>JAPPVO010000031.1:64162174-64363683 GCA_030407325.1 Camellia japonica
GGGCAAGAACCGGCCTACATGCGAACCGGACTGTTTTCCTTGGAATGGGAGCAGACCGCACAAAACAGTTGCGTATGGAACAATGCGCATTAGGGCCGAGCTGGTTTTGCTCGCCCAGTGGGAATGTTGGCGGCGTGACCAACCTAACTGAAACATTGGTGATTTGCCCAATGTAGGAGCCGAGCTGATTTTGCTCGGCCTATCCAGCATATTGGTGGATTGTCCGATATGGGAAACGAGCAGCTTTTGCTCGGTGTAATTGACAATGTTGGTGAATTGTCCAAAAATTATACGGCCGAGCTGAATTTGCTCGGCCTGAAGGAGGTATTGGCATGTTAAACAACTTCAAAAATGGCGGGCTAGTTCTTGTTCGGCCGACTAAGTGTTGCCAACCGAACAGAACCGAGCGGATTTTGCTCGGCCGAGTACAACATATCATTTTATTTGGAAATCGAGGAATTGCAAGGTTACATGAAGGAAGACTGTTTGTGCGGTCTCGCCGACCTGCCAGTTGATTAAAGTGTGAGCGAGAAATTCAAACATGCACAAGCCGAACAGAAACAACAGATGTACGAGCAAAAGGTTGCACTTCATTGATAGAAAAGTTCAGTACAAAAGGTGGGCGTTGCCCGGTTACATTGCAAAAGAAAAGAAGAAAACAAAAACAAGGCAAGAAATTGAAAAGGGAAATCTTCAGTCAAGATCAAGGCTTTGTTCGGTTTCCCAACGGTCGCCTCTGCGTTTAAGGCGTTTGCTCGGGAAGGCTCTCATCGGCTTCGGCGTCAGTGCCGTCCACTGTGACAACCTCCCGATCAATCATTTCATTCTTCGGCATTGGGGATGCGTCGGATGGAGTTTGCTCGGTCGGGTTCTCGGTGACAATCTGCTCGGACTGCTTCTGGGCGGCAGCTTCTTCCTCCCTCCTTCCTCGCCTCCGCAATGAGCCGGTTTTGGGCGGCGTTGGCGTAGGCCTGCATGTAGTCCGGGATATGCGCGGCAGGGGGGTTATTGAACATGTCAGAATCGCGACCAAGGCCAACTTTCTCCACGGCGGATTTCCAGCCGCACTGGAAAAAGATGTCCTTTGGCGGACCGGACTTGACGTTCGTAAGTTTTCTCCCCCTGGGCGTAACCCTGGTCTTCCGCGTCTTCCACGGCCTTTTTCCTTCTCGGACTTGTGAGCATCGCGCAGTTTGCGGAGCTCGGCCAGATACCGCGCCTTGGCCTTCTTCACGGCCTTGTTTTTATCTTCCTCAGCCCGGTCGAGCTTCTGGCGCAGTTCGTCTCGCTCATTTTTACGACCACTTGCTCGGCCTTGAGCATATCTACCTCGGCCGTTAGCACTTTGTTTTCAGTGATGGCATTTCGAAGGCTCTGCCGAACAGCAACCATCCGCTCGTGTGCCAGATAGTTTTTCTGTGCGGCCTGCAAACACATAACAGGTCATTAGTATCCAGAAGCCGAGCCAAAAGCCGAGCTAAAAAAAAAAAAAGAAAAAAAAAATGTTGAAATCGAACCGAACTAATCTGCCGCATTTTGGACGTATACGTGATGACGAGCGGATGGTTACAGATTAATTTTTTCCAATCCGCCTAGTTTTGGACGGATGGTGAATTTGAGATTTTTTTGGCCGCAACCGAACTGCCAAACCGCGAGCACCTCTAGTAATTTGTAAGACTTTGTGTTTTTAAATTGTTTAGATATCCTGTTTGTGTTTTCAATTGAAAAGGAGTTTAAATATTTTGTTGAATATATTATGTTGAAAGAGAGTTTTCAACATGAATATATTTTTTGAATTGAAAAAAATTAATGTATTATTTATGTATATTTTTTTATTTTTAAATCTAACTCTATAAATAATAAATAAAAAAGATGATATATACTGTTTTGTTTTTGTTTTCAAAAACAGCTATAGATGTAATAATACAGAGACATACAATTTCTACTACTGCTCTGTTCATGGTTTTGGTGGTTTGAATTGCTTTTATATTTGAAGAACCACAAATTGTAATACTTTATGTGGATGAGGCATGCTGTGATTGTAATATATGGATGAGGCATGCAGTGATTGTAATATTCTAAAGTTTCAAACTTTATTTCTTTGGATGAGACATGCAGTGATTATAATATTTTTTTAAGTCATTGACTATAATATATATATATATATATTTTTTTTTTTGTAAGTACACAAGTTGAATTATGTTAAAAATTTATAAAATTTTAAATTGCCAAACCGATTCGCATCTATCCGCCAAAATTTATAAAATTTTAAATTGCCAAACCAATTCGCATCCATCCGCCAATCCACTCAATCCATATCCGCCAGGTTGGCGGACGGCTGCGGATTGATTTTTTCCAATCCGTCAATCTAACGGACGGATAGCGGATTTGAAGTTTCGTGGTCACAACCGACCCGCACCCACCCCTATGTGACAATATATATTTTAATGGAATAACCATTTTATTTTAACTTCTAATAATAAAACAAACACCACCTAAGAGTTGATATGGACCAATATATTAAGAGCGTGTATAATTTAATGTGTAGAATTTTATATATCAATATCTTTACTCTAACAATATATAGATGTTAATTTTCAATCTTAATAATATTCTTGCATTTAAATTTTAAATCTTATGGTTAATGCTAAGTGTAACACCAGCTGTGTGCTATGTATATCGTACTATTACTAAAATTTGGCTCAATGGAATATGGTGTCAAATTTTAGCATAATGAAGCTTGACGATTGACTCTTTAAATTTTACTATTAACTCCCAAAAATGTATATCATATATATATATATATATTTTATATAAATTCAATAAGATTAATAAATTAATATAAAATTCCTTTGTTAAAAAAATATTTACAACCATATTAAAATAATTTTAATTCAAGATACATAAAAGTTAAAACACACTTGCTTCACAACTTTATTACTCTTCTTATCGTGACCGCATGTGGTGAATAAGCTCATTACGAAATTTTGATGGATTTCGGCAGTTCGTACATCTTGTAGGTTTGGTACAATGGAATGAGCTGAAATGAAATATTTATTTTAGTTTTGTATTTATTTATTTTTTGTTTGGTATGTTTTATTTAAGTAAGAATAGTCATTTCATGAGAATGTCTATTTTAACAAAAAAAAAATATTTAAGTAGAAATAGTTATTCCATGAGAATGCATATTCTAACAAAAAGTGAGAATATCTATTCTATATGGGAAGCTAAGGAATAGCTATTCCATTCCAGCATGAAATTATCATAAAACAAAATAACGATCTCTCTCATAAAAATAAAAAACAAAACGATCATTGCAAAAAAATAAATAAATTCTTCTCCTCTCTCTTACAATCTCTCTTTCCGAATACTCTCACATACTAAACAATCAGCCATAGACAGCTCCATCAGTATTCTTCTACGAGGTTTAATATATATTTTTTTAAATTATGTTTCAATTTATTTAGATGTTAGTCGTAAGGTATTGTAAATCAAAGTATAAAAACGCAGCGGATAAAAATAATTCAGATCATACCTTAATAACAGAATCTGAAGCGAAGAATCTCGTGAGTAAATCACGTGCTTCCATAAATGCAAACAACGAACTCCCAGCAGTGAAATGATACCACAATATGAGTATCACCCACACAAGTCAGTGCAGAGGCTGGATCGTTCTCATATGGGAGAGAGTTAGAGAGAGAGTCTGGGAAAAAAAAGGTTATGGGTAAAAGCCCCTTAACGTATCTGATATACATATCTGATATATCAATATATTATCTAAAATATATAATCAGATATATAACCACCAATATCTATCTATCCATCTATCCATATCTATTGATATGATAGATATAGATATCCTGAATGGTTATCCAAATAAGTTTTGAATTCAAATTCAAACTTACATGGACAAGGTTCAAAAGGTTCAGGTTCAAAAAGTTCAAAGGGTCATGCCACATGGGCGCCCAATTTCTAACATCTTCCACTCGCACATGAGTTAGCATGACACTGCCACATCTCTATCTCAATCTCCCCAAAAATGAACAATCTCATACTAGCCAATGCACCGTGCGATTGTTGAGAACACCTGCATGTGGGAGCTCTATACTAGAAACTTAAAATGAGCCAACATAGAGACATCAACCCAAAAAGAACATAAATAGTGTCTCATATACCCCAGACCCATCTAATTACACCGGTCCAAAAAACATCTCTAATCCCTCAAAAAGTGCATGTTTGACCCTCTCAATTCTTGCAATATATATTCACACTCAATCCGTATCTCATACAGAGCGATGTGAGTTGCCGGCAGTGAATATACAATAGTGGTGTAATACTAGATTGATTAAGGCTGAAATGTACATCATTGAGGCCGTTAATTAGAATCTCTTAACTTCACTTGCTGGTCAAACCGTATATTTTATGTGTGTTGAATGTCAATCAGGTTGTACATCGTCGGAGCATAAAATGGGCAAAAAGACAAAATTTGGACAGAGTTGACTTTTTCGGGAAAAGTTAAACTGATGTTTTAAACCTGTTTGGACGTGAGTAGAAGTATAAAAAGAAAAGGACAAGGCTTTTCTAGGGTTCTGAATTTGTTTTGACCTAAAGAGAGAGGCTAGGGTTTGGAAGAGAAAGGAACAAAAAGCTTCAAGATGTCTCCATGGTGGTTCTTCTCCATCTACCTCCTTCCACTCCTCCATGAGTGGCTAGTCTCTTTTCTAGGGTTTTGATGAAACCCTAGCCATGTAATAGTTTTCTTTTTGATTTTATTATGTAAAGGTTTGAACCATTGTATGGTGTTTTAGAAATTCTTTATATATAATTTTCATTATTCTTCGAATATTTGACTTTCTGTGATTGTTAATGTTATCCATACAATTGTTTTCTTTCCTTCACATTCAAGGTATGGACGAACCATACTACGAGGAACGAGTCGTATCACTACCTTAGTTTAGAGTGAACGATTCGTATTACTTGAGATGGTTCGTGCTCGTACATTGAATGTGATGATCTTCTTGTCAAATGCTTCGAACTTGTAGTTGCGAAACATTAATCCGTTCAAACCATAGCATAATTGATTTCAATTGGAAACCCTAATTATGTGTTAGTGGTGAATTCTCTACCCTAGGATTTTTCCCCAATTCAGTAAACCTAATTTCAATTATTCTTGATAATTTAATTCTTAGTTTAATTTATTTTTATTAAATTAGGTTATAATCATTCAATCTTTTTATCAAAATTAATTTAGGAATTTAATAATTAAATTAGTTTAATTTCACAATAGTCCCTGTGGATCGATACCTGGACTTGCCATTATTCTATTGAATTTGGTATAGTTTAGTATTTATTTTGGTGTGTTCAACGACCCATCAAATTTTGGCGCCGTTGCCGGGACTTCTGGCGAAATTAGTTAATTTAAAGTTACATTCTTATTTTAATTTTTAGTTTAGGATTTTATGCTTTTGGTGTTGCTAAGTGTGCAGAGCGTTTGAAATTGGAGCTATCATTGAAGTGCAAGCGGAGCGCAGCCGAGCTTAAAAAAAAAAAAAAACCGCAGCACTAAAGTGAGTAAACAGAAGCAAACACTCACAAGCAAAGCACCAAAGTGCTAAAACGAAAGTCAAAGCTCAACTGGGGGTTGGAGACAACGTCTACACGTCAAGCATCCGCAAGACGAGTAAAGCGTTTTCGTTAAACCGCTGTGAGTATTTCTTTTTGGTATTTTGCTTTCATACTTAGTGCACAGAGTCGAACTTATTGTGTGTTGTGGGTAGTGTATGCACGGGCGTCGTTCTTGTCGCCCTGAATTGTGGTGTTTGGACCTTGAACTAGAAAGGACCCTTAGGAGACTTAGGGCTTCTGCCCGTGTTCCTAGGCTTGAATATTCATACATTGAGCCATTAGAGATGGCAGATCCTAATGTCCCGAATGTGCCCAACCGGACACTTAAGGATTATTTTACACCCACTGCATATACATCACCATCATGCATCCAATTGCCCAACACCACTGCTGCTCATTATGAGATTAAGTCCAGCACCATACAAATGCTCCCATCATTCCATGGACTAACTCATGATGACCCTTATAAGCATTTGAATGAATTTCTGGAAATTTGCTCGACAGTGAGGATCCAGAATTTCACAAATGAGGCCTTAATGTTGCGATTGTTTCCATTCTCGTTAAAGGATAAAGCCAAACACTGGCTAAATTCTTTACCTGCTAATTCAATCACAACTTGGGACCAATTACAGCAACGGTTCTTGGAGAAGTACTTTCCCATAGGTAAAACCAACCAACTTAGGCGAGCCATCACAAACTTTGCTCAAATGGATGGCGAGCAATTCCATGAGACGTGGGAAAGACTTAGAGACCTTCTCCAACAGTGTCCCCACCACCAAGTGCCTGATTGGCAACTTGTTCAAACATTCTATTATGGCTTAACTGAGCCACACCGCCAAATGGTGGATTCGTCCTGTGGTGGGACATTTATGTCTAAAAATGATGCCGAGGCATGGCAATTGTTTGAGAACTTAAGTGATAATTCCCTTCACCATGCCTCCGCAGCCCGGCAAGTCCGGCAACCCGTAGTTGGAGCCCCGAAAAGAGGGGGCATTTATGAGGTCGGGCAAAACCTAGAGTTAGCCCAACAAGTAGAGGCATTGTCCCGCAAGATGGACCAATTATTAGCTACGGGACATGCCCCTACCCAGCAAGTTCAGCCTCAATTTCACGAGGCATGTGTTATTTGTGCGAGCCCTGCTCATGACTTGAGTGAGTGCCCTTCGGCATCACAATTTCCGGAGTTAGTCCAAGAGCATGTGAATGCAGCTCAAGGATTCTCCAACCCGGGTAATGATCCATACTCCAACACATACAATCCGGGATGGAGAAATCACCCTAATTTCTCATGGAGACCCCCTTCACAAGGCACTTCTTACAATCCTCCACCACCAAGGCAGAATTTCAATAATTTTGCCAACCAATCATCTTACCGACCACCGCAACCTTATAGACCCCCACAACCATACGGCAACCACAACCACAACCCCCGCCTGTTCCTCAGGGCAACTCTGCCTTTGAGACTCAGGTGTTGGAAGTTCTCTCAGAACTTAAGGGGTTAGCACCGATAGTTCACTCCCACACTCACTCTATTGCCAAGATAGAGACCCAATTGGGTCAAATGGCTAACAACATGAATCGGAGAGAGGAGGGAAAATTACCAAGTCAAACTGTGGCCAACCCTAAGGGACAATACGGGGCAGAGAGTTCGGGTGGGAATGGTAAGCAACATGAGCAAGTGCAGGCGGTGGTTGCTTTGAGAAGTGGTAGGAAGTTAGAGCCTCAGTCAGTTGCGTCTGATGCAACTAGAGTTAGGAAGGGTGACCACGGTGGTTCACCTAGTGAGAGCAAGGGTGAGGGGGAAACACTTAAGAGGGATGACTTAGTCCCTAGTACTTCACTTGAGCCCAAGGCACCATATGTGCCTAAGGCACCCTTTCCCCAGTGCCTTGACACACCGTCCCCTTTTAATAAGAAGGCGGCATCTATGGAGGCAATGATGGAGGTCTTTAAACAGGTAAAAATCAACCTCCCCCTGTTGGAGGCATTAAGCAAGTACCATCATATGCCAAATTTCTGAAGGACCTTTGTACGCAAAAGCGTAAATCTAGGACACATGTGTCCCAAAAGGTCCTACTCACGGAGCAAGTAAGCTCCATCTTGTTGAATGACACACCTCCTAAGCTTAAGGACCCGGTGCCCCAACCATTGCATGCATTATAGGGGACCATTTCATTGATAGGGCCTTATTGGATTTAGGGGCTAGTGTCAATTTGTTGCCGTACTCTGTGTACGAGGAATTTGGGCTTGGCGAGTTGAAGCCCACTACTGTTACTCTTCAGTTGGCTGACCGGTCCCTCAAAGTGCCACGTGGCATGATTGAGGATGTGCTAGTTAAGGTTGATAGGTTCTACTTCCCTGTTGACTTTTTGGTTTTAGATATGGAACCGGTAGCCAGTTCGAGGAAACAAATCCCGGTGATTTTGGGTCGACCTTTCTTGGCTACGGCCAATGCATGCATTAATTGTCGGACCGGGGTTATGGAAGTTTCATTTGGTAACATGCAAGTGAAACTTAATGTTTTCCAAGCATCACAACAACCTCATGAGAGAGAGGAGTGCTTATTAGTGGATGTTGTGGATGAGATTGTTGAGGAGGCTTTGCCCTCCATTCTTGTAGAGGACCCTTTAGAGGCTTGTCTAGCTCATTTTGGGTTTGAAAATTTTGATATAGATGGGTCAGTTGAGGAGGTGAATGTCTTGCTTAATTCTTCTTCTACACCGGATTTTCCTCCATGGAAAGCCCGGTTTGAGTCACTTCCTCCTCTGTCGAGAGAGCCTGCCACACCATCTTTGGTCACACCACCTACACTTGAGTTGAAGCCACTTCCGGCCACACTCAAGTATGCATTTTTAGGGCCCCAGGAGACTTTACCAGTTATCATTGCATCTGACTTGACTGCTGAGCAGGAGAGTCAGTTAATGAGTGTTCTCGTGGCACATCGGAGTGCTATAGGGTGGTCAGTGGCTGATTTGAAAGGGATAGATCCCTCCGTGTGCATGCATTATATACACTTAGAGGAGGACACCAAACCTTCTCGCGAAATGCAACGGAGACTGAATCCTAATATGAAAGAGGTGGTGAAGAAGGAGGTTTTGAAATTGTTGGATGCGGGTATCATATACCCCATCTCAGATAGCAAGTGGGTGAGTCCCACACAAGTGGTGCCCAAGAAATCGGGCATCACTGTTGTTGAGAATGAGGGAGGAGAGTTAGTCCCCACACGAACCACTACTGGGTGGCGAGTGTGCATTGATTATAGGAGACTAAATTCCTCGACTAGGAAGGACCATTTTCCCTTACCTTTCATTGACCAAATCCTAGAGCGGTTAGCGGGGCAGGGTTCTATTGTTTTCTTGATGGCTACTCGGGGTATAATCAAGTCCCGGTGTACCCCGCTGACCAGGAAAAGACCACATTCACATGCCCTTTTGGCACTTTTGCTTACAGGTGCATGCCTTTCGGGCTATGTAATGCACCGGCGACCTTTCAACGGTGTATGATGGCCATTTTCTTCGACATGGTGGAGAAATTCTTAGAGGTTTTTATGGATGACTTTTCGGTGTTTGGACCGTCTTTTGAGGAATGTCTTAGGAACTTGACTAGAGTGTTAGAACGATGTATTGAGGCAAACCTAATCTTGAGTTGGGAAAAGAGCCATTTTATGGTACGTGAGGGTATAGTGTTGGGACACATTGTGTCCCCTCGAGGTATAGAGGTTGACAAAGCTAAGGTTAACCTCATTGCACCCAATTCCGTGCGTCAAATCAGGTCGTTCTTAGGGCATGCAGGTTTTTACCGTAAGTTCATTAAAGACTTCAGTAAGATATCACGTCCTTTGTGTAGTTTACTAGTTAAGGACGCGCCTTTTGTCTTTGATCAGGCATGCTTAAAGGCATTTGAAACACTGAGAATGGCCTTGACCACTGCCCCAATCATGAAATCACCAGATTGGTCACTTCCCTTTGAAATCATGTGTGATGCCTCTGATTATGCTGTCGGGGCTGTGTTGGGCCAAAGGGTCAATAAGGCACCATTTGCTATATATTATGCTAGTCGCACTCTCTCGGATGCTCAATTGAACTACACTACTACCGAGAAAAAGTTGCTAGCTGTGGTCTTTGCCTTAGACAAATTTCGGTCTTATCTCCTAGGTTCCAAGGTCATAATCTTCACTGATTATGCCGCTTTGCGGTATTTATTATCTAAGAAAGAGACCAAACCTAGGTTAATTAGATGGATTTTGTTGCTTCAGGAATTTGATTTAGAGATCCGTGATAAGAAAGGATCCGAGAATGTGGTGGCGGATCATCTCTCCCGAATCCTTGTTGAGTATAACAGTGACCCTCTTATTTTGCATGATTCGTTTCCGGACGAATAACTCTTTGAGCTGTCACAAGCGAGCCCCCCGTGGTTTGCACATATTGTAAATTACTTGGCCATTGGGCAAATTCCGCAGAATTGGTCTAAGCAAGACAAAGATCGATTCTTTTCGCAGGTCAGGTATTACTTTTGGGAGGATCCGGAGTTGTTTAAATATTGCTCCGACCAAGTGATCCGACGGTGTGTGCCGGAGAGTGAGGTGCATAGCATTCTTACATTTTGTCATTCTTCTGCATGTGGCGGTCATTTTAGTGGGCATAAAACGGTCGCTAAGATTTTACAAAGCGGGTTTTATTGGCCCACAATTTTTAAAGATGCCCATCAATTTTGTAGAACTTGTTTGCGCTGTCAGCAAATGGGTTCGATGTCTCGTCGTGACATGATGCCAATGTCCCCTATTCTTGTGGTAGAAATATTTTATGTTTGGGGGATTGATTTTATGGGTCCTTTCCCGTCGTCATTCGGGTTTGAGTACATTCTCTTGGCAGTAGATTATGTGTCTAAGTGGGTGGAGGCAATAGCTACCCGAACAAACGATCATAGAGTGGTAATCAAATTTTTGCATGAAAACATCTTTAGTCATTTTGGGTTTCCTAGAGCCATAATAAGTGATCAGGGTACACATTTTTGTAACCGGTTCTTTGAGTCGGTAGTTAAGAAATACTCTATCACTCATAAAGTTGGCACTCCATACCACCCTCAAACTAGTGGCCAAGTGGAAGTCTCAAATAGGGAGTTAAAGCACATAATTGAGAAAACTGTGAGACCGGATAGAAAAGATTGGTCACAAAGGTTAATTGATGCATTATGGGCTTACCGCACTGCTTATAAGACACCCATTGGGATGTCACCATATAGAGCGGTGTTCGGTAAAGCTTGCCATCTCCTGGTTGAACTTGAGCACCGAGCGTTGTGGGCCATAAAGAAGTTTAACTTCGATATGGCCGCAGCTGGGCTCAACCGGAAATTGCAACTCAATGAGTTGGAGGAAATCCGGAATGATGCATATGAGAGTTTGAGAGTTTTTAAAGCTCGGACTAAAGAATTCCATGACAAGCACATTAACAGGAAATCCTTTGACCCCGACCAAAAAGTGTGGCTTTTTAATTCAAAATTGAGACTCTTTCCGGGTAAGCTAAGATCAAGATGGGATGGCCCATTTGTAGTTGTTGAGGCATTCATTCATGGTGCCGTTGAGGTGCGAGATCCAAAGATTGGCCACACTTTCAAAGTGAATGGCCAAAGATTAAAACCATATATAGAGGGGATTGGGAATGGGGATATGATTGAGTCCATTGCATTGATGGACCCATTTTACTACGATTGATGGATTAATTTCTTGTTCTCTTTTCTTTCCGTTCTATGCGATTTTGTTTTTCTTTGTTCTCGTCATGCTTTACTTGCGTCTAGGAGACTTTAAATCCTCTAAAGGTGTAATTCCTTTGGTGTTAGCCGTGCCCGAACGGCATCTGACGGTCTGGTATAGCCACCTAACCGTGTATGTAGTGAGTTCCTAGGAGACCAACTGAGACGGTGGAAACTAGAGTTCGAATGGCAAAGCCTAGAACACAAAGGTTTGGGATTTCCGAGACTAGAGTCTGGTTTAAATACCCAAGGGTGTGGAGATTGCTTCAAAACTACCTCGGCTTGAACTCTGTATGGCAGCCCCATAGGTTGAGGTAGCTTTATGCGCCTCGATTCTGGATACCGAATCAACCTAGTCTATCACCCTGTTGGAGAATAGGGAAAGTTACAAACACAGTTAGGGAGAAAAGTAGTACCCGTGGTTTTCGCGTGAAGATTATACCTTGAGTGGGCATTCCGTATGTACTTTTGTGCTATATTTATTCCAAATGTCAATTGAAGGTAAAAATGTTTATTTTCTGTGTTTAAAAGCATGCTTTCATGTTATTTTTTGTGTAAAAAAAAAAAAAAGGTGTTATACTTGTTCAATTAAAAATAAATAATAATGAAAAAAAAATACTTGTTATACTTGTTCACTAAAAAAAAAAAAAAAAAAGGTGGGAATCGCCGCACGTGCGGCCTGGGCCCCGCACGTGGGAAAAAGGGGCAAAACAAATGTTAAGCACTGCTAAATAAGCAAGTGCGGGGAGTGGCGTGCGTTGACCAGCCACACGTGCGGCTTGACTCCCGCACGTGCGGGACGCCGATTTTCTAAAAAAAAAAAAAAAAATCGCGCAGAGAGTGAAATCGCCGCACGTGCGGCCTGGCCCCGCACGTGCGGGAAGTTTGGCAATTGAGGCTTTGCACACTGCATTAATCGCAGGTGCGCGCGGAGGTGCGCCTCACGCCGCACTCCCCAATGCGGGAACAAAAAAAAAAAAAAGTTTTGTTTTCTTGTTCTTTTTAATTATTTTTCATTTCATTTTTTGTTTTGTTTTTTGTTTTTTTGTTATTTCCTGATTTCAAAAAAAAAAAAAGTAAAAATAAATTTTAAATAAATACATAAATAAATATACAATTTTTTATTTATAATTTTATATATATAATTATTTAGTTTTAATTAATTAATTATTTTTTTATTATTTATTTTTCGTACTTAAAAAAAATTAATAATAATAATAAAAAAAAAAAAAAAACCTTATCTAACTCTATCTCTCTCTCAATCCCTCTCACTCTCAGATTTCTTTCTCTCTCTCTCTCTCTCTCTCTCTCTCACAACCCCACACAAACCCACTTTCTTCTTCTTCTTCACTTTCTTCTTCCTTCTTCTTCTTCTTTTTTGTTTTCTTCTTCTTTCTTCTTCCTCACCACCATCATCTCACCGCCGGCATCACGTCCTTCTCCGTCCGACGAAACTCCGGCAACCACCATTTTTCTCCGGCGAAGCTCAATTCTTTTTCTCTCTTTCTTCACTTTTTCAAGGTAATTTTTTTCCTTTTATGTGTAGATTTGTAGATGTAGGAGTTAATTTGTAGAGTTTTGGATTTTGTTTTTATTTTTATTTGATCTTATGTTCATCCTTTAAAAAAAAATAAAAAATAAAAAAGCTTAGCCATGTTTGTTGTATCTTCTTTTCTTTATTTTATTTTATTTAGCCATGTAGTAGTACACTAACTTAGCCATATTTAGTTTATTTGTTTATCTTAAAAAAAAAAAAAAAAAAAAAAACTCAGAAATACACAATCTGCCTGCGTAGTCTGCCTGCGTAGGAAGAAGATGAAGCCGCACGTGCGGCCCTCTACGGCGCACGTGCGGGGGATAAAAAAAAAAAAAAAAAACCTAGAAATCATGGTGCTAATACTAATCCTAATTTAGTTTATTTTTATTTCCTCTATTTGTTTAGTTTAAATTGTTCTTTAAATTGTTCGTTACTGATTCCGATTAGTTTTAATTAGTTTGTGACTTGTTTAGGTTTTATTTTTATTTTTACTTTTATTTGTTTAGTTATTGATGTTATTTTTATTTTTATTCTATGATGTAATTGTTCTTTTAATTATTAAGTAGTTTAGTTTTTATTTATTTATTTTATTTTATTATTTAAAAAAAAAAAAAAAAGGTTTAGCTTTGGTTGTTTTATTCTATACTTTAGTCTCTTTTGTAGTTTAGTTCTTTTATAGTTTAGTTTAGTTTAGTTTATTTTATAGTTTAGTTAATTTAATTTAATATCATTTTTATTCATGTATTTAATTATTTTCGTTTTTATTTTATTTTTTTATTTTTTATTTTTTTTTAAAAAAAAGTGGGAATTGCATGTGGTACATAAGTGGGCAAACTTATGCTTTCATATTTTATTTTATTCTCATAATTGGTTCCACGCGTTTGTGTCTATTTGCTTTTGGTGTGTGCAGGATATGAGTCGACGTGTTTCTTGAGCCTCCAAGAAGGCCAGAGGTTCCACCTCTTCGGCGCCACCACCGCCACCGTCACCACCATCATCGCCACCACCACCGGGTGACTTACCCCGGCCGGAGTGGGCTTCACGCCCTCTTCACAAGCTCACGCAGTTCAACCTGCAATTTTTTCAGGGTGAGGCAGACACTACTTGGGCCGTTGAGCAGCTCCGACTCCGGCAGCAGTTGGGCATTTGCACTGTGACAGCGCCCACTTATCCTCGTCTGGTACGACTCTTCTACCAGAACCTATATGAGTCACCCACCGAGGCTGGACTGCTCTCTAACATTGATGGTCAGGCTGTCCACATCACCTCATCCATGATTGCCACAGTGTTAGGGTTTTTCGCCAAGCCGGAATGTCAGCCCTTCCCGGAAGTTGAGGATCGACAGCCATCACATAGCCTCATCCAGAATACTTCCCGGGGGCCCACGGTGACCTCAGTTTCACATGCTTGCGGCGGAGCAAGCTGCCTAGCCGTTTGCTATTCCTGGATTCCGTGGTCCATAAGAATGTCCTTCCACTTGGGCATCGAGCTGAGCGACGATTGGAGTTTGTTCGGGTTCTACACGGGTATCAGTATGGCTATCAGGTCCCGCTGGCGCGTATCATCTTCATGCACTTGCAAAAATTTCTACGAGAGGCAGTTCGGCCTGATCTTATGCAAAACCTGACTTGGCCACTACCATTTGCCAATCTGCTGACACTTGTGTTTCAGCTGAACCATCTCCACATTGCTGAGGATGAGGAGATTGATAGAGGGTATCCGACTTTCGGCCAGCGGGAATGGCAGCATAGCATATCTCGTATCCCGCAGCCGGTTGGTGCCCCAGTTGATGAGGCCCACGCGCCCGTACATGACCACCCACCACATCCTGTTTCCCCCGTGCCTCCCCAAGGGGACCCACTGTACATGACTCGCGAGGAGTACTTACACCTTCAGCACTCTGTGGATCAGGTCCACAGTACTCTTCGTGATCATCACCAGAGTCTCATGGAGTTGCGCACGGATTTTCAGGCGCATTGCGACTATTCTCGGGTGACCTTCGACCAGCTGCTCGCCCACCAGCAACGGATTCAGGATGATGCCTTTGAGACGCGCTCTTTGATGCAAGCTTTGTTCGCCCAGCATTTCCCGCCACCACCACCACCGGCTTCCCCGTAGTCCCACCTGTATATTACTTTGTCTCTTTTATTTTATTTTTATTTTCCTTTTTAGTTCTTTCTTTTTTCTTCTTCTTCTTCAAAAAAAAAAAAAAAACCAGTGTGAAGTGTATACATGTTACTCTCTGCCTACCTGGATGTGCCTCTACAATTCTGGTAATATTCTCTCATTTCTCTTTACTTTTCCATTGAGGACAATGCCATATTTAAGTTGGGGGATGAGAGTTATATTTTCTTTTGTGCATTCCTATTTGGCCCATAATTCATGCTTATACCTGTTTCACTTGATTGCATTACTTCACCTGATGTGACTTTTTGCTAGTAGGGTGATGATATTTGCATATGTTATTTGGAGATCATAGTAGACTTGTATGAAAAGGGTTTATTGGGTAGATACTTGCATGTGATGTTTGCACGAGTAGAGTTGTCTGTGTTTGTAATTTTAGTACACTTGTCATGAGTATGCCTTAATTCACATGAACACACTATCATAACGGTGATCTTTTTATTATAATCGCTGGTGTACATCATTGATAATAGCTAGAGTTGCAGAAAAATAAATGAGAAGCCAAGAAAAAAAAAAAAAAAAAAAAAAAAAAAACACTTGACTTGTTTGGGTTCGTAGCATTTTTAACTCGAGTTATTAAGCCTGCAGGGGTGTCTTTACACCTAATGCCCTAAAACCGTCTGGTTTGGGAGTCATTGGCCCAAAACTTGCTACCTGGGTTAATTAGAAAGCTTAAGGGACTTGGACATTGCACAGTTAAGGAAAAATAAGAAGAATGACTTGTTCGGATTCGTAGCCTTTTCAACTCGAGTTATTAAGCCCGTAGGGGTGTCTTTACACCTAGTGCCCTAAAACCGTCTGGTTTGGGAGTCATTGGCCCAATGCTTGTTACATGGGTTGATTAGAAAGCTTAATGGATCAGGACATTGCACAGTCATTTAAAAAAAAAAAAAAAAAAACAACAACAACTTTTGAAAATCTTGGCTGCAACAGATTAGTTTTTCTGTATATGTTGGGTGTTATTATGAGTTACACTGGGCTATTATAGTGAATAGTTAACTAATATAGAGATTGCACTTTACACCGAGGGTACTCATGACTTGTCTACTAGCATGCACAAGTATAGGGGACTTTACTTTTGTATTAACTGAATTGTGGTTTTGACTCAATAGGTTCCTTCATGCTTGTCCACTGTGTCTTTAATGACTCATCATGTCTCAATATCAAACTGTAGTGGCACATAAGTTGATTATTAGGTGGAGTAGTGTGGTCATTTGTTATTAAGTATATATGAATATGTTAATGTTTGTGGGTATCATTTCTGGAAACCCTCACGAGACTTTAATCGTCCACTTGGGGTAACCTTGTGGTTTAAAGGCTTGTTGCATATGCTAAATGCAACCGTTTTCCCACGAAAGAGGAAATAGATAGATTTTGTTTAATTTTATTTTATTTTACTTGCTTGAGGACTAACAAGTAGTAAGTTGGGGGATGTGATTAAGGTCGAAATGTACATCATTGAAGCCGTTAATTAGAATCTCTTAACTTCACTTGCTGGTCAAACCGTATATTTTATGTGTGTTGAATGTCAATCAGGTTGTACATCGTCGGAGTATAAAATGGGCAAAAAGACAAAATTTGGACAGAGTTGACTTTTTCGAGAAAAGTCAAACTGATGTTTTAAACCTGTTTGGAAGTGAGTAGAAGTATAAAAAGAAAAGGATAAGGCTTTTCTAGGGTTCGGAATTTGTTTTGACCAAAAGAGAGAGGCTAGGGTTTGGGAAGAGAAAAGGAACAAGAAGCTTCAAAGATGTCTCCCATGGTGGTTCCTTCTCCATCTACCTCCTCCCACTCCTCCATGAGTGGCTAGTCTCCTTTTCTAGGGTTTTGAAGAAACCCTAGCCATGTAATAGGTTTTTCTTTTTGATTTTATATTATGTAAAGGTTTGAACCATCGTATGGTGTTTTAGAAATTCTTTATATATAATTTTCATTATTCTTTTGAATATTTGACTTTCTGTGATTATTAAATGTTATCCATACAATTGTTTTCTTTTCCTTCACATTCAAGGTATGGGACGAACCATACTACGAGGAACGAGTCGTATCACTACCTTAGTTTAGAGTGAACGGTTCGTATTACTTGAGATGGTTCGTGCTCGTACATTGAATGTGATGATCTTCTTGTCAAATGCTTCGAACTTGTAGTTGCGAAACATTAATCCGTTCAAACCATAGCATAATTGATTTCAATTGGAAACCCTAATTATGTGGTTAGTGGTGAATTCTCTACCCTAGGATTTTTCCCCAATTCAGTAAACCTAGATTTCAATTATTCTTGATAATTCAATTTCTTAATTTAATTTATTTATTATTAAATTAGGTTATAATCATTCAATCTTTTTATCAAAATTAATTTATGAATTTATCAATTAAATTAGTTTAATTTCACAATAGTCTCTGTGGATCGATACTTGGACTTGCTATTATTCTGATTGAATTTGGTATAGTTTAGTGATTATATTTTGGTGTGTTCAACGAGCCATCACAATTTGCCGGCAGTGAATATACAATAGTGGTGTAATACTAGATGATCTTCCCTTTGCCCTCATGCCATTTAGTTTAGGATTGACCGCTTTCCCAGTGATGTCCCTTAAGGCCGAATCATACATGACCGCAGGCAACATACCAAAGTAGCAGAACATCAACCCCTTACCTTATGACATAGTCAAAAGTCACAAAAGGGTACATAAGTGAAAGTCATATCAATAATGACCTGTAAGACTCACACGGTGAGGAAATAGGGATCCATTCTTTCACCTCATTACTCGGTTGCCAAGCACATATAGTATGAATACATGCTACGGTGGAGTAACTCTTCGAAAAGAGTGACATCATACTCGATACACTGTACAAATATTAGTCTAGTCGTTTTCTAGCGCTTAATCCGAATTCTCTATTTGCTCGCCTTCTAGGTGCCAAATGAGATCTCACATCTGGCTAATCATAACAGGGACAACATGGAAAGTGAGTACTAACATCCATGTTTGGTCCTTAACATGACCTCATCTTGGTTGTAACCAAGGCGACATACATAATGGATAATTTAAGCCTCTCTTGGCTCCAAATAAAAAATAAACCACTAGTCTCATCCTTACTCGCTCCCAAGCGCCAAGGGTGATTGCTCGTGTGAATGAGCCAATCTTGCCTGCTAATATCATCATCTGCTAATCATTATGACACAAACCATAATAGTGTCAACATCTCATCACCTCACAACAAATAAGTGATCGATCTAAAAAACATGACCACAACTTGCGCAATTCTAGATTCCAAACATAAGCCTTATCAGCACCTCTTGCGATAAGCATATACAACGGAACCATGTGCGCCTCACATGAAGTGATTCAAGATCACTACCTCTTGCGCAATAACCTCTCTAAAGATATTTTGGTGACCAATTTGCGTTCATTCTTGATGCGCCCAACTAGCCAGATGCGCCCAACTAGCGCATTGAATCTTACAAGGAGCAAATTAATATACTACTAGTAAAGCATTCTATCCACAGTCTAATGAGTAAGGTCAATGTCTAAACAACTCAGTTAACCATTTACCAAAGATAACACTTATCATGCCGAATACGCCCACATAGCATACTTTAGGCTCCCACAACAAAGAAAAGATCAAGGAATATAGGTCATCTGTTTCTCCCAAAGACAATTCGAGGATTCACTCAACAGCTAAGGCTCTGGCTTTTACCGATAAGTCAATGGGTTTGCAATTTTGCATCTAGAATCGTTTTAGGATATTCCTTATGTAAGTCATCGAAACAAAACAGGAATTCTCCCAAAACAATCCCTAAGGATCGTACATCCGAGCATATAAATTACATCACCCATGTCCATCATATCTAAAAGAGGACTGCCCACCCTAGGTGGCGACAACCTTATAAATTCCTGGCTCATAATGACTAAGTAAGGAAAAACTTCTTTTGGACCATTGATCATGCCTCAGTGGTCTTCATCGATCATCGTTGGCCTATCATGGCTTGACGAAATCTAAGAACCACTATTTGGATAACTGTTTTAGGCTGTAAAAGATTTATTGGAACTAGCAACCTTTTTGCGCTCCTAACTTTTCACCATAAAAGCAGAAGGTAAATCCCTACGGATCTACTTATCCAATTCTCCAACGAGAAAGTTGGGTCACAATGTCCACAAATCAATGTTCCGAACTTATGTCAATCATAGCCTAAGTCAAAATAACCTCACTCCCCAGGAGGAAGTCTTCTCATGGTCTACACTTTCCTCAATGGTGCGACTTTTCGGTATCTAGCGAGCCTTATGCCTCAACAATGACTATCCAAATTACGCATAACTTTAGAACAGTTTCGCGTCATAATGGAAAGTCAACCAAATTATAGAAATGGTTAATCCTCAAAGACTTTGTCTTAAACTGCGCAACATTGATCCACTTTCTAAAAAGGGGACTAGAGCCTTTGGCATTATCCTAGGCTCTTTATCATCTTGCGGAGCAATCATGAATGTTTCCTCTCAATCACCCAGTGATGACGTGGAAAATTTTCACATTTCGCTACCACGCAACTAAGAATGTAGAGTATTCTTCTCTAATGGAGTAATCCATTAGTAGGCACATCGCTCCCACTGTCCCTAGGATATTGGAAATTTCTTTCCATTCTCAACTAGGCTACATAAAAGCGCTATGCTTAGAATTCTCTATCTTATAGAGTTCCAAAACTCTATTCACGTCACCTTTACTAAGAAAACTTTATGTGACTTAGTTACACTACCACAAAGCTGCTTACCTATATGCACATGACCCGGAGGGTTTACATGACAGCATACAATAATGCGCCACATACCCTATGTGTTTACAAGACAGCATACAATAATGCGCTATAGAACCCTAGGTCTTAACTTCGCAACCTTATGAGAAGTAAAATAAAGATAAGCTGCTTATGGTTACAGATCGCCCATAGATGGCTCTCTGCTAACCCATTACTCAAATGGAGTGTAAAATCTGATATGGAGGGCACTTAGTTAGGGATATAGGCAACAAACTAGTGCAATTCCCAATTGGGAAACATTTTGCGCCATCATCCACCTAACATTAACAATATTTAATTCCTTATCTCTACTACACCATTGTGTTGTTGAGTATAGGAATAATCAATTTTCTAAGCATCCATTTCTCTTCACAGAGCTTTCTAAAAAAAACTCAAATAGATACTCGCCACCTTGGTCAAAACTAAAAGCACAAAAGCTCTTATCTAATTGATCTCGACCTCATATGTGCAATGTCAAAAATCATCTCAAAACTTTTGACTTAAGATAGTCTTGACTCAGATGCGTATCGTAATCTATAAATGTGTCGAGATTGAGGCTTAGCTATCATACCCTTACACATATCTAGTCACAAATATCATAGTGGACTAAATGCGCCAAACAAATGACCTTCTACGGCTTTCCTACTTACTTGTGCGCACCCATTGCGAACAAAGTTACACATTCACATGAGAGCAGGATGTCACAAGCGAGTGGGCCCGAGAAGGCCTACTCAAACCATCGTGTCATCATCTCATTAATGTGATTAAGTATAATAAGCCACCGGTTCATGACCAATGTCATAAACTAATTCCAATCATCTTAATGTGTGAGTTCTCGAAGACAAGTTTTAAAGGTTTAGGCCCAACTAGGTAATGACTCACGACTAATTCATATTCACTAGATCATAAAAGGATGTCATGGAGATATCAAGTGCGCCTAAGTCGCAAATTTAACTAGTAAGTGCTAATCCCTTGCACCTTCAAGTCAATTTTATTCTCCATACACTTTACTGTATCTAGTTGAAAGATGACGATACTCCTTTTCCCATTTCTATTTCTCGCTTCATAGTTACTTGCAATTAATTCTACTATCCACAAGAAGGAGAGAATAAGCTATCAATCTATGACAGCTCCTGAAGTAACTTAAGCGCGAATTAGGCTAAAGAGTCTTATTCAACACAATGCTCTCACAAGCGATGCGTCAAATTCTTAGAGTCATAACAACCTTGTCGGTCTTGACCTTTTCATTACTATGCTGCAACTTTTGCGCTTAGTGGTAAACTTTATTAAAAAAAAACGTTAGCCTAACTAAGGAATCATACAAAGAAGCACCTCAACATGTCTCACACTCAAGTATGGAAACAGTAAGTGTCCAGACTTAGACAAGTTGACAATGCCAATAGATTTTGCAGCCACTTGGCGCTAATCTTTTCACTTAGTGTTAATAGATTTTGCTGCTACTAAGCGCTAATCTTTTAACTTCAAGTGATACTTTAATGCACACGATTATAGTGCGTGAAATTTTTTGCTCTATCCACTCCTAATAGTTGGGTAGAGAGCAAAACACTGCCCATACTAGCTACTCATCTTACACTTAATGATTAATTTATTTAAGCTCGCATTTCTTGGATGACGTTACTCTTGAATGTTACTTCATCCAATGATGCAACATCATTACAAATCAAATTACAAAGTCAATCCGCGCAGCTTAATAGTCAAGATCATATACAGATCTATTAAGGGCTTAATAATTTCATAACTTCAAAACTCGCCAACCAAAACTACGTAGCATGCCGCTAACCATAGCGCACACATTAGTTTTTATTGTGCCAAACAAGGCAATAAAACCATGGCGACTTTGAGTCATGTTTCTTTTCTTTGGCTCAATTAAGGTCTGACCTAAAGTCTCCAAGACTTTTGCTCATCTAAAAAATAGGATTACATTGTTCACATTTGAACATCTCTATTAAGTCTAGGTCAACCAATTAACTTCTATAAGCTAAGTCAATTTAGAGAGAAATTCGCATTGGGATTAATTTGATTAGCATAATATAATTTTGCCACAAAAATCTAAATTAAATAGTGACAATATTACACAAGTTGCAAGATCGAAAATCCGCTATGCTCGTAATCATCTCTTGCGCCATAGGTGACAATTATCCAAAATTTAATTTAATTTATGCGCAAAAATATTGGTTTTCGGGAGTTAATCTACAAAGATTTCTCTCAACCGAATAACCTCCCACTGACTATGGCATATCTAAAAGCATGATAAAAAATTCTAATTCCATACAATAGCATCATAATGTCGATTCACAACCAACTCATGCTATGTCACAATTAATAATGGAATTTAAACAAATAACAATTAATCATGTTATTCTAACTATAACATATTAGAAACTCTAGGCAAAAAATAACAATATGCTGTATTTAATATTCAAATTATGCCATAACAGAAAGTATATCACTTCTGAAATTTTCTGAAATTTTCTAGTATTTTCTGGAATTTTAAACAACTAATAAACACACATAAAATTAGAAATAAATATTCCATAATCTGGTAAAATGCAATAACCATACCAGTAAATAGTAAACTACAACAGTAGTCTAAAATAAAAAATTCAGCCCCAGAAACTTAATCATGCAATACCAGATGCATTTTAAAGTAGAAATAATGAATTATTATTTCAGAAAAAATATTTTTTACTTTCATAAAATTTTGAACATTTTACATAAGATATAAAATATAATTATGAGTCTAACAGTACCAACCATGCTTAAAACAAAGCTAAAACGAATTGCTTATGATCATTTAACGCAATTCAGAATTAAAAAAAAAAACAAACAGAGCCTTAGAGCCAATCCAACGCGGAAAAAACGGCTCGGCTAGGCTCACCGCCGCTCAAAGCAGTGCAACTCGGCGCGAGGCGGCTCAACGCGGTGTGACGCATGGCGCGACTCGAATCGGCGCGGTTCAATGCGCGCGTGTGGAAGGGCGCGGACAGCGTGCGCGTGGAAGCACGTGGGAAGCCCGCCTAGCGCGTCTCAACGCGTGGAAGCGCGTCTCAGCACGTGAGAGCGCGTGGATCCGCTGGACGGCGTCATATAGCGCGCGAGTCACACGTGCCGCCTTCCAGGGTGTTTTCTGGTCTAATTTTGCTACTGCCGGACTCCATTTTTCACAACAAAAACATTTATGGCATTAAAAATTACATTTAATGAACATTAAAAAGAAGTATTTTATGAAGGAGAACAGAGAAATAATCAGAAAACTATATTTGACAGATATTATTTCATAGAAGTCAAAATTACACTTTGCAACTCCAAAACTGTTCTTATATAGACACACCTCACTACTAACAAACTTACAACCATCTTAACAAACTAACTAATAGGAGTTACAAGGATTTGCTAATGTATACTGAACTAACACTAATGTACACCAGACACTCTTAACCTATACACACTGTAGAGGTACAACTGCTCTGCTGCAACTGCTCTGCATTGATGAGAAGCATGGCTAGCACACGGTAGAGCTTGAGCTATAGGTGATTGAGTTGCAGGTGATTGATCTGGATCATGAACTGATCTGCTGCATCTGTCATCATGTGATTGATCTAGAGCATGAACTGATCTGCTGCATCTGTCATCATCCCCCGTCAAGCTGAAAGTGGGAAGATCAACAAGAAGCTTGGATTTGAGAAACAGAAAACGGCTAACAGGGAGAGCTTTAGTGAACACATCAGTTACCAGTAACGAGATCTTTGAGGGAAAAGGCAGAGTGAAGCTGAGAAACCAAGGACTGAATATGAGAAGAAGAGTTACCAGTAACAAGAATGTCATCAACATAGACCAAGAGATAAGTAAGAGTGGTAGAGGTAGATTGAACAAACAAAGAATTATCACAATGACTAGGAACAAAACCAATATGAAGCAGAAAAGAGGAGAAGGTGGAAAACCAAGCTCTAGGAGCTTGTTTAAGACCATAAAGAGCCTTGTTCAATCGACACACATGAGTAGGAAACTGAGAATTCTCAAAACCAGGTGGTTGAGTCATAAAGACCTCTTCTTCAAGCTTGCCATGAAGAAAGGCATTAGACACATCCAACTGTTTAATAGACCAATTGAAATGAAGAGCAGCACAAAGGAAGACTCGAATAGTTGGTTGCTTGGCTACGGGGCTGAATGTATCCAAGAAATCAACACCAGCTTCTTGAAGATAACCTTTGGCAACAAGGCGAGATTTATATCGAGCAATAGAGCCATCTGAATTCTTTTTGATTTGAAAAACCCAGTTACAGCCAACAACATTTTGATTTGCAAAAGAAGGAACAAGAGACCAAGTCTGTTGAGTCTGAAGGGCTTGAAATTCATCAAGCATAGATTTATGCCAATGAGGACACTGCAAAGCTTCTTTATAAATGCGAGGCTCAGTGTCAAGAAGGGTAGCAACTAAACAAGACTGGGCAGATTTTGCTGTCTTACTACGGGTGAGCATATGATGAGAATTGAGAGAGTCAGAAGAAGGACGAGGAATAATGAGAATAGTCAGATTAATACCAGGTGGAGATGAAGATAATGGGGAAGAGATAAAACCAGGATTAGGTGAGACAAGAGGAGAAGCAGAAACATGTGTTGGATGAGAGGATGAGAATGAATTGGGAGAAGATGCTGAAACAGAATTAGACTGAGGAGGAACCTGCGGAGAAGACACAGAAGAAGTAGGTCCCCAAAAGAATGTTTTAAGAGCAGATTTTGAAGAAAGAAGAGGAGGTGAAGAAGAATTAGCAGAAGCAAAAGGAAAAGAACTTTCATCAAATACAACATGCCTAGAGATGTAAATTTTACCAAAAAGAGGATCCAAGCATCGGTATCCTTTGTAAATTGGATGATAACCAATAAAGACACAAGCCGTAGATCTTGGTTGCAATTTGTGACAAATATAAGGTCTCAACCATGGATAACATCTGCAGCCAAACACTTTAAGAAAATTATAATCTGGAAGCATCTGAAACAGCACCTCATAGGGACTGAGATTGCCCAATGTAGGAGAAGGCATTCTATTAATCAGATAAACAGCAGTTGCAAGTGCCTCAAACCAAAATTTCAGAGGTACAGAGGATTGATCAAGCAAAGTGATGGTTGTCTTAATGATATGTCTGTGCTTTCGCTCAGCAACTCCATTTTGAGATGGAGTATGAGGGCAACTAAGCTGATGGACAATGCCAGAAGATTTAAGAAGAGTTTCAAATTGATGACTAGTATATTCTCCCCCTCCATCAGTTCGTAAAATTTTAAGAGAAGTTGAAAATTGGTTTTCAGCATAGGTTTTAAATTCTAAGAACTTAGAATATACTTCACTTTTATAAGACAGAGGGTAAATCCAGGTAAAATGACTAAAAGCATCAATGAAAACAACATAGTAAGTAAAAGAAGACTGCACTTGAGTAAAAGGACCCCAAACATCTGAGTGAATCAGAGTGAAAGGAGCATGAGTGTTATTAGTGGAAAGAACAAAAGGGAGTCTATGACTCTTTGACACACAGCAAGAATGACAAAAAGTGTTACAATCTTGATGACTAAGAGATAAGCCACTTTTATTTGCAACAGTATGAAATAGAGCAGAAGAAGGATGCCCTAGTCTCTTATGCCAAACAGTAGCAAGAGAACTAGTACCAGAAAAAGCTTTATGAGAAATTGAAGAAGGAAACTGGTAGAGGCCATTTTGATGATGTCCTCTACAGAGCACCTTGTTGGTGAGCTTGTCCTGAATCACAAAGGACTCATTGTCAAAAGTAATACGACAATTGTTATCAGAAGTAAGCTGATGAACAGAGAGCAAATTTGATGAAATTTGTGGAACATGAAGAAGATTGGTAAGCCTAAATTGAAAAGAAGGAGAGGACAATATACCAGTGCCAGAGTTATGAATTGGAAGAGTATTTCCATCACCAATCATGACCTGATCATTGCCTTGGTAGGGTTGATAAAAATGCAGATTGTTCAGATCATTGGTGAGATGAGAAGTTGCAGCGGAATCAACATACCAAGGAGCTGAAGTAGACTGCATAGAGGTGGACATAGCAGGAAAAGGAGTTTGTGCAGAAAAAGCTCTAGGAGTAAAAGCAGGCATTTGTGAAGGTCCCATGGTGTATGAAGGAAATACAGGTTGAAAAGAAGTATTCAGTCGATGTCGACACTCTAAAGCAGAGTGATTTCCTTTTCCACAGATTTGACAGGTCAAGCCATAACTCTGAGGTCTTCCTCCTCTTCTGCCTCGTTGACTGCTGTACCTATTACCACCTCTATACTGGCCTTGAGATCGAGAACCTCCTCTGTTCTGAAAAGAGAAATTTCAAGAGGAAGATTGACCATAATACTGCTGATTATGAGGAGATGGAACTGCACCTAATACAGATGAGGTAGCAGCAGTATTGTCTGTGAGTAAATGAGGATTCGTAGCAGAGAAAGCCATAGTGAGATCAGGTGTACCATGCTTGTGACTATTTTCAACATGTATGGCTTCGGAACACAAGAGATAACAAAGTTCTTCCATTGAAAGTACCTTTGATTTGGCTCGAATTGTGGTTTTGAACGCATTGTACTCCTCAGGCAAGCCATTGAGGATCAGAAGAATAAGATCTTCATCACAGACTGGAGAAGAAGCCAAAGCAAGTTGTTCAACAAGATCTTTGATTTCTTGAAGACAGGATTCCATAGACTTGGACTTCTTTGTAGTAGTGCTCAAACGATTTTTGATCTGATGAATATGAGAGCGAGAAAGTGATGTGAACCGTTTCTCAAGAGCTGACCAAACAGCACAGCAATTCTTCAGATGAAGAATGGAAGAAAATATGGAAGGAGTAAGAGTTGCAATGATGCAACTGAGAAGACAAGAGTCTGTCAACTCCCATTGCAGAAACTCAGGATTGGAAACTGTCTGATGATCAGAATCAAGCATTGTAGCAGATGGACATGCATTAGATCCATCAAGAAAACCAAATAACTCTGTAGCTTCAAAGAATTTTGGATTTGACTTCTCCAAATTGAATAGTTTGAAGCTTCGAGTTTAACTGTGATCAAAGCATTAAGATTGGAAACGAGAAGGAGAACATTTGCAGGCAAAGTTTGCTTCTCAGCTTGAATCACCATTGTTGCTCGTGAGAGCTCTAAAGCTCTGATACCATGAAGGAGAACAGAGAAATAATCAAAAAACTATATTTGACAGATATTATTTCATAGAAGTCAAAATTACACTTTGCAACTCCAAAATTGTTCTTATATAGACACACCTCACTACTAACAAACTTACAACCATCTTAACAAACTAACTAATAGGAGTTACAAGGATTTGCTAATGTATACTGAACTAACACTAATGTGCACCAGACACTCTTAACCTATACACACTGTAGAGGTACAATTGATCTGCTGCAACTGCTCTGCTGCTGTGCTGCAACTGCTCTGCATTGATGAGAAGCATGGCTAGCACACGATAGAGCTTGAGCTGTAGGTGATTGAGCTGCAGGTGATTGATCTGGATCATGAACTGATCTGCTGCATTTGTCATCATGTGATTGATCTGGAGCATGAACTGATCTGCTGCATCTGTCATCATTTTACACATATACCGTGTATATATATTCATGCAAGTGGACATCTTCCTCCTTTATTAATATTCATGCGTATACCGTGTATATATATTTATATAAAAAAATATACACATATTTTAATGCATAAAAAAAACACGAAAATACCTATATTGGCTCTGATACCAATGTAAATCAAAGTATAAAAACGCAGCGGATAAAAATAATTCAGATAATACCTTAATGACAGAATCTGAAGCGAAGAATCTCGTGGGTAAATCACGTGCTTCCATAAATGCAAACAACGAACTCCCAGCAGTGAAGTGATACCACAATATGAGTATCACTCACACAAGTCAGTGCAGAGGCTGGATCGTTCTCATATGGGAGAGAGTTAGAGAGAGAGTCTGGGAAAAAAAAGGTTATGGGTAAAAACCCCTTAACGTATCTGATATACGTATCTGATATATCAATATATTATCCAAAATATATAATCAGATATATAACCACCAATATCTATCTATCCATCTATCCATATCTATTGATATGATAGATATAGATATCCTGAATGGTTATCCAAATAAATTTTGAATTCAAATTCAAACTTACATGGATAAGGTTCAAAAAGTTCAGGTTCAAAAGGTTCAAAGGGTCATGCCACATGGGTGCCCAATATCTAACAGGTATATATATATATATACGAAACTCTATGAAATCATATTTTATGTATAATAGAACATATATATATGTATCACTTATATATGTATAGTTTGTTTGTATCTTTTTTTTCTCTTTTTTTCTTAATTTAAATTTTGTTTCACATACACAAGATTGAGTGATTTGTATCTTCATTTTATGTTTTTTTTTTTTGCCATGTAAACTAATTTAAAAAATTAATTTTTATTCCATACATAAACATTGCATAAGTGATTGTTATTTCTTATTGACAGATTAAAAAATTTCTACCTAAAAGACATTACTGATTTTTTTTTTAAGTATATGTATTTACTATAATCATTCTAGCATAAGTTACTTTTTTTTTCATATTTTGTAATGCTTTAATGAATATTTTTATTATGATTGTGGGTATTGTGCGATTTTAAAATTTATTATTTTGTTCATATTAATGAATTTTTTTACAATTTTTAAATTTAATATGATTATGCAATATTTAATCTAGTAGTTATTAGTTTTGTAACCATTCTATTCTATTCAATTTACTTAACAAACCAACCATAAGAATTAGAATGGCCATTCTATTTCCACATCATTCTACTATGTCAACCACACTATGAAATGAGAATGACTATTCCATTCCATTCTCACTATCATTCTATTCCCACTTTATTTCATTATGTTGTACCATACATACTCATAAAGAACGATGAACTCAGTCAATTGGTGTTGGCTCTTGTAATAAATTTTATAAATATTAATTATTAAAGTATTTTTTTAATTTAAAGTTTATTTTTAAAACGTCATATAATTACGTATTCATAATTGTATTGTATGATAAAAAGTAATTATATGGTGATCGTTTTAAAAAATAGCATATGAACTGTAGCAGCAAGTCTCAAATATGACATTTTGACACAATTAAAATAACGTAATCTATTAAAGATAGTCTAAGCAAAATATAATATAACCATTTTTGTCATAACTAGTGTCTTAATAATTTCAAATTTATTGTACATTTTTTATAAAATTATGTGTCATAAAGAATATATGAATATTTTAAATTTTGTTAACAAAATCCCATATATAATTATGTAGTGTTCACATTATAAGGATTGGATCCTCTCCGATTGGGATATATAATTGGACGGTCTAGTTTAGTTCACTGTAGGTCCATTTCGGGTTCGTTTTGATAATCTAAACCGTTGATCTTGTAAAAACCTTTAAGGAGATCATGCATATAAAAATCAAGTTGATCGAATATTAAAAATCACTTGATCGGATCACATTTGTCTGAAAATAATTAATGGACAGTATAATTTTGAAAATAATCCTTTTTTTTTTTTTTTGACAAAAGTGAATAATCAAGTAGAGTTCTCGATATTGGATTGATCTAAGTTTTAGAATGTATGGTCTCTTCGACCCTATAACATAAACTATTTTAAATTATTGAGAAGAGGTTGATATGAGCCTACAATGAGCCAGATTAAACTGTCCAATTGAATACCCAACTAAAAAAATCCAATCCCCACATTATATAGAAGTCTGTTTGAAAATTTGACTATTTTAATTAGTTTTTTTGTTAATTGACTTTTTTAGCCTAACTAAAAAAGTTATATTTGAGATGATAATTGATTTTTTTAAGTTGATTTGATAGTTATAAAACAAAAACAAAAATAATTATGATTTAAACGTGACATTTTATTTAGTTAACTATTTTATTTTATTTATTTTTATTGACTATTTTAACTAAATTTTGACATCCAAACAGGACAGAGTGGACGAGAACCACTAAAAAACACTTGCTTATATGTTTGTTTACGAGACATTACAACAGCGAGATTACGACAATCAACAAATATTTGTGTTCAATAAATGGCAAAAAGTCAAAAACAAACTATTGGCATATGCTTTCTTCATTGTCATCTTTTTAAGCCATCCTGTTTCATGCTGCCTTCGGCCTTGTTTGGTGGTGCATAAAATCGAAGTTCAGATTTTCTAAAATTGAAAATCTTAAATCTGTATCCATCTCAGTATATAGCAAACTAAGAAAAATATGCATATAAAATGGACGATTTATTATTAAAAATATGAATGTCGTAAATAAAAATAATTTGATAGTATAATTGATGCTGGATCAATTTAATTTTTTACTTGATTAATTTTTTTCATTAGTTGTATAAAATGAATAATTTAGATTACCGAATTAGATTCAAATTAATCTCATAATAGATTAATTTCATTATAAAATTAAGATCTATAAAATGAGGGGATTAAAACAATAATTATTTATTTATTTATTTATTTAGATAGGAGAGGATTACAAACTCTTTTGTGATTAAATTAAGGAAGTGAAAACATCGCATTGAATGGTCCACTAAACTTTAATAATTGAAGGGAAACTTATTCCCTCTTCACCAAGGATGGTTTCATAAACTATCTTAACGTCTCATTTGGTATGTAATAATTTTAGTTTAAAAATCAAAAAATTATTAAAAAAATTGAAAAGTCTATAATTTATACAAAAAAGTTAAAAATTTTATTTTTTCTCTACTTTTTGCACATATTTTCGTAAAAATCTAAAAAATTATTTTAAACATACTAATTTTTTTTATCTCATATTTTAGTCGAAAATTTGAAAATTACTAAAATAACCTATTTAAGTGTTGTTTTGCTTTTCAATTTTTTGGGCCCAATAATGATGCTACCAAATAGGTGTGTCTATTTGGTGTAGCTTTTATTTTTATTATTTTTTTATTATTTTATTTTTTTAAATTGAGAGTTGGCAATTCATATAGTTTATGATTTAAAAAATATTTATTTAAATAGGTTCAAAAAATTAAGGAAAATTTATTATAAAAAAAAAAAAACAAGTTTGACATTAGCAACAAATTAACCCTTTTTTAAAAAAATTGCAACAAATTAACCCTTTTTTAAAAAAATTATGTTTCAATTCAAATTCTTAATTATATTACTAATGGAGCAAGGCAAATTTAGACAATTTAAGCACTTTTTTTCTTCCTCATTGCTGGCAGTTATTTTCTAGGGGTTTTTTTTCCAAATTAAGCTAAATTAGTAACTTATTTCTTAAACTAGATCTAGTTTGGATGAAATTCTCAAACTAGGCTAAAACGCTATTACAAACCACGCTTTCACTGTTTCCAGGCCCCTCCCATAGAAATTTTGTGAAATAGTAAAAGCGTGGTTACAAACCACGCTTTTAATTAAGAAAACGTGGTTACAAACCACGCTTTTAAGTTAATCATAAAGCGTAATTTCAAATCACGCTTTTAAGTAAAATAATTTATTTATTTATTTTTTTTTTCAGAAAACGTGGTTTTTAACCACGCTTTCTTTAATTAAACTGTGTTGTAAAAAAAGCGTGGTTAACCACACTTTCAATACTGCACCAAACACACGCACTCACAAACACACTCTCTCTCTCTCTCCCACTCTCTGACACAAACACACACATGACTCACACACACACTCACACTCAATATATATATAAATTTTAATATATATTTATAATTTAATATATATATAAATTTTATTTCATAAAATTAAAACCAATATTAAATATATATAATAATTTATAATAACAAATAATAATCAACTACATAAAATGATTACTTTTTTATTTTAATTCTTAATTTTTTTTATTTTACTGTTTAGGGATAAAATTGATTTTTTTTTTTATTTTTGGGTTTAAGGTTTAATTCTTAATTTTTTTTATTTTATTTTAGGGTTTAGGATTTATAAAAAAAAATAAATTTTAAGAATTAAACTATAAATTCTAAACCCTAAATCCTAAACCCTAAAATAAAAATAAATAAATTTAAGAATTAAACCCGAAACCCTAAAATAAAATAAAAAAAATTATCCCTAAACACTAAGGTAGCGTTTGGTAACATTTACGTTTTTTGTTTATGTTTATAAAAATTTTATAAACTGGTTTCTATTTATTTTTAGAAAAACATAAATTACAAACGTATTTAGTTTGAACAAAATATTTTAAAAAATTTTAAAACATAAATATGAATCCCTTTGCTTGAAACTGGGGCTAACTTACTTTTCAAAATAGGCGAGTGTGTACAGAAAATATAAGGGCAATTTGGGAAGATTGGCTTTTTATCTTTTTTTAACTTTTTGATTTTTTTAGTTCACATCACTTCTCTACTTTTTTAGAAAAAAAATAAAAAAATAAAAAAATTAATTTTTTATCATCTTCTCAAAACACCACATAATATGGTGGAAGGTATTCCTACTTTGTGTGATTATAGTATCCCTTTGCATGAAACTGGATAGAAAGGGCCTGAATAGGCCTATGAACTTGTTCTATACTATTTCAAATTGACTTTGGGGTGTTTTGGGTACACCGTAAAAAGTTATTTTTTTAATTTTTTAACTTTTTTTGGCTAAAAGATTCACTAAAAAGTCACAAAAAAAACTAACTTTTTTAGTACAAAAAAGTTAAAAAGTCACAAAAAATCAAAAAATTAACTTTTTATCAATTTTTCAAAACATCACCTTATATTAGGAATCAATAAGTATTACAAAGAATTTCTAGTGAAGAAGGTTTGGGCAGACAAATACATTGGATTTAATTGGGGTGTGTTTGGGAAGTCAAAACTTTGTTTTATTTATTTTTTGGTTAAAATTCAGATAAAATAGATTAAATTAGTCAATAAGATATAATGTCATATCAAACTCATAATCATTTTATTTTTTTTCTTACAAATATCACATTCAGCTACAAAAAAATTTAACCATCTTTATAAATATAAAATATTTTAACCTACTAAAATAATATAAAACTAAAATAACTTACTAAAATAATTAACTTTTCAAACGGGGGCTAAGATAAGAATTCAACTCGAGCATTCTTAGTTGAACGAAACCTAAGATAAGAATTCAACTCGAGCATTCTTAGTTGGGCTGTGGAGTAATTCAACCTAACTTCACCCCAAATCTATCCTCCAATTAGGAATATTAAGGCCCCGTTTGGGAACAGGTTAATTTAGTAACTTTTTGACTATTTGGCTAAAATATGAGCTAAAAAAAACTAGTATGTTTGGGATGACTTTTTGACTTTTTACGAAAAGATGTGCAAAAAGTAGAGAGGAAAGAGAATCTTTGACTTTTTGGTATGGATTGTTGGCTTTTTGGCTAACTTTTTGACTTTTTGGCTAAAATGAAGGGTTCCCAAACGAGGCCTAAAAAAAAATCAGCTGAACTGATAAATCAATGTTTTTGATAAAAAAAAATAATAATAATAAATCACTAAAAATTTCAAAACAACCCTAATCAAGGGCGAGTCACCCATCCCCAGTATGGAAGACCATGCAAGAGCAATGATGGATCTAGGGAGAAGGGACGAGGGACGAGGGAGGGAGAGAGGGGCCGCCACATTTTTAAAAATTTAAAAAAAATCATATATTATATTAAAAATTTTAAAATAATCTAAAATTATAGGAGTTTGCATCTCTAATTTTTTTGTAAATAATTTTAAAATTATATAGAATAGTCCCTAATTTTTTAAACTGTAGAATAGTCTTTCCAAAGTCATAATCATGGATCCATCAAGAGTAGTTCAACCCTTCAATAAAGCTAAAAATACTTTTTTTTTTTTGGTGTGAAAACATGTCAATTTTTATGGCTTTTTTATTTTGTGAAATAAGAATAAAATTATTTTAATTTCTTTAATTAAATTAAAAGAAACATATATTGAGGTTTCCTTTTTGGGTAAATTATAGTCAATTCCCTTGAGGTTCCTGACAATTATACTGACTTTTTCTCATTTTTCTGATATTATTGACCTCCCTTGTGACTAATGATATTAATGAAAGGGTTAGTTTAATAATTTTAACATTAGATATATTTTTGTTGGTAATCATTAAATGTGCGATTATTATTTCGATTATATTTTATGTGTTATTTGGTTATGATTCATTTTTTTTAGTTATGATTGAAAAAAATTTATAGTTATGATAGTTGTGATAATTAATATCACAAATGTTATAACTTGTATATGATATACATAAAATGGAAAATGTTTCAGTGCTCGAAACATCCGTGGCTCGAACGGCTCGACAGCCCAAAACGACGTCGTTTTGGGCTGTATTTTTTTATTTTTTTTTTTTTCTTCTTCTTCGTCGTTTTTCGGCTGAAACCAGAGGGGGGAGAGGGAGAGGGAGAGGGAGAGAGAGAGAGGAGGCAGCCCTCCGCCCGCCGTCGTCGTGTCGCAGCCCTCCGTCCATCCGTCGCAGCCCTCCGCCCCTCGTCGGCTCTGCCCCGATCGCGTCGCCTCCGTCGCCTCCGCGCCTCCTCCGCCCCCTCCGCCCCCTCCTCCTCCTCCTCCTCCTCCTCCTCCCCCTCCCCCTCCTTACCACTCCATTTTTTAGCCCCCTCCAGTCCCCTCCTCCCTCCTCCTCTCCTCTCCTCTCCTCTCCCTCCTTCCTCCTCCCCCTCCATTTCTGCGTCTGAAGAAGAAAAATAAAAAATAAAAAATAAAAAATACAAAAACAACATTCGGGGCATTCGAGCTACGTAGCTTTCGAGCTACGTAGCGGGGTCGACATAAAATAATGTGTATTTTAGAATAACTTCTTGTTATGACAAAAGTGATGATAAAACAAATTAAAAATTTAATTACATAAATATAAGAGAAGTTATTTGGTAATTTTTAATTAACACTTAGCATCATATAGTTCGGTTGTCTTCAAAAAAATAAGATAAAATTGATGAGCGTTTCATTATCTAAATTAATAAAAATCAAATTGGGACATCATATTAAATAATATTTCTAAATACTCACATGGTTTGACTATAAATATATATAATTTATTGCATGACATACATACAAGTTCTTATATTCCTCATTTGGTTCCAATAATTCATACTAATTTGTTTAATTAAAAAATGATTAATTGATTTCTTTTATTTTTAATTTATAGATAATCACTTCAAATGTTATACATTCCAAATTAAAATTTCTTTATGTAATAATTTAACACTAATCACTGACTTTTATAATAAAAAAAAGAAAAAAGAAATGTTAGTCAACTAACAAAAAGAGAGAATCTGCAAAATAAAAATAAACCTTATAGGAGGTTAGTGTAATTTTAGAAAAAGGCGAGGATGCCATTGTAATTATAGAAAACTTAAGGAAAGTGATTGTAATTTATCATTTATTTTTTGTTTTTTTTGTTTGATTTTGATATTTGAGATTAAGGCCAAGTTTGGCAACCCCAATATAATTCATCTTTTTATCTTTTTATTTTTTTTTCCATCACATCACCTCTCTATTTTTATGCACATATTTTCATAAAAAGACAAAAAGTACGCTTATTTAAGTCATCTCAAACAACCCCTAAAATGCTTTACAATTTGGGATACATTCACATTGGGTGTGTCCAATGGTTTAGTTGTCACATCTTAGGATATAGTAAGTGTGAGATCAGCGGTTTGAACTAGTAGAGTAACAGTGGATTTTTTAATTGTATTCTAATTATACTAACACATTAACACTATGGGCAATGGTAGAGGGCCACAATTTTTGTGGCTTAAATAGCTCAAAACTGTCAAAATGACGTCGTTTTGAGCACAAAACATGCCAAAACGACGTCGTTTTGACAGTTTTAAGCCATTTAAGCCACACAAATTGTGACCCTCAAACATCATTCTAACACTATCTGTGACCTAACAAAAAAAATTGAGACACATCAGTGATCGTTTGGCAAAAGTTAAAGTGGCTAAGTTATACAAAAAAAAATAAAAATAAAAATAATTTAGTTAATATGACAAAATATCACGTCCAAATTATAATCATTTTATTTTTTTTTACAATCATCAAATTAATTAAAAAAAATAAAAATTTATTTAAAACCATTTTTTTAAAAATCAAACTAACATAATTAAAAAAATAAAAAATCAAACTAAAAAAATCTATCCAAACGAAACCATGCTCTCTCTCCACTTACTCCACTCCACTGACTTTCCTTGAGTCCAACCAATGAACTGCCGCCAACTCCCCATTTCCTGAACTTTACTACTCCCTCATTCTCTCACCTCTCTCTCTTTCTCTCTTCCTCTGTTGTTAGCGATCGTGAACGTCGATTCCAAATTCAAATTCTCCCCCTCTCTCATTCTAAAAACCCTGACCTCCATTTTCACGATAAACTGTACCTCTTAAACCCTAACCCCCTCTCTCTCTCTCTCTCTCTCTCTCTCCCTCCAACTTTTTACACTCAACTGGCGCAGCAATGTTCTCTCCGGGGACAAAGAAATCCAATATCAGCGGTCGCAAAGACCGTACTAGTCTTCTAGGTCACCCATCTCCTGATTCACCGATCACTCCGCTTGCAGAGAATCGCATATCTCTTCACGACAATTCAATCCCTAATCGCCCCTCCACCGGCACTCCTGCTCCATGGGCTCCTCGCTTATCTGTTCTCGCCAGGTACTACCACCACCACTCACATATGCTCAAACAAACTATAATAATGTACATTTCATCACAAATGATTTTTAATTGTTGAAGTTGTTGGTTTGGTTTTATTAGATAGGCATGAGATTGATAAGATTGCGATGGGAATTGGAATTCGCGGTAATGCATTTTGTTGTGTGTTCTGCGTTGTTGATTTTATTTTTAGGCTGTGTGTTTGGATCATGGATTTCGAAATGTAGTTATATTTCATATTTTACATACCTTTTCCTTATCCCTGATCTACACACAATCTTAAGCTGTGTTTGGTTATGCCGTATTTGGTTGGGGATTTGAGGAGTGATTTGGAAAGGAAAAAGAAAAGTTACGTGAAATGTGAATAAAATATAATTATATTTCACTCAGCCTGTTTTTGGTTGGGAGATTTGGAAAGGGAAAGGAAAAAGGTTGGTGAGTATATTTTATTTATATTTTACTTATTTTTTTTTTCTTTTACTTTTTGAATCCCTTCTTAAATCACCTAACCAAACATAACATTAATTTCACATACCTTCTTTCTTTCCAAATTCCTTCTCAAATTTCCAACCAAACAGAGGGTGAGGGTTTTGAGTCGAAGTTATGTGGGTAATGAAATGAATTGTGATTATGGAATTGGTGAATTGGTTTAATTTAAGTGTTCCCCTATGAGATTAATAAGATTGCGCCGGGAATTGGAATTTTGTGGTAATGCATTTTGTTGTGTGTTTTGTGTTGTTGATTTGATTTTTAGGGTTTCGAGTTGAAGTTAGGTAGCTGAGTAATGAAATGAATTGCTATTATGGAATTGGTGAATTGGTTTAATTTAAGTGTTCTGCTTTGAGTTTTGTTGACTGATTTTTATCAGTAGCTCTACGGACACACAGAACCGACCACAAAACCAACTATATTAAATATAGGAGGAGCAATATGGGTGAAATTGTATTTTTATAATGGGCCTTCGCCTTGCCATCTGATATGTATGGCCAGATTTGGTTTATGTTGTTGGCTCTGGGTCCATAGTTTTGTTGTATTTTATTTCTGTTCATTGACAATTGAAGGAAACCAGGAGTCTGCGTATTTTATGTCAGAGAGCTTTGGAAATTTAGTGAATATGGACTTCTACTCATGGCTTTGTTTTGGATGGTTTGTGTTTGGGAAGGAATTGTTTGAATTATCCGGTTGCATGATGATGCCCAGAATTTTGTTTGTATAAACCATTTTTTGTTTTGTACACTTGCAGAAGTTACACTTGCAGAATTTTGTTTGTATAAACCACTCCAAAAATTCAATGAAGCAATAGTTGGTATTCTAATTTGACAACTTATGGCCCAACGAGTTGTAAAGAGCATATGACTCTAAATGACAAACTTCCTTGAATGGGTAATACTTATTGGCACGATGTTGATTTATTTGTGTTAATATAAGTGATTTCTCAAGATAAAAATAAAGACTAAAGAAGATTAAGTAATTAATAGTATGCTTTCTTAAATCTAGGTTTTAAGAAACTCATTCTTAAGAAGATAAACCTAACATAATAGCACATAAACTTCTAAGGAGGAGCCATGTGCATATTCGACAGACACTTCTCAGACACTCCCAGAAACTTGTCTAGCACTTCTTCAATGTGCCCTACTTTGAAAGTAAAATTTAATAATTACGGATACTTTGTGGACACTTTGTGGTGACACTTATTGAACCGTCACAGTCTCACAGACAACTTCTTTGCTGAATCTCTTAATAGCAACAATGTTTGACATTCTTGGGAGCACGACTTACATAGCGTAAAGTGCAACAACAAAAGCAATTTTAATTGTTAAGCGAAGCGCACAAAAGTGCACTTTTCTAATAAGCTAAAGAGCACATTTTTTCATATTTTTTATTGTTTGCTTAAAAAGAATATAATTTATTTATTTTTAACCTTTTGATCATAATAGTATTGAATAGGCCATTGATTTGTTATTCAAATACCCATAGTATGGTATGATATGCTACCTATGAAGCATGGGTGTGGGTATGGATACTGGTATGGGTACACCGATACGGCAAAACCTTAAAAAAATAGGATATGGATACGGCTGGGGTACGCTGATTTTTTATTTATTTACAATGATTTATAGTTAGAGATTCAACTTACAAATCAAAGTTTAACGCCATAATTAGAAAGAGAAATTACTAAACCAAAAAACCAATCATAATTCAACAATATCAATACCAAAGCAAAGTCCATGAGCTATTTTGATGCCATTATACTCTTTGGTGATGAAACTACGACAGGCTCTCATTACTGGAGAAATGACAAAGGTTCAGTGTCAAGTTATGTTCACTAATTTGGTGACTAATTGTTATATTTTTGTTGTTAACTTGATTCAGAATTCCACCAGTCAAGAAAAGTGAGAAAGTGAATGATTCAGATCCAGTTCAACCTGTTTTTGTTGGAGAGTTTCCCCAAATGGTTCGTGATGAACAAGCCAATCTCTTGCAGAAGCGTATTCCTGGTTAGTGCAGTTAGCTTCAGTATTTTCTCAACATTCTTAGTAATTTTAAAGGCTACTTTCTTATGTGGTGGGATAATTGTATTTCCTCCGGCAGGTGAATTTTGCATCTCTGGTGGAATGGACAAGGAATCTTCCCTTGCATGGATTGTTTGTGGGAATAGGCTCTTTGTTTGGAGTTACTTGTCACCTGCAGCTTCAAGAAAATGTATTGTTCTTGATCTTCCTCCGAGCATTTTGGAAGACGGAGGGATTGGAAAAAATTCTAGTACCGGTAACAGTTGGATGCTCTTCATTGTCAATTGGCATAGCACACGTAGGAACATAGACAAAGTTGTTCAACAGTTTAACTCTGCTGGTATTGTTATGTGTAATCAGAGAACTCGAACTCTTATATACTGGCCAGACATATATTCTGAAGGTGGGAGTACTCCAATTACAAGTCTTGCATCTATTGATGAATTAGAGATGACATATTCACCTACTGATGGGAAGACCACCCCAAAACGGCAGCACAGCAAGCCAGGAAGCAGTTCAGCTGGATCAGGTTGTTTAAACTCTTTGATTGCTTCCGCGATCCCTGGTGGCAGACACATCTGTGTTGCTCTTGCATGTGGTTCCAATGGTGAGCTTTGGCAGTTCTTCTGCAGCCCCGCTGGCATTCACAGGAAAAAGATTTATTCTGACCTTTTGAGTTCAGCTTCTCAAGGCAGTGATAGCAGTCAGCTTGTAGGGAGCAAGGGGTATCCAAGGTCATTGATTTGGCGTTCTTCACGTCATTATGCAGAGGAAACTAGTAGGCAGTTTTTCTTACTAACGGATCATGAGATACAGTGTTTCACTATTACACTTGCTCCTGATACAACTGTGTTGAAACTCTGGTCTCATGAAATTATAGGAGCCGATGGTGATTTGGGCATCCAGAAGAATTTGGCTGGTCAGAAACGGATCTGGCCTCTGGATCTGCAGGTTGACAACCATGGCAAAGTAATTACCATTCTCATTGCCACATTCTGCAAAGACCGGTTAAGCAGTTCAAGCTACATAGAGTACTCACTTCTGACCATGCAATATAGGTCTGGGGTAAATATCTCCCCCGAAAATATTGTGCCAATAAAAGAGAGGGTTTTGGAGAAAAAAGCTCCCATCCAAGTGATAATCCCCAAAGCAAGAGTAGAAGAGGAGGACTTCTTATTTTCCTTGAGATTGCGGGTTGGGGGAAAGCCTTCTGGATCTGCTATTATACTCTCTGGTGATGGAACTGCTACAGTCTCTCATTACTGGAGAAATTCTACCCGACTCTATCAATTTGATCTACCTTATGATGCTGGAAAAGTTCTAGATGCTTCAGTTTTCCCTTCCTCAGAGGATGATGAAGATGGGGCATGGGCTGTGCTCACCGAGAAAGCTGGAGTTTGGGCAATTCCTGAGAAGGCTGTTTTACTTGGTGGAGTTGAACCACCTGAGCGAAGCTTGTCACGTAAAGGGAGCTCTAATGAAGGATCTGCACAGGAGGAGAGAAGAAACTTTACATTTGCAGGCAATATTGCACCTAGAAGGGCTAGTTCAGAAGCATGGGATGCTGGAGACAGACAAAGGGCAGTTCTCACTGGAATTGCTCGTCGGACTGCTCAAGATGAAGAGTCAGAAGCTTTATTGAATAATCTTTTCCATGATTTTCTTTTATCTGGGAAGATTGAAGGCTCTCTTGATAAGCTTCGAAGTTCTGGGGCATTCGAAAGGGATGGAGAAACAAATGTTTTTGCTCGGATAAGCAAATCAATTGTTGACACCCTAGCTAAACATTGGACAACAACCAGAGGTACCGAGATTGTGGCTCTGGCTATTGTGTCCACTCAACTCATGGATAAGCAGCAGAAGCATCAAAAGTTTCTCCAGTTTCTTGCTTTATCCAAGTGCCATGAGGAATTGTGTTCAAGACAGAGTACGCTCTTTTGTCCATTTTATTGCCTGTTGCATCCATGTTTGTTATATATATATATATGCTATTAATATTATTATTTTTTCACATCTGGTGTTTGTCAACCTTGAAAGCTCTTGTTTAATGAAGCTTTTATCTTTAGCATAAATTTCATATGTATTGAACCGTTAGGCCTAAGAAATACTTATTAGTCTAATGGTTCTTGTTGGTTAGTAATGTAGGAATTGCAGAAGCAAAGTCATTGGAGTTTGAACATGATCACTTCTGTAGGTGTGCTGAGTGTGACTTTATCTAGATTTAGTATTGTTATTATTAGGCCATGTTGTAATATAAGAGCAACAAAATGTCATCTTTGGAACAGAAATGAGTCAATGACCTACTTTTTTAATTGTCAAGTAATGAATATGGTTGCCGTTTTGTGTAAATCATGCGAGCAGCTTCTTATTCTCTATTGTGCTCAAATTATATAATTGTTATCATCTTTGGAACAGAAATGAGTCAATGACCAACTTTTTTAATTGTCAAGTAATGAATATGGTTTCTGTTTTGTAAGATTCTTGTGTAAATCATGCGAGCAGCTGCTTATTCTCTATTGTGCTCAAATTATATAATTGTTATCATTGCTTTCTGATGCATCCATTAAGCCTTGGGTATTGTTTTTTGTTGTCAGGACAATCGCTGCATACTATCATGGAACATGGTGAAAAGCTTGCTGCCATGATTCAGCTCAGGGAACTGCAAAACTTGATTAGCCAGAACCGTTCAACTGGAGTTGGTTCCCCCTATTCTAGTTCAGAAAGTGAAATTTCTGGTTCCCTTTGGGATCTGCTTCAATTAGTTGGTGAGCGAGCCCGTCGGAATACTGTTCTTCTTATGGATAGGGACAACATTGAAGTATTCTACAGTAAGGTTTCAGATCTTGAAGAACTGTTTTATTGCTTAGAAAAACAACTAGGTTATTTGATCAGCACAGAGATGCCACTTGTGGTTCAGATTCAAAGAGCTTGTGAACTTTCAAATGCATGCGTGACTTTACTTCGCACAGCATCGCAATACAAAAATGAGTATCACATGTGGTATCCCGCTCCTGAGGGTTTAACACCATGGTATAGTCAACCAGTGGTAAGAAGTGGCCTGTGGAGCATTGCCTCTTTCATGCTTCAGCTGTTGAATGAAATGTCTCATCTTGATATGTCTAGAAAATCAGATTTTTATTCTAATTTAGAAGTACTGGCTGAAGTATTACTTGAGGCATATTCTGGTGCTATTACGGCAAAAGTTGAGCGTGAAGATGAATACAGAGGATTATTGGATGAGTACTGGAAAAGGAGAGATGCTCTTCTTGACTCTCTTTACCAGCTGGTGAAAAGATTGGTTGAAACCAGATACCAGGTTAATCTTGTGCTCTTATATGTTTACTTTTGTTATCCTGGCTGTGTATTCATCTACATTAAAAAAATGACCTTGTGTATAAATATTATATAGTTTTAATTTCTTTTATGCTGTGTTTAGTTGGGGGATTTGGGAAGGGATTTGGAAAAGGAAAGGAAAAAAGTGTGTGAAACTATGTGAAATATAGGTATATTTTATTTCCATTTCACTTGCTTTTTCCATTTCTCTTTCCAAATCTCTTTCCAAATCCCTCAACCAAACACAGCAGTAGTGCATGTGTGGACTTCAGACTTCTTTTTGCTGGATACTTTGGCACTTCCTCATAAAATGAACTTGCTTCTATAATAGTCATTTAGGTTCATTGATTGTTTGTGGTAGTTGGGACTATGCTTTTAGAACTTAATTCTTAATGTGTGTGGACTTCATTCTTCTTTTTGCTGGATACTTTGGCACTTCCTCATAAAATCAACTTGCTTCTATAATAGTCATTTAGGTTCATTGATTGTTTGTGGTAGTTGGGACTATGCTTTTAGAACTTAATTCTTAATGTGATTCAACCTGGAGTTGAGAAAGTTATGCAAGTACATTGGAGACTTCACTGTGCTAGAAAACTTGTCTTGCTGTTAAGGTTCTTTGATATCATTTTTGTCCCCTCAATTTTTGTGATTATTCATTATTTCGTAATTGTTTTTTCTTCTTCCTCATCATGCTAAAATACCAAGTGCAATGCCTTCTTTTTTGGGTATTAGGCGTGTTTCCACACATGTTGTACCAAACCTAAATCCCACATCGAAAGAGTCCCCACTTAATTTTTATGGGAAACTAAAAATCCTTAGGACTCTGAAAACATAATATAGGCACTAATCCGTCATAACCAAACATCTCGGTTTGGGAACTTAGGTACAAAAAGGGAAGGTTATTAATTGATGCACCTCCTTTCACCTAATTCAAGTGATTGGCCTCTACTAATCCTTTATTTTATGAGATAGTATGGTCAAATAATTCCATAAAGTCAATTGTTAACCTAAATCCTTTACTAATCTAACAACTAGGTGATTGAATAAATAAGACATCATTCAAGTTGGATTTAATGAATACAACCACATCAAGCCAAAGATTTTTCACAAAACAATGATTTTCTACATAAGATAACACTTTTATTTCATATGGTTATAAATACAAATCAACTCAAGCAACATCATTAAAAATCATTCAAAATACACAATTGAGCACCAAAAACACGTAAACTTGCATTATTGAGGAACAATGCACCAAACAAGCAATATGCTATGAAAGACAAGGAAACTTAACCCGAATTCTGCCGCAAAGCAACAAATATGCAAAATATGTATGAAATAATGTACAGTGATCCTAAACATGCTACTAAACATACACAATGCAAACCTAAACCCGGTTTAGGTGTTAGTAACATGATTCAAAGCAAATAAACAACTAACACATAACAAATCTAACATGCTGAATATTACATGATGATTAAACTGGGCTATGTGCATGCCAATATAAAGATTTAACCATCCTAAACATGCTGTTTATACATATCTAACTAAAACATGCAAAACAAAGCGAAAAATATGCAACTCTAATAGCCTACATGTTCACATATGCATGCTAACACCCTAACCATGATCTAATAATAAAAACATGATTTAATCATACTTAAAATAAACAAAATCAGAGGACTTACCGACTGGTTTGAAACAAACTGAAGAACACAATTGAAAAAGTAAAAATCCTTGCTTGAAAGCTTCCTTCGAGCTTTGGCTTTGCATTGATAAACTTTTCTTCAAAACCTAGACTACTTTAGTTGTAGAGCTACTGTTTAGGGTTAGGAATTTCAGAACTGAGACTAAGGGTGCAAGGCTTACACTTCTAATTCTCGTAAAACATTTCAAGAAGCTCAAACTCTTGAACCCCTTCAAGAGAGAAGGGGGGGTGGGGGGGTGGTGGTGGTCTATTTATGGGCAAGGAGAGGTTTGGGGGCCAAGCAAGGAGTTGCTAGGGTTGCTTTATCGCTTTCGGGATCATGTCCAAAACGCAACAACAGTCTAAAGTGAAATAGAATTCTAGGCTGTTGGGATCATGTGCGGGCGTACTAGGCTTGGGCAACTACAGAAAGCATGTACGGGCACACCACGCACGTGCCTAGCTCAGGGACATGTGCAAATGAGGTGTGGATTTCCATGCAAACGTGTGGGGTTTCCATGTGCGGATTTTGCATGCAACGTGTGGATTTTCCATGCGACGTGCAAATTGACTCTCCCGATGTACTGTGTGTTGGTCAACCCATTGGTCCACAAGGTTCCAAGTCAATCTTCGTCTTCTGGGCATGCTTGTTGCCTAAGTAAGCACCATTAATTCTCAATCGACGTTTTTAGGTGAAAAATAGGTCAATGCTTTTGAAAATATCATCAATTCAGACTCAATCGGACCTTCCCCTCTCCTTTTCTTCTAAGTGGGACCAAAGAGTTAGGTTTTGGCTAAAATGGGTTCAAGGGAAAAATGGTCGTTTTCGCAAAAAGATGGTTTTGGCTTAAAAAGGGGTGATACAGCAGCTCGTAACAACTTCAAATATCTCTAGGCATAAAGTATTTACCGTTTCATCATTGGGAAGTTTTCAAGCGCCTAAAGTCTTAAGGTCAGTCAAAATGAAGTGTTTACCCTAGGGGCTGTTTGAATGCATATTATATAACTTATTTTCGTATTTTAGAGGTAAATAATCGAAACATATAAAAAAAAAAAATCTCGTAGTGCAACTGCTTAGTAACGGTAGTGAAGATAAAGGTCCAAGCACCAAAATACTGAAATATATTTTCAAAAGTAGAACTCACTTTAAGATGTAGTGACGGTTACATGGATTGGTATGTTTATTTCTTTTGTGGCATCATTGGCATGATATGAGTATTGTAGTCAAGTCAAGTTGTTATTGTTACATGATAGCGTTATAGCAATTTCTGTCAACAAGGGTGTCTTGGTTGAGAGTAGAGTACATGAGTTCTAAACATTAAAGATTTTCAGAGACAATGCAACAGTGGCTCCAAGCGTTCGTCATGTATATTTGCATTGAGCATGTTGCAATTAGTCTAGGGCATAGTTTTTACTTTATAAAATTCGTCTTTATTGACCTATACTTTGTCTTGTGAGTATTATATCGTAAAAAAGTTCAAAACTATTATTGGCCCCACCCCGCAATTTGGTTGGGGTCTGCCCCTGAGGTTAGACTGGTTGGGTTATATTTTTATATTATCGAAGGCAGTCTACATGCTTGCTCATCTTCTTCTCCCCACCTTCCTCTGGTAATGACCCTATATTTTCTTTTCTGCTACACTTATCCATCCGTTAGACAAATTTGGGAGCCCCACTGGAAGGTCACTTGTGTGGGTGCCACGTGCAGCTCTTTGCAGCAGTCCATAGACTCCAGTTTGATACCTTCTTGAAAGGCACCCACACGGGTACTGCGGACGCAGAGAGAGCTGCTCAATACTCACCCGAAGGGCACACAAGTGGGCACACTGTTATTTGGAAAATGTGTGAAATCCTTTTCTATATGGGATTATATAAAGGGTTGTGGTTTTTTTGTTCTAACCCTAGTGAAACTTTGTTTAGAGGCCTTAGTCACTTTGGAATCCCTAGCCTATCAAGAAATTGTTGCTATATTAATCCCATAGAAGGAACTCCGAACTCCATAAGGCCTGTGTTTCTTGCGCCTTTGTGTTTGATGTGGCTGCTTTGGTTGGAGCGGAATCGGCGGATTTTCCAAGGGGTGGAGATCCTCTTTTGAAGAATAGGTTCTTGGTAGTTTTGTATAGTTGGGCTTTGGGAAGAGTGGTTATGGATTTATTTTCTTTTGTGATTTTATAGATTCTTTGCATGTTTAGGGGTGGGTGTTATTTGTTTCCATAGTCTTGATGCTTGGCTTTTAATAAACTTTACCTTTTAGTTGTCAAAAAAAAAAAAAAACCCACACACTCACTTGCACTGCATCCTTGCTATTGGCTGACTGTGATTAGAGCCGCATATAATGGAGGTCAAAGTGTGGAGTTCGTTGGTAGGTTGATGACAGTTATAGCTGCAAGGTGCTGAGGCTTTATCATTCTGTGGACGAGCCATTCAGAATTAAGAGAAGGCCAATGGGGTTGGAGCCACCAGTGGGTGAAAGTTGAACTTCATGGTCAAGATGACCAGATTTGAATGCATCTCAGTTGGGTTGTAAATCATTATTTTGTGAGTGTTGTTCTTGATTGTTAAGGTGGCTGAGGTTTTTCCTTAGGGATTGTTACTAATGTTTTCCACGTATATTGTTTTGTCTTGTTCTTATTTGTTATTGAGTGGCTTGCCTTTGAGTGATTGGTCAATTGATATATGTACATTGAGCAAATTGATTTAATAAGCTGCTGCTTTTGAATTTTAAATTGACATAGTTTTTCTTTGAGCTTGGCCTATTCATCCCCTCTAAGCAGTAGGCACAAACTTTGTCTGCTTCTGTTCTTTCACAAGTAGTTACTTTATGCTTTGACTGCCATTAACTGGGAGGATGTATATTTTTATTGTGTTGCTTGAAGTCATCTCTTAGGATGGTAATTTTATTTATCAAAAAAAAAAATAAATAAATAAAAAATCCTAGGATTGTAATATTCTATTCAAGGCATGACCATTTCAAAGTTGGTGCCTGCTATTGCCACTGGCTGAGATTGTCCAGTGCCACCATTCAGAATGGCCACTTGCTGCATGACATGTCAGTAGCTGTCATCACATAAATACTGTACATATGTTTCATTGTTAGTATGCCATCCGCATGTCAGCAAGCTTTGCATTGTCTATTATGCTTTGCTCAAGCAAGACTGATGTTTCCTCCTGGCTCTTTATAAATTGCCATTAACTGCTATTGTACAGGCAGTTGGGTAAAGTTTCGAGTACCTCCTATGTGCATCTAGCTATTGAAACCTGCTTATCCATGAAAAAAGAAAAGAAAATCAGTATTGCACATAACCTATTTTAATTGCAATCAACTCTAAGCAGATTGAGGTGGAGTCAATTCACAAAAAGGAAACTCTTGAGTGGGTGCTTTATTGTTGAAGATTGGGAACTCTCAGGTATTCTTATTAAGTGTAGCCTTCTTGTCTTTGCAGGACTCAAGTGAAGGAACTGAAGAGCAAAGTGAAGCAAATCTTAGAAAGCTTTCATTACATTTGTTGTCTATCGCAAAACGGCATGAAGGATATCAAACTATGTGGAATATATGCTGTGATCTAAATGATTCAGAACTCCTTAGAAACCTTATGGTAAGAAAGAAAATTATACTTTTGTTGTTTATTTTTAGTAGTTAAGGTTTCTTGATGATAAAGTATGATGTCCTTATTCTTTGAACATTTTCTTTTTCTCTTATCACTACGTATGCATATCCTTGTCTGCCTTTCCTTGGCTTATTTTATGGGCCCACTTTCCTTGACAATTCTAATGACTTACTTTGCAGCATGAGAGCATGGGACCCAAAGGAGGGTTTAGTTATTTTGTGTTCAAACAATTGTATGACAGCAAACAGTTTTCCAAGCTTCTAAGACTTGGGGAAGAGTTCCAGGAAGAGCTAGCTACTTTTCTAAAGCAGCACCGGGATCTCCTATGGCTTCATGAAGTGTTCCTTCATCAGTTTTGCTCAGCTTCCGAAAACCTTCATGCATTGGCTCTTTCTCAAGATGATAACTCAATTGCGGAAGCTGTAGAGGGGACTGAGTCTTACGGCACAAAAATGGAGCCAACTTTAGCAGAAAGAAAGCGTTTTCTGCAACTCTCAAAGATTGCTGCAGTGGCAGGTTTTCATTTATACTGTCTAGCTCCAAGACTTATCCCTGCCAGATATAACTGTAGCACCTTTTTCTGTTGTTCAAGTTCTTTGCCAACTTATCCTTGATCAAGAATTGCTTTCACGCACTTCAGTATGCTTGTGCACCATCTTTTGTTTGGGGCTTATTAATTCAGCATGAAAGAGCTGTGTTACTTTGATTTTGATTCTGTTTAAAAGCCATGAGATCATCCTTGAAACTTTGTTTGTAAGCATTGCTGTTTGACACATGCTGTTTGAAAGTAAAAAGATAGTCATTAGCATATACCCACGAAAGCACAAAAGCGAAGGATAGCCAAACCCTACCTCTGAAAACCAGGCCTTGAAGCCTATAAAGTTTAGAAGAAGATAAAAAAGAAGAAGAAGAAAAGCCTAGAAAGCTCCATGACCAACTTCCAATGAACAAAGTAATAATCAACATCCTCCCATGAACCTTAATATTCAGTGATTGGTCATCTGTGTTCTGTTTTGTTGAAGCATGACTTGGAATGGTAAGATATTATTTTGAATGGTCTTGGTAGCAGCATCAAATTATTCTTGGACTTGCCAAATAATAAACTAGAGAAATGAGCGTGCTACTTGCCCTAAGTTGATATTGGTGTGGTGAGTGGGTCATAATAGTGGTGGATGTGCAAACACAGACGAGTTCATGATGAATGATGAATTGTATGAACTTGTTTTAAAAAATTAATATAGGCTTCCTAGGTCACCTACAAGTTTTGTATGCTGTTGGTCGTTTCAAATTCAGTTTATTGCATTTAATTCAATGAATTGACGGAGTTGTTGAAGTTGCACATGAATTTGTAATCCTTTTCAACCATCGGTGAACTGTTTTTCATCAAAGTCTCATCAAAGTTGCCCTGCAAGATGAACATTAATCTTTAGCTAATTTAAAGTTGTTTCTGGAGACTTATATTGGAAAATTGATGCTAGTTGAAAAGATGGAACTTGTCCACATAAGATGATTGGAAAGGCTGCTGATATTACTACTTGAGTGAATCAATCTTAGTTCCCATTTGGTATCAGCTAAGAAGCATGGATATGGACACGTGACATGACACGAATGCGACATAAACACACCGACACGTGAATTTTCAAAAAATGTAGGACATGACATGTGGGGGACACACATGAAATATATAATTTTATATATTTATTATATGTTATATCTATAAATATATCACTCAAAGATAATAAAAATGTAATATAACACTAATTTCTATAAATTTATATGGGTTTTATTTTATTATTGTATCTTAAGTTGTTTTGTTAAAACTTATAAATAGTTTCACATGTGACTAATCGATAGACACGTGTGTTTAAGCGATTGACACATATGTCCTCCAAGTGTCCAAAGAGTGTCCGAGTCTTTAAAGAAATTTAAAAAATAGGACACGTTTTGAAGAGTGTTGGGCACGTGTCTTAAGAGTGTCCAAAGAGTGTCGGTGTCCGACACAGACACAACATGAATACGTCACCTTCTTAGAAGTGTTTGTGCTTCTTAGGGTATCAGTTTGTTGGGGAAACGAATTAGAAACGTGTATCATTACTACTAGTTATTGTTGGTTGGTTGGTTGGGGCATGTTCTTTTTTATTTTTTTTATAATATTTGTTTCCCTATATTCTCTTGTTGTACAAGTGTTGCATTGCTTGCTTGGCTAATACTAGGATGTTACTGCATGTAATTAGAGATTTTATGGATCAAGATATATTTACAAACAGAGTCAATGTTGTGATGCTCACTTATAGCAGCGAAGGACAGTGCTATATAGAACAGAAATATTTTTTTACATGGTTTCCTTTGTTTTTTTTGGGGGTTAGTGTGGTGTCTTATTTGCAAGAGGATTTTGAATTTGAAGTACTTGTATCTATAGGTTATTCTTTTTTCACCAGATAGCTCCAAATATTTTGTTATTTTTTTGGCAAACTGAAATGTTTATTTTGGGGTTTGAACCTGCTAATATCTTTCACTTTTGTCCAGTATAATTTTTATTTTATCATTTTGATTTTGTTTTTGTATTTGTACTTTTCATTTAGAAGAGAATGATGGTTATTTAATATTTGGCAGGAAAGAATGCTGATTGTGACGAAAAGTTGAAGCGCATTGAAGCTGATTTGAGGATTCTGAAATTGCAGGTATGTTGAAGTGGAATAAGTATTTGCCCTGTTTTTTTCACTGGAACCTTACCTGTGATTGTGCTATCTGATTTATTAATCTTTTTTTTGTAATTATAAACTTACGCAACATAATTTGATTTTCCCATCACAATCACCAATGTTATTTGAATGTGCATGACTCATTTATCAATTTAATCAATGGACTTGCTGGCCATTTTTTAGGGTTTTATTTGTGTTGTGCACTTATAAGTTGAGTTGGCTTGAATGCTTCCCTTGGAAGTCTTTTCTTAGCTGTTAGCCATATAGAAAAACTTCTAGACCAGTTCTCCTTTGACTTAGGTACCTTCAATCATTATGGTTTGGTTAGACTTGGCTCATTAGAAGTAGTGAATTTCAAACCATCATGGAATTTCTATTTTGGTCAAGTAAACTAAAATTCACTATCAATGTGTGTGGCATTGATAATCACAGAAACTTTCTATTGAATAACATTTCCATGTTGGGGATTATTCCTTTTTCCCCTTTTGTAATTGGTGTTTCTAAATAATTTTGTTCTTTGGTGATTGGTGTTTCTAAATGTCTTGAAAAATTTATTAGTGATGAAATTTAGTTGTGCATCTCTATTCAAATGGTGTTGGCTAGTATAGTAAATAGAGATATGAATCTCTTTAACTTGACTAATCAAATGGCCATTGATAGAGTCGAGTGGAGAAGAAGAATTCATGTAGCCGACCCCATTTGATGGAACTTAAGGCTCTATCCATGATAATTCTTGTAAACTACATTAGTGCGTTTTGTTTTATTTCGGCTGGTTTGGCATCAGTGCAGAAGCATCTAGCTCCAGATGCCATACCTTCAGATGCTTGCTAGTTGAGGTTGGAAGCTTTAATAAAGAAAAGAAAAGAAAGAAAAAAAAGAAGAGAAAATCGCCAAGTCCCTATTCTTTAGTAGTAGTGGTGGCAGCCAAAACAATCTCCACCTTGTAAATGCGAACAGCTCAAAATCTTCTAAAATTTGGAAAATATTTTTAATTATAATCTATACTATACAAGTAGCTTCTAGTACATTCTACAATTGATTGTACATTTTTCTCTAGCAATGAATCTGTCTAATTCAGCAATTATGTTGGCTGTTTTCTTGTTTTTGAGGGTTCTAATTATCAGTAAAGAACTCTGAATGCAGGAAATTATTTTATTCCAATTTTTGATCATTTTTCTGTGTAATTTGTTGTGTTACTCTTCTTGCAGGAAGAGATTTTAGAACTTCTTCCCGATGATGAAGAAAAGAAAAACATTGGAAATCGGCTTCTTCCACCAGTAGACCTTATTGAGCTGTGCCTAAAAAGTCAAAATAGAGAGCTCTCATTACAGCCTTTCGATTTGTTTGCATGGACCAGTTCCTCCTTTCTCAAATGTAACAGAAGCCTTTTGGAGGAGTGCTGGAGGAATGTAGCCAATCAGGACGATTGGGAAAAAATCTATCAAACATCTATAGCCGAGGGGTGGAGCGATGACGAGTGCTTACAAGTTCTGAGAGAAACAATGCTTTCCAAGCATCGAGCAGGTGTTATGACCTGAAGCAGAGACTTTTGAAGGTGGCTTTGACAAAGTGCTGCCACTGAGGCAAGAAAATTTGGAGCTACAACTTTGAAGGATACGGGTTATTCTGTTGAAGAATCTTGATGCAGCACAAGGATTTTCCCCGACGCTGGCAAGCTATATGCTGACTGGAATCATGTTGGGAGTTACCCAGTTGATACCGGAATGGAAGAGGGTCCTACTCCAATGATATGATGATACTCTCTCTTAGACTCTTGTTCTCCAATTACATTAATGTTTAGCTTGAAGTCAATTTGGTAATTGGGGAGAGGAGTCGGACCGAGTAGGGATCCTCTGTTCCCTTTTCCCTTATGATGAGGTTTCGTTGGTGTTTTTCTCAGTTGGGTTGAACCTTGATCAAGAATCTCCAGAGTCCCTGATGCGGGGCATTCATAATTTCTGTGAACTAATTGCCCTAGGTTGTATTACTATATAGTATATATTGGCATACATTAATAGTAGTATATCTGCTAGCAGTGTGATTGGATTGTACTCACTTATGTGGCTATCTCAATCAACTGACATGAAAATAGAGTTCCATTTGCTTTCTTTGCCTTGTTTTTTCTGCCACAGTTCCAATTAGTATTAATTAATTATTTTATGCACAAATATATACTACAAGTGGTGTCACATGCGTGCATATGATCAATTTATTTAAGAAACATAAAATTATAAACTATATGATTGAATTTAAAATTTGAAATAAGATCAGAGACTTGAAAAAAAAAAACCTTAGATTTAGGTTATAACTGCCCACTTAGTTGTTATAGGGGTACATCAGCAAAATTAAACAAGTGAGACATTATAGGGGTATTTTGGCCAAATTAAAAAAGTGAGACATAAATATTAAGTTGGGCTTTCTCTTTGTATAATAATAATTAGTGGTGTGTCTGCGATGGCTATCATGTTAAATATGAAATATATAAATTTTTATTTTGATTTTAAAACACTCATACTGTGTTGCTTTAAAGTGGTAAAAGTCTCATCTTATTCATCAAATTGATCTTATCTATCAAATTGATCTTTATCAGACTGGAGGTCTTGGTTTAGAGTGTTTAACATCGACTCAGACCTCAAGCCTTTGCTTTAGATATAGATATAGATAGATAAATAGATTTATATATAATTTAATTTGTTAAATATAATAAGAGAAATTTTTTAAAATTTTGATACTATAAATATATAGGGTGAATTACACTATTCCTGTAATTTGGGATTTGAGTGACTTTAGTCATTGACTTTCAATTGTGATACATTTGATTCTGAATTTTGAATCTTATTCCAAATAAGGATAATCAAAGATGTTTCCTTTGCAAATGGTCCATTTCAAGAGTAAAGTCATCATACAACTTATTTTGTATTGGTTAATTTGTATGTTGTTTGAAATGTAATAACCTTATTTTTGTGTTGGTTAATTTGTATGTTATTTGAAATGTAATAATCTTATTTTTAATGAATAATGCTGCTATTTTTTTAGTTATAAAGTTCTGTTTGATTTGATTTTCATAATCTATTTTTAAATTCTTTTTCTAGGAAATTTAAAATCAAATTGGTGAACAAAAATTAAAAACACATCATTTTAATATAATTTTATCTTTTGGAATGGAGGAAATAATTTAAAATTTTTTTTTTTTTTAATATTTATCTTCGTTAAATTAGTTTTCTATTTTTTGAAAAGTCAAACATGCCGACAATTTTAATGTCATTATTAAACCAATCTATTAAATCAAAAAATTCAAAAATAAAAAAATTTCATATATTAAACATATCAATTACAGATTAAAAGCCTAATAACCATCAATTACATGATAACTATCCGTTACATGATAATCATCCAAAAATATCTGTTAACTACAAAAACAACCATCTATTACATGATAACTACCCAAAAAATCAACAAAAATAACCATCCATTACACGATCATCATCCAAACACGTATTAAAAATTAATTTGGTAAAAGAATAAAAATGTCAAAGATTTATCATTTTTATATAATTTTATCTTTACTGGGTATAAATAATTTTAAAAATTAAAAAATAACTTTTTGACATTTATTTTTGTCAAATTAGTTTATATTTTATTAAATTGACAACTTTACCTTTGAAATTGAGTATTTTTCGTTTACAAATAAATAATATTTCAATTGTCCTTATTTAGAATGAGATTCAAAATTTAGAATAAAATGTATCATAATTAAAAGGTAAAAATTAAAATAACATAAGTCTCAAACTATAAAAATGTTAATATAATTCGTACAAATATATATCATTTTTCATTTCTCTATATTTTTTTTTTAAAGCTCTCATTACTCTATCAATTCGTGTCTTTTACGTGTATATCACTTGGTGGGAAATTACTAGAATGTTTTTTTTCCACACGGCAATTCTATGAAAAGATCTAATTGTCAAGAAAGTAAGAAAGCATTCACAAGGATTGCATCGTCAAGCTTTCTCATCGCAAGGAACCTTCGAGGAACCAAAAAAAAAAAAAAAAAAAACAAAGATCTACAATTTTTCTAATTGTATCCTCTCAAAATAATTGATTTTGCAAATCTTCTGGAGGCCGACTACCGATGGGATTTTTTAAAAATGGTAACAAAAATAATTGGCAGAAATGAAGGAAAATTGGGAGTGAAGTTGTCGCAATCTTGATGGGTCAGTTTTAATATTTGATTTACTAAAATGAAAGTAAAATAAATGATTATTCTATTGTACTGTTAATGTTAATTTTTTTTTTGATTCAATGTTAATGTTAATTTAATTCACTAAAAAAATGTTATAAAATATATTACAAATAAAATCATCACTTATTTTTATAAAAGAGTAATCATTTCATAGAGAGCTTAAGAAATGACTATTTCATCATTCACCCTCGTCCTAGTGACCTAAACAATGTATATATATATATATATTCATATTCCTATTCTATTAGGGTTAATTTATTAAATTTATAATTTTATTTTTATGTTTCCTAATCTTATGAGGAAATATCATTTTATCTTCCAAAATTTCATGTGTTTTTCAATTTGATCCTCAGACTTTGATTAATATCAATTTTACATCCAAACTTTCAAAATTTTGATTAATTTGGCGCCTGCTGTCACATTCCGTCGACAATTGGACGGAATGTGCTGACGTGACACCAAAGTTCATTTGAAATTTCATTTTAACCCCCAAATTATACTTTAAAAATCAATTTACCCCCTCAAATATAAAAAAAATTAAATTTAAATATTTAATAAATAATTTTTTTATCTCAATAATGAAAAAATTAAATTTTAAATAATGTATACTTTGCAAAAAAAAATAAAAAATATAAAAATCCTTATTTAGAATTATCTTGAGACTATGAAACATGGATAATTCGACAAACATGTCACACCTATACCGGGTCACACCGACGTATAGTATTTCTTCATATGTACTGAATACACAAAACACGTATAGGTAGAAATTTACTTTTCCTATACTTATAGGTAGAAATGTGGGGCATAACAGACCATTACGACTTTCCTTAGTCATTAAGCTAGAGGGTAAAATGGTCTTTCAACCCAAACTCATTGCCTATAAATTGAGAGCATTGCCTCAATTCCAACTCACGTTTTAGCAGCTAAGGAGAGGGTGAGAGGAGAGTGTGACTAGGGAGAAGTAGAGAAGAAGAAGGGAAAAAAAAAAAAAAAGGTGCTTTCTTGAGTCAAGGTAAGAACACATCTGTCCTTTGTTTTCTCCAATTCTTTCACTCATCTTATCCTATTGTCTAGTATGCCCTCTTGTGGCATATTAATGGTAAATAGGGTTTTTGGTGTGTATGAAAGTGTGGATGGATCTAGTGACTTTGTCTTGCAATTTTTGTCAAACTCTGCAACTTCTCTAATTTAAAAGAAATATCAATTTTTTTTTTTAATTTATCAAATATAAATTTCATAGAGGATATTTGATGTGTTTAGAGCTTATGATAATTTTATTAGCCCATTATTGTGTGTTTTTAGGGCTTGGATATTTTGTTTTAAAAATCTGGTTCCGAGTCTCTAAAAACAGTCCACTTCTTGCAATTTTATAAAATTCTAGAAAAATCATCTCATGTTGGTTCTTCTGTCAACATTTAGAATTCTAAGTCCTCTTTCCAACGGAATTTATTTGGGTGAAAATCATTGGGTAAAGTGAGAGGAAAGCCAGTTTTTCCAAAAGATGACAAATCTGGACAGATTTTCAAATATAGATTGTGGATGAATTTCTGGATGTTCTGTGCAAATTCTGAAAATTGGAACTGAAAATAGACATGTTGTTTATTGTTTCTATGCAATTTTAGCCCCTAATATGACCTGGAAGTATTTTTACTAAAGTATTCTTTTTAACCTTGTAGTTTTGAACAGTGCTGGAAATTGTGTCTTATTGTGTTATTTGTTTCTAAGTATTTCAAAGCATGCCCCATGTTGTTTGTTTGCCTTACCATACTTATGTATGATTATCATGGGCTATATTTCATTTCTTATGTTTGTCTCATGCTCTTTTATATTATCGAATGTGACTAACTCGCTTATCAAAATATCTAATAAAAGGGGAATGAAAAGGATTGGCAATGGGTGACGTTCACACTAGTGTTTCGAAATAATTTATACATATAAATGACATGAATTGTGATGGAATTAATACCAAACGAGTTAAGTCTTGCACAAGCGGTCTAAGAAAACCCCTAGGATGACATGGATTTATTTAGACTCTATGCGGTGGTTTCAGGGTGTAAGTGAGCCATTTGGTATGGTATATGCAAGGTGTAAACGAGCCCTAGACACGATTTGGGTGTAAACGAGCCCACTTGTTTGGCCGTCTCTTTTGAGGTCTATCAGTGTCGCTGACCGGTAATAACCGAGGGGTGGGTATAGGTGGTAAGGTCTACAAAGCAACAAAAGGGGAGTTCTGAATAGTTCGGTGTTCAATCCTTGTGGTTGGGTAGAAGGATCTCTTTGGGAGATTCTAGATATCTAGCCTAACTACTAATTCACAGAACCTTATTGTAGTATTGTATGTTATGTTACCCAATTTGTTCTGTGTATGGTTGATTGGTTGATAGAAGATATGGGGGGTGTGTGTGTTTTTACTGGGCATTTCAAGCTCGTTGTGTGTCATGCCAAGTGAGGAAGCAGTTACGATGGTGAATGTACGGGAAATAAATAAACCTTCTCGTATAATCCTGTTGATCAAGTTACGTTCCTCTGCACGACGTCACTTTATCACCTGAAAATACAAACGGGAGCTAGCCGGCGGGTGTGTGCCGGAAACCTCTCCGATGCCTAAGTCAGTAAGCTTGACAAATAGACAAAAGTTCTGTGTATTTAGAACACAAAGTCGTGTTACCTCCCTATAGGTGATTTCAGTTGAGCTTTTATAGGTTTCGTGTGGCACAATCCTAGTAGGACTCTTACTCCTCCATGTAGAGTCCTCCTAGGATTCATACTCCTGAAGGATAATGCCTATCCTTTCACACTCCCCTCACTGCTTAAACCAAGTGAGATGGTTTTACCACGGCCGAGCTACCATCCGACTGAAGTAATCATAGCTTATAATGAGCCGAACTATACTTAGGTCGGTTCTCTGCCCTTAGTTCCTCTTCCATTAACCATGGCATGCCTAAAACCGAACTATCATTTTGTCAAGGTTCGACCAATCTAGTTCATCACTGCGCCATGACCGGTGTAAGTTCAGAGCATCCTTAACCGGTCTGACTACAAAACACCTTTCAATCGGACTAACAACAAGAGTCCCTCGAACCGGTCTAACTCCTGGGCTTGAGACCGGACTAATCTTTAAGCCTCTCTAATAATCGGAGTAACTTTATGCCGTTTATTTAGCCCTTCGCACTAAGGCCCATAACAGCCCAGTTCGGCCCAATTTGCATATAAATTACCCTCTCAATTGCCCCTTAATTCCATCTGCGCAGCATGATAGGGATTACCTGTCTACAAACCGAGCTAAAATTTTAACCTTTCCAGCCGAGCTAAAAACCCTGAAGCCTTTCCAGTCGAGCTATATACTTTTAGCCTTTCTAGCCGAGCTAAACTTAAGCCGAGCTGTGTATGTTCGGTCAAAACGTCTCTTCAGTCACAGCAACTGAAACGCTCCTCCTTCCAAGGACACGTGGCAGTCTCTGATTGGTTCTTGGTAGCTGTCACGCCGCCCTCGTACTTCGTAAGATTTGAACAGTCCCGCCTTTTTGTCCTTTACACAAAAACCAATTTCTCATTTTTGAATCCACTTCTGCATCTTCTCTTATTTCCTCTACTCTCTGCATTTTCTTTCTCAAGCCTCCATTATTTTTCAACGTTGAAGCTCCCTGAGTTCGTGTTCTTCACCCTTGCTGCTGCTCTCATCTCCAGTTTCTTCCTCTTCATCTGGTAAGTATTACAAATCCTTTTGATTTTCTCTTGTTTTTGTGTTTACTTAATTCATAGCATACTGTTTTTCGTGTTTTTGTAAAAACACTCTACTTCCATTTGCTTTGCTTTGCGTTTTCTGAAAAAATCTTCATAAGAACCACTCGAATCTATGAAACCTGTAGAACTCTGATTTTGATTCTAAATTACCACGTAACCGAACTGAAAGTAGTTTGTCTTGTGAGGCCTGGGCACTCCTCACACCGAACTAAAACCTACACTAGTAGATCTTAGACAACCAAACCACCTTTGTTTTAGCCGAGATAATAAACCAATCGAACTAAGTCTGAACTTAGTATACTCGAGAGCCTTAATTATGACCGAGCTAAGTCTTCGGGGCTAAGCCAGTTTTCTAAGTTTTTAGACCGAACTCAGAAAGCTGCCCCTAGAGGCTCAACCGGTCTAACAAAACCTTTCTCTTTACCGAGTAACGAATTGCTCGCCAATACCGGCTATGGAACCCCCTACTCAATCCGAGCTTCCAAGCATTTTGTTGAAACCGAGATAGAACCTGTGGCATACCACAAGCCGAAGTAGGGCTTTCATCTTGTTTTTGATTTGTAGCACGGTCAACGATCTGTGCTTAACACCTTTTTTCCACTTTGCAGACTTAGGTTGCCCAGGCACTCCTCTGCGCGCTCAACCGAGCTACTGAGCACAATTTCCGACCGAACAAACTATTTATAATTTATAAAATAAATGGGGAAGTATAGATTCTTAGTAAACACCCCTGGTGGTCTAACTGAATTTCGCAAAGACTACAATAACCTGACGACGTCAACCATCCTAGCCGAACAAGATACCATCCATGGGGAAATGAGGGCTATGTACCTTTCACCCTCCTATCAATAATAGAAACCGGGCTAAGATTCCCCGTTCAAACCCTTGATTTGGTGAATTCCTAAGACAAACAGAATATGCCCAACTCAGCTTTCCACCAATTCTTACCGTATATAATGGAATAGCCGAACTAAACCGTCGAGCCGGTCTTAACCTCGGTCTAGCTGAAATACTCCCACAATACTCCATGGCTCCAAGGATACGGCTGGGTCTACTACCTTAGGAAACGCCGTCGCAGAGAAAAAATAATAAAAGATACGTCGAATAAAGACTTAAATGATGATGATTTTTTCTGGGTATCTGGGAATTTTGAAGACCACCAAGCCCAATCCCAGGCCGAAGTAAAATTGGAACAAAGGAATCCCTGGTATACTTTACTTCGGTTTCCTTTCATGTCATTTTTTATTTCGGCTTCCATTCTGAACCGAACTGAATGTTGCTTTCATTTATGCTCATATCCATTCACTTTACAGTTACCCCAATCTAAACGTCCTTCGCGCCGCACTACAGTACCCAGAACAGAGTTGGGCTAAGCTACTAAATTTTGAGCCGACATATAGATACAGCGGCCGTCGGAAAGCCAGAGTGACTGATTTTCTTCTAGAGGATGCCCCAGAACCGGACCCAACCTTGCCCCAGATTAACCTAGTTCCTCTTACAGCCGAACAGGAAATGGCCAAGAGAAACAGAGTCTGGGCCCTTTTGACCGAAACCAGCAGACCCGAAGTAGCACCACCACCCCCAACGCAACAGACCGTGTGGCCCTTCTTTCTCAACAGCCTTCTTCATCACGCCCATCCAAGCGCGCCCGGACTACCCCAACGAGCAGCGTCTAGCGGATGAAGACGAAACCACCCTTCCACCGAGCCACCCACCGAGTCCACAACCCGAGCCCTTTGACCGAGCTACTACCAGGTGGGCACCCAAGCTCAAGTTTCAGAATCGATATTCAGGGACCGATTCGGTGGTTGCTGAGAAGGATCACTTGATGGCATTCAACCTTGCCAAGATGTTTGCCTTCCAGCAGACATGGAACACCACCAGAATCTAACAGAGCTAAGGGCCATCCGATCGGCCACCAATCCATGATCCTGGTAAGATGCCCCTCTTGTCTCTCAATTTTTGCAAAACTTTCAGTTCGATTTTGTCGTTGATTTCTTTCCATTCGTTCAGTCTCTCCAAAAGAGCCAAATTGCCCATCAAAAGGTTTTGGAGCTCAGGAAAACAGCAAGGCAGGCCATGGCAGAAGCCGAAGCCAAGACCGCCGAACTAAAGAATGCCAACAAAAATGACCGAGCTAGAGGCCGAGGTAGCTCGTCTAACCGGACTAGTTACCCTCGCTGAAGCCGACAAACAGAAGGGCGTTGGCCGTGATGAAAGATAAGTACCTTCATGAGCTAGTCAAGCTCGAAGGGAAAAAAGACGCTGAGATCGCTGAGCTGAAGGAGAAGGCGAATGGTGCCAATGCTGAAGGTTTCAAGGAGGCGGAAGCCCCTCACATTCCCCAATGTGAGGTCGCCAAGATTTGTTCTTCAAGTGTGGCTGGCGAGGTGCTGTGAGCAGCTCGGTTGTGGTCTGACACCGAGGTCTACAATGCTCCACAGTATTCATTCCGGCCTCACTGGCGGAATATGCTGCCGATCTCCAAAAGCAATTTCTTGAGGCGTCTGATGACAATGAAGAAAATGAACAAATCGAAACTCTTGTCAATGGGCAAAACAGATGATCAATCAGCTCAGTTGGGCCAACGGTTGAAGACTTGACAACCGAAACCGTGCTTCCAATAGAGACCAGCTTCAAACCGAGGCTGCTCTAAACCTCTGACACCAGTGTTCGTGTTGATGTTGATGCCGATCTGGAGGATCTTTTTAGCTGATTCTGTATTTTCTCTCTTTTTTATTTTGATTTTTTTTTGGACTTGTAACCGGGCTACGTCCCCTCCTTTGTACTTGCTCTTTCAACATGATCAATGAACACACACCTTCTTTTTCCACTGTTATTCCGGTTTGATTGTTATGCTTGACTTGTAATGATTTTTTCATGTTCTTTTTGCTCCAACTGTTAACTCGGTCTAAATACTTTATTCCGGTTCTAGCTAATCAATCTGACTAGGACTACTCAGCCAACCACTCTTTAGCCGATATAGTAACGTCGGTTGAAGAGTATAGAGCTTAATCCGGCAAACCACGTTTTCAGCCCATACTCTTACTTCGGCTGAAGACTATCAAAAGTTGGCTTAATCCAGCCAACCATTCTTCAGCCATACCCTTACTTCGGCTGACGAGTAACAAAAGTTTGTTTAATCCAGCCAACCACTCTTCAGCCATACCCTTACTTCGGCTGAAGAGTAACAAAAGTTGGTTTAATCCAGTCAACCACTCTTCAGCTATGCCCTTATTTCGGCTGAAGAGTAACAAAAGTTGGTTTAATTCCAGCCAACCACTCTTCAGCCATGCCCTTACTTCGCTGAAGAGTAACAAAGGTTGGTTTAATCCAGCCAACCTCTTCAGCCATACCCTTACTTCGGCTGAAGAGTAACAAAAGTTGGTTTAATCCAGCCAACCACTCTTCAGCCATGCCCTTACTTCGGCTGAAGAGTAACAAAGGTTGGTTTAATCCAGCCAACCTTTAAGTTGTTTTTCCAGCCAACCTAGAAAAAATGTTTGGGTATTCTTACCAAACGTCCTGCAGCCTAGATCCTTATCCTGGGCTTAGGAGGGGTGTGGTTTAATCCAGCCAACCTTAAGTAGTATTTCCAGCCAACTTAGAATAAAATGTTTGGTTATTGCGACCAAACGTCCTGCAGCCTGGATCCTTATCCTGGGCTTAGGAGGGGTGTTGGTTTAATCCAGCCAACCTCTAAGTTAGTTTTTCCAGCCAACTTAGAATAAAATGTTTGGGTATGCCCCTAATTCACTAATTTACTAAAGCAAACTGTTACAGAGAAAAATGTTTATTCTGAAAAGATAACTATTTGTTTTATTGAGAAAGGAAAAAAATTACACATACTTAAAAAAGAAAAAAGCTAAAAATAAAATAACTTGAGATTGCAGTATTCCATGGCCTGGGAATTGTCTTGCCGTCCTCATCTTCTAAGTGGTATGCCCATTTGCCTGCTAATCCAACCACTTTGTAAGGTCCTTCCCAATTAGGCTCTAACTTGCCATCTCCAGGCACCAAGGTGTTTCCCATCACTTTGCGCAGTACCCAATCTCCGACCTTGAATTGCCTTGGATGAACTGTCTTGTTATACTTTCTGGACAGTTCTTGTTGGTAGGAGGCGATGTGAACCAATGCTCTGTCTCTTCTTTCTTCCGCAAGGTCAAGATCCAATGATATGGCTTCGCCATTTAAGTCTGGGTCAAAATTTTCGCTTCGAATTGTGGGGAGGCCAACTTCCAGTGGGATGACTGCTTCCATGCCATAAGCTAGGGAGAATGGTGTTTCTCCTGTTGATCGTCGAGGCGTGGTGCGGTAAGCCCACAAAACATGAGGGAGCTCTTCTGCCCACTTGCCTTTGGCTTTCTCTAACCGTTTCTTCAATCCATCCAAGACTACCTTGTTTGATGCCTCTGCCTGTCCATTTGCTTGGGGATATACCTGTGTAGAATTGTAGAACTCTATCTTGTACTCTTCACAAAAGCCCCTGAAAATCCTACCATCGAACTGAGTGCCGTTGTCTGAGATCAGGGCTTTTGGTATGCCAAACCGAGTGATGATGTTCTGCCAAACGAACTTCTTCACATCCTTTTCCTTGATTGATGCTAATGCTTCTGCCTCTACCCACTTTGTGAAGTAATCGATTGCTGCAAGGAAGAATTTCCTGCTGCCGGGTGCTGTTGGAAATGGCCCTACTATGTCCAATCCCCACATTGCAAAGGGCCATGGGCTAGTTAGAGGTAGAAGTTCTCTGGCAGGTTGGTGAATTTGATGTGCGAACTTCTGGCATTTTTCGCACTTTTTGACATACTTCTCTGAATTCGCTTGTATGTATGGCCACCAGTATCCTTGTGAAATTGCTCGGTATGCCAATGATCTTCCTCCTTGATGGCTGCCGCATACACCCTCATGTATTTCGAACAGAAACTTCCACTTTGCTGGGGTGAACACACTTTAGGTAAGGTCCTGAGAACGACTTTTTGTACAATGCCAAAGATGGGGAGAGCCAAAATCGCTGCGACTTTGCTCTTATTCTATTAGCTTCTTTTTTCTCTTCCGGTAAGGTGCCGTCTTTCAGGAACAGTATGATGGGGTCCATCCAAGAAGGGCCTAACTCAGCACAACATACCTCTTCTGCTTTGGGGTCTTCAATGCTTGGTCTAGGTAGGTAGTCGATCAGCAATGGATGAGGGATGGAGGTGTCTGCCATTGAGGCAAAGCCTGCTTTCGTCCGCTCTGCTGTTTTCCTCCCTGCCGATTTGTTCTATCCTGACCACTTCAAATTTCTTGATCTCTGTTCTGACCAACTCTTGGTATTTGGCCATCCTGTCATCCTTTGCTTCGTAGTCGCCAGATATTTGGTTTACCACCAGCTGTGAGTCGCTGTAAACCATTAGCTCGGTGGCCTTCATGTAGAATGCTGACTTGAGACCTGCAAGAAGCGCTTCATACTCCGCTTCATTGTTTGATGCTGGGAAGCCAAGGTTGATCGCCTGCTCCACCACTAGGCCGTCTGGAGAGATGAGGACTATGCCGAGCCCTACTCCATGCCGGTTGGATGCTCCATCCACGAAGAGCTTCCACATCTCTCCGACGAACAACTTCCAGCACGTGGAGGGATCTGATGATGCCTTGGGATCTTCCTTGTTACTGGTGTTTTCTTCAATATCCGTGCTGGCCGTTGCCCTTCGCAATCTGATTGTACCAAGTCTTTCTTGGTGTGGCATGGTTTGCCTCTTTCTTCCTTGCTTTGCTTTGGTCTGCCTTGGCGTCTGGCTGAGTATCCTGTACCAGGGTTTGCGCTATTCCGGCCGTCAACTTCTGTCCCTAGTTCGGCTTCATCAGTCGACTGGGTAGATGTGATGACTTCCTGGTGTGAATTCTGCGACAAAACTGCCAAAGCTTGAGCCTTTATTGCGGTCCTGGGTTGGAATTTGATGTCGTATTGTCCCAATCTACTGCCCACTTCAGAATTCGCCCAGAAAAGTTTGCCCTTTCAAACAAAGCTTTTAATGGAAAGGCTGTGAGAACAACTATGGTGTGGGCGTGAAAGTAGTGCGACAACTTCCTTGAGGCCATCATCAAGGCTAATGCCAGTTTCTCCAGTGGCAAGTACCTTGTTTCGGCGCCCAGTAATGTCTTGCTGACATAGTAGATGGGCAGGTGTTGGATTCCCTCTGCGCGGACCAATACTGCGCTAATTGCGTGCTGTGAGACTGCCAGGTACAAGAAGAGTTCTTCTTCAGGGATTGGGGTTACAAGTAATGGTGGAGAAGATATGTATTCTTTTAGGTTTTCCAGAGCGCGGTCGCATTCGTCATCCCACTCAAATTTGGCTTTCAGTGCGTGGAAGAATGGTCGTAGTCTGTCTGATGACCGGCTTATGAATCGATTGAGTGCAGCTGCCATGCCGGTGAGATGTTGCACTTCTTTTACTGAATTTGGCCTCTCTAGGTCATGAATTGCCTTGATCTGAGAGGGGTCAGCTTCGATACCTCGGTTGGTCACCAGGAAGCCTAGGAATTTGCCTGATCCTACTCCGAATGTACACTTAGATGCATTGAGGCGCAACTTGTGCTTCTTTAGGATCTCAAACATCTCGCTCAGGTCCTTGAGATGGTCATTCTCATCTTTGCTCTTGACCACCATGTCGTCGATGTAAGCCTCCATTGTTCTGCCTAACAATGGTTCGAACATCTTGGTGACCATTCGCTGGAATGTTGCCCCTGCGTTCTTTAGGCCAAAGGGCATGACTTGTAACAGTACAATCCTCGCGGAGTTTGTAAAGGATGTAATCTCCTGGTCAGGTTTATGCATGGCGATTTGGTGGTAGCCTCTGTATGCATCCAGAAAGCTAAGTCGGTTGTGCCCTGCCGTCAGGTCTACAGTTGATCTATCCGCGTAGAGGAAAGCTGTCTTTTGGGCACGCTTTGTTGACTGTTTTGTAGTCGACGCAAACACGCCACTTGCCATTCTTCTTTGGCACTACGACTGTGTTGGAGATCCATCTTGGGTAGTGCACCTCTCTAATTGCTCCTGTCTCCAGCAGGTTTCCTACTTCTTCCGCCACTATTTCGGCGTGGTGGAGTGCCGATCTGTACGTGCGCTGAATGATTGGTCTGACGGATGGGTGGACATTGAGTTGGTGACAGATGAAGTTGGGATCAATGCCTAGCATGTCGTATGGTGTCCAGGCGAACACTTTGATGTTAGAGGTCAAAAATTCCAAGACCTCTAATCTCTCAGTGCTGGACAACGACGAACCGAGCAAAAAGAACTTATCCGGGTTCTTTTCATCTATTCTTACCTCTACCAAGTCTTCCACCGCTTTCTGACTAGCCGCTTTGCCAACATCTGCGAACAGTTCATTACTCTCAGGTTCTTCCACCGAATGAACGTGTCCTTTGGCAGCGCGGCTGCCATTCACCGTAACAAAGCACTGCTTTGACATGATCTGATCTCCATAGACTTCTTCTATTAGTCCGGTGTCGTTGGGGAACCGCATTACTTGGTGGTAGGATGACGCCACCGATCGCATGGCATGCAGCCACGTTCTGCCCAAGATGATGTTGTAAGTAGAGGGGACCTTCAACACCCAGAACTCCACTTGTTTCGTCACACTCCCTGCTCTGACTGGGAGGATTATTTTGCCGACGGCCATTTTGGCATGGAGTTGAATCCAATTAGGGGAGATACGGCAGGTGCCAAGTCTTTATCTTGTAACTTCAATTGTTTAAATGTTTCGTAGTAATGATTTCACATGAACTACCCTGGTCAATCAGAATCCACTTGACGTCAAAATCCTTGACTCGGAGAGTGACGACCAGGGCATCATTGTGAGGGCAATATATCCTTGCCAGGTCTTTATCTGAAAAAGACATGACGTTGTGGCCTCTGTCTTCCCCTTCTTCATGGCAGGTTGGGCAATTAGCCTCTCTTAAGTGTTCAGCCTTTTTGATTGATCCTCTGAGCTCGCATACACGCTCGGGTTCAAAGACTCCATGTATCACATTGATAGTGCCCTGAGGAGGGGCGTCGATTGGCATCCATTGGGGTTATTGTGGTCCTGGGGGGCTGGTTGCGCCTCTCCTTCAATGTATTTATCCAGGTGTCCAACTGCCACCAACTCCTCCAGGTGTTGCTTCAACGGCGTGCAGTTTTCAGTGCGGTGCCCCTTTTCTTTATGGAAGGTGCACCGAGACCTGTCGTCGTAGTCCTTCTGGGCCTCTCCTAGCTTGGCAGGCCATCTGACGAAAGGCTCGTCCCTTATTTCACTTAGAATTTGGTAGATCGGTTTCTTGAAGACCGTGGTTATGGCAGTGCAGACTCTCAACCATCTTTTATCCTGGTCCTCTCCGTTGTCTCGCCTGCCGCGTCCGTTTTTGTTCGGACGATCTACCGCGTTGACCTTTGCTGAGGCCTTTTTTTTGGTACTGTGGTCGTGCCAGTTTTTGCTTTGGCACGTGCGCCATCCTCCTCCACCCTGATGTGCTGATGCACTCTTTCCATCAGGGCTTCCATGGTGAGAGGTGGTGTCATGGTGATTGAGTCCCTTAGTCTGTTCCCGACTGGAAGGCCTCTTTTGTATTGCGCAATGGCGAGGTTGGTGGGACAGTCTCCAATCTGGTTGAAGGTCTCCCAGTAGCGACTATTGTAGGATCTTAAGGTCTCCTTATCGCCCATGTCGATGGAGAGCAGCTGATCGATCTCCACCGGGGTTTTGGTGTTCGTTCGGAACCTTGTGACGAATGCTTCGCCAATGTGCCCAGGAGGCTATGCTGCCTTCTGGAAGTTTTCGAACCAAGTCAAGCCTAGGTCGCCAAGGCTAGATGGGAAGAGGATGCACATCAAGGCCTCGTTTCGGTATACAGCCATGACCTGGCGGAAGTGGCTCAAGTGTGAGTAGGGGTCCGTCTTCCCCTCATATGTAGTAAACTTGGGTTGAAGGAAGCCTGATGGTAGGGGTGCGTTCTCTATTGCCGGAACGAACGGTGTGGTCTACAGCTTGCCAATGCTTGTCCGTTGGTTCGTAGGCAGGGCGCGGTATTGGCATTCTAACCTCGACGCTTCTATGCGTCCGAGGAGCCAACCGCTGTAAGGCGGAAACTCTGTGTGGATCGCGTGCCCTGGCATCCTCCTTGCATCGTGCCCTTTCCTCGAGCATGGTTCGTAAGTCGGACGATCTGGGCAACTCCGTTTGTCTGGATCTTGTTTGGTGCGTATGTGAGGGCCAATAGGTGTTTCCTTCAGTGTACGACCTCTCAGATCTCGTCCTCTCAGACCTGGAGTGACGAGTTCTGGAAGACCTGGATTGGGTATCGCCTGTCCTGAGGCTTCTGCTGCTTCTGCTTGTGAGGGTGTAGTATTCCTACTACGATTTTTCGAGTGGCGAGGGGCGTCTTGTTCGTGCGCCCCCTCTCCTGTCGCCACTCCTTTTCCCTTCACTTGACGCTTTAGAGATTCCATGTCCGCCGCCATCCGCCGTATCAATTCGTTCTGCTCCTTGACGCGATCCTCCAAAGCTTGAGGATCAATCCTCCGCCTTTGTCTTTCCGGGCTCTGTGAACGAGAGTGACGAGGGCTGTTAGTTCGCCTTCTCCCTCTTGTATCCCTCCTGGGATTCTGTCTCTGTGGCTCCAAATCCCTCATAGGTGGGATAAGAGGTAGACCTTCGCGCCTCGCACCCTCTTCTGGAGTTAGTCCGTCAATGGCGGACTGTGGTAATTCTTCGTTGTGCGCCATTGATTCTTAAAAGGAAAAGCTTGATCAAGAGGTTTTGTTCTTGTCTGAGTTCCCACAGACGGCTCCAATTGTACGGGAAAGAAATAAACCTTCTCGTATAATCCTGTTGATTAAGTTTACGTTCCTCTGCACGACGTCACTTTATCACCTGAAAATACAAACGGGAGCTAGCCGGCGGGTGTGTGCCAGAAACCTCTCCGATGCCTAAGTCAGTAAGCTTGACAAATAGACAAAAGTTCTGTGTATTCAGAAAACAAAGTTGTGTTACCTCCCCATAGGTGATTTCAGTTGAGCTTTTATAGGTTTCGTGTGGCACAATCCTAGTAGGACTCTTACTCCTTCATGTAGAGTCCTCCTAGGATTCATACTCCTGAAGGATAATGTCTATCCTTTCACACCCCCCTCACTGCTTAAACCAAGTGAGATGGTTTTACCATGGCCGAGCTACCATCCGACCGAAGTAATCATAGCTTATAATGAGCCGAACTATACTTAGGTCAGTTCTTGCCCTTAGTTCTTCTTCCATTAACCATGGTATGCCTAAAACCGAACTATCATTTTGTCAAGGTTTCGACCGATCTAGTTTCACTGCGCCATGACCGGTGTAAGTTCAGAGCATCCTTAAACCGGTCTGACTACAAAACACCTTTCAACCGGACTAACAACAGTCCCTCGAACCGGTCTAACTCCTGGGCTTGAGACCGGACTAATCTTTAAGCCTCTCTAATGACCGGAGTAACTTTATGCGTTTTACTTAGCCCTTCGCACTAAGGCCCATAACAACCCAGCTCGACCCAATTTGCATATAAATTACCCTCTCAGTGAAGGTTATCCCGAAGGCAATCAAGATGAAGTGTTAGAGCCATGGTTCACTGAAGACTTAGACTACTAGTTTTTTTTTTTTTTTTTTGACTTTTGATTTGACAGTATTTTGTAATCCTATAGCGGAATACGAATGAATTATCTATGCTATTAACTCTGCTTATATGTATATATTAAAATCTTTTGGTTATCTATCCTGTTTGAGTTGTATTTCATACATTTTTTTTTATGGTCTCAAATTTTGGGGTGTGACATATATTATTTAAATTTTAATATTTTCATTATTGAGATAAAAAATTATGTATTAAATATTTAAATTTAATTTTTTTATATTTGGGGGGTAAATTGATTTTTAAGGTATAGTTTGGGGGATAAATTGAAATTCCAATTGAAATTTGATGTCACGTTAGCACAATCAGTTTAATTGTAGATGAAATGTGACGGCATGGATCAAATTGATCAAAATTTTGAAAGTTTAGGTGTAAAATTGATATTAATCGAAATCTGAGGATCAAATTAAAAAATGCGTGAAAATTTAAGGGGCAAAATAATATTTGCTCTAATCTTATTGGGGTCATTTTGTAAAAGTTCAAAGATTTTAGATAAAGATCTACATGTACTTCAAAACTCTTCATTTACAATTATAGATAATCTTCATCTCCACTAAAAAAAAATTCTGACATGGTATGACCACTCCACTGCTTTAAAAAACAACTGTCTCCAATGTGTTTGATAAATGCTACTTTAAAAAGGTGTTACAATGGGGACATGCATGATGTACCACTTTTGTTTGTTGGAGTGCTTGAATCCAAAAGTTTGAAAGTTACTGTTAATTATTACGCATTTTATTGTCAATATACAAAATAAATATAAAAATATCAAATATATAATGAATAGATAAGATTTTATAGAATGGTTAAGATTTTATGAATTTGTTAGCGAGACTCATTTATAATTTCTTTTAATATATTTATACACATTATCTAATTCTATAACTAATTTTTGTATTATTTATTTTTGTGTACTTGAATAAGCCATGCTCAGTTAACCAGTAAGCTAAGAAGTATCTCAAAACAAAAGTTAAAATTTGTATTTATTTTTAAGGTTGGGTTTGACAATTGTTTATTTGGTAATTTTTATTTTTTCAAATAACATTGTTCTTAAAAAAAAGTTGATACATTTCACAAAGGCTAAAAAGTTGGTTTTTTTCACTTATGTGTTTTTCTCGTTTAGCTTAGCATTATTGATTTCACTTTTTTTTTGGAATGCTGTACGTATATATGTATGGCATTTATGGTTATAAAGTCAAAGAGTAAACATTTCATAAATTTGAAAATTTTGTAAGAATTTTCTTTTTATCAAAGGTGAAACACTAATAAATTTTAAAATATGATCTTGTAAATGGTTATATCTTTCATTTTTTTTTTATGAACCTAAAGATCGTATTAAAATGAAAATTACACAAAAGAATAGTAACTTACATATTTGGGTCGTATTAAAATGAAAATTATACAAAAGAGTAGTAACTCACATATTTGGGTTTAATTTTCTAAGGATAAAAGTGAGATTCTCTAAATATAAAATCAGCAATGATAGAGACCACTAAAAGTGGTGCTCTAAAGCAACCACTAATGATGTGGCATTCACTTTAAAAAAAAAAAAAGACACAACAATACTGTGGCAGTGGGTGGGACCCACTGCTAGATTATTAGTGATGACACTAATTAGTAGTCTCACTCATTTTCCATGTAAAATTACATATTTAAGCAATTCGCATTATAAAGGTTTTAGATTTTCACTCCTAGAACAAATCCTACATTACAAAGAAGAAAAAAAAAATGTGACACTCTAATAACGTAATACTTTAATGTAACAGTAACGTAATATCTAATGTAAAACATTAAAAACTTTTCAGTGTTCTTTTCTCAAACGTAACAACGTAACACTAAAAAAAAATTCATTAGTGTACTTTTTTCAAACGGAACACTCCAATGTAGCATACAAAAAAACTCCTTAGTGTATTTTTTTTTTTTCCAAACGTAACACTCCAACTAATGTAACACAAAAAAAAAAAAAAAAAAAAAACTCCTTATTAAACTTTTTCCAAACGTAACACTCCAATCAATGTAATCCCAAACGTAACACTCTAATATAACACACAAAAAAAATACTAAAAAATTCCTTAATGTAATTTTTCTAAACGTAACACTCACAATTTGAAATTATATAGTTGTTCAAAACTTATTAAGGTATTTTTGTATTCCTTTTGGAATGGTTTGAAGAATCACATATATTTTTCTTGGAATGTTACATTTGGAAAAAGTACATTAAGGAGTTTTTTTGTGTGTTACATTGGAATGTTACATTAAGAAATTTTTTTGAGGTGTTATATTAGAGTGTTACGTTTAGAAAAAGTACACTAACAATTTTTTTGAGTTGTACATTGGAGTATTACGTTTGAATGTTATATGTGAGTGTTACAGTTTGAAATTATACATTTGTCCAAAGTTTACTAAGGGATTTTTGTTCTCCTTTTAAAATGTTTGAAGAATCCCACATCCTTTTGGAATGTTTGAAGGATTCCATATTTCAAGTCATTTTTGTACTCTTTTTGAGATGTTTTCCAAATAAAAAAGATTCTCATGTAAAAATTCATTCCAGATTTAATTCTTATAGATTGTGTATATTACCTTTCTAGCACAAAAAAAAAAAAAGAAAAAAAAAGAAAAAAAAGAGAAGAAAACATAATAAGGGTATAACTATAAATTTTAATTTCTAAATAATATATTAAATGTACCTTTCCAAAATCAATGGGACTAATTGGTTTATAAGATTTTGGAACTAAATGGATTATCATTTCTCAAAATAGGATTTATAAGTAAATTTTCCTTTTTTGGAAAATACAACCATTTTATATTTAAATAACATTTATTATATTTTATATTGTACAATTTATTATAATTTTTTTTACAATATATATTCTTGTAGTACTACTGGGAGCATTATAGTTTTATTTTGTTTTGTTGGGCTTTTAGACAAGGATGATTTTTCTTTTAAATTTTGTTTTGTTTCATTTTATTTTTTTAGTGAAGTTAAAGCTCCGTTTGACATTGACTAATATTAATCAACTTTTTTGTATTAAGACTTTTTTAGTCTCGTTTAGTTTGGAATTTTTTAGTTTTTTTGACTTTTGTAAGAGAAAAAGTGTAATTATTATGAATTGAATGTGATATTTTATCTTATTAACTTACTTAGCCTATCTTACCATTTTATACTTTTTTTTAACCCCAAAATGATAACCAAACCAGGCTTAATCTCTTGTTGGGATCTATCAAATAGTTCACTAAAACTTTTCATTGCCCATGTGGTTCAGTGTATACACTCAGAAAATAAATTAGAAAATGACTCAAAATTTTAAATTTACGGTGATATTTAAAGTTGTTATTATAGCATCATATCGTAAATGAATTTTAGTTCTTGACTGCAAAATTTTGAACAATTATCTAATTTCATATTAGTTTTTTATTTATTTATTTTTGGATGTTTTCTTTGAGTGCAAAGCAGAGGACTGCATGCTGACTTTTGAACTCTGAAACTTATCATCTCAAGTCTTTGCGGCAAATTCTGGGCAGTTTCTTCTTTATTCTGTTAATTTTTACTTTTTTGTCTTCCTGTTTTTTGCTTTTGGTGAAAGTTCAGGACAACTTCCACTTCTTTAAACATACACTCATCTCTGTTTTGTTCATTCATTCTGCAACTAATTGCTTATTGTTGAGTTTCCTTTTGTTTTTATCTCTATAGATTCAGATACCCAATTTCAACTCTTCATCATGCTCCAAACAAATACCAAGGGCGGTGGCAATGACACCGGAGTCTCTGTTCATGCCAGCATACTCACCACCACCACCACTTCTTCAACTAATAATAGATACAAAAGGCTTTGGAAACGCACTATGAGTGTAGGCGTTTTGGTTACTGTCAACAAAAAGTCATCATCAGCGTCACCACTACCACCTTCGTCCTTGGAAATCGTGATTAACATTCACGAGCAGGAGGACGAAGAAAAGGAAGAGGAAAGGCCCGGCACGGCAGTAATAGATCAAAGGCAACATCATCTTCGGGATAAGGTTAATGGGTTTGTTAAAGACGAGACTTGAAGTCTCTTACAGACTTTGGCGGTGTTGAACAAGTAGCAACCCTGTTTAATTCTGACTTGAATACCGGACTTTGTGCTGCTGCTGATGCTGCTAATGATCTACAAACTTGGAACACAACAACAACAAACCACCCACTTCATGGTTTCATGCACTACTTCAAGGCAGCCTGCAACAGTCACACTATCTTCCTTCTCTTGATCTCGGCTGCGCTCACTTTTGGTACCGAGATATTGATGCGAGGCACCAAGTACGGGTGGGAACATGGTGCAACCATACTGGTCGCTATATTTTTGCTTGTCACAGTCGCTCCCATGGCTGAGTTTCTTAGAGCAAAGATTGAACACAAGGAGATGCAAAAGAAAGAGTACAAAGTCAGAGTCATAAGAAATGGGGAGCCTCGAATCGTTGGGGTTTCGAGTATAATGTTAGGTGATATAGTCTATTTGAAGGAGGGAGATCGGGTTCCTGCTGATGGTTTGTTTGTTGGTGATGATAGGTTGGTGTTGGATGAAGTATCATCAGCAGCCTCCGACATCGATTCTCATCACAACCCTTTTCTATATGGTTTTAAGGTAGGTAAATGTTTGCCCCTTGAGAGTACTTATAAAGCTTAATCTTTCCTTATGTTTGGTGTTATTTGTCTTTGACGTTCTTACTCATTTCAAGCATCAATATGTCTGGAAAATGAGACACACAAAATACATTCATAGATGGATACATATGTTTTTTGTATTTAATTTTTAATTTTTTTTAGTAAACCCCACAAACAAATTTTGTAAAGTTCATGCATGTGTTTTCCTTCAATGTTTGGTTCATGTATTCTTAAATCTTATTTGTTAATGTTATTAATGACTTACCAGATGTAAAGGTGTAAAGTTAGTGTAGTAGTATCATTATGTTTTGTATCATTATGTTTTGTAGCTTTCGGTGCTCCACTCCATTTTGTAGCCTTTCTTCTCTCTATAAGAGAGAGCTTGTTCTCTTTGTAAAATACACACATTAATACAGAGTTAATTTATTTTTGCTCTTTCTCTCTCTATCAATTTATCTAACATGGTATTAGAGCTAGGTTAACAACTTACTAATTCCGCTTCACCGGCGGGCGGCAGTCTCGCCTTGGCCGCCCGCCGGACCTCTACACATCCTTGACTCCGCTGCTCACCACAACGGCAAACCCATACACCCACCTCTCTCACAGCACATATGAGAGAGGAGACAACACACCCAGCACCACACCACCGCCGCCAATTGACTCCTACCAGATCCCACCACCGCCAGTGGCCATCCCTGCACAGCCACCACGACAACTAATCCACCACACCCATCTGTGCCTCTCTCCCTCTCTTCTCTCAATTGCTCAAGCATGGAGAATCAACGCAATACTCTTCTTACTTGGGCTTACTACTGCCAGGGAAAGAGCATGGATGAGCTGAGGCAATCTCTGCTACTCGCAACTCTGGAGCTAGAAACAACTAGGCTGAAAGCTCAAGAAGAACTCAAAATGAGAGATGACCAATTGAACCACCTCAAAGCTCTATGCACTGAAGCCATCAGAGAGAGAGACGAAGCTCGAGACAAATGCCAGAGACTTGTCTTCGAGAGACTCTTATTCCAACAACAACAATTTCATCTACAACAACAACAACAACAATTGCATCTACAACAACAACAACAACAACAACAGTGTCAACAAAATGCCCCACTCTCTGGAATTTCAAGCATTGAAGATGAACCCAGAAGAGGATTAGACTCCAACAATGGCTTTTCCTCTCCGACGTCGTTCATATCGCCTCGGTTCCTGAGCCCGATTGGGACTCCGATGAAGAGAGTGTTGATTAACATGAAGGGTTACTTGGAGGAGGTTGGGCATCTCACGAAGCTGAATCCTCAGGACGCTTGGCTTCCCATTACCGAGTCTCGCAACGGCAACGCCCACTACGCCGCCTTCCACAACCTCAACGCCGGCGTAGTGTTCCAGGCCCTTGTCTTGCCCGTCGCCTTCTCTTTCCTCGGCTGGAGTTGGGGAATACTTTCCTTGACGATAGCCTACTTCTGGCAACTTTACACCCTCTGGATTCTGGTTCAGCTACACGAAGCAGTGCCCGGTAAGAGGTACAACAGATATGTGGAGCTTGCACAAGCTGCATTTGGGGAAAGATTAGGTGTCTGGCTTGCTTCCCTACAGTTTATTTGTCAGCAGGAACAACTCGATTTCAATAGATCTGCGAACGATTTACCAGTTGGGATGGCCCAGGAATCGGAGCTTCGGCCTCGGCTGAATTCAAGATCTGACTATACTCACACTTTACACCCACCATCCCATTTCCCCTCTCTCTAATAATCCAACCCCCACTCACATCCGACAAGCCATGTGCTGGTTTTTAATAATCCAACCCCCACTCACATCTGATTCTTTAATCAAAATCCACTCCCATCTGATTATTTCAAAAAAAAAAAAAAAAAAAAAAAAAAAAAAAAAAACAGCCACTTGTGCTACCTTTCTCATTTCCACTCCCATCTGCTTGTTTTACAACACCCACACCTCTCATATTTCCCACTACCCACTTTTCTTTTATTTTATTTTCTACTCCACATACCAGTCTTCTTTCCCCCACTCATATTTTATCCTAACCTTCCTGATTCCCGGTTCTTACATACAAGCAACTGTATTGATTTTTCTTCATGTCATTTCTACCATCCGGGTTTACCCAACACTCTCATTTTATTTATCCCAGGAATCAATCCCGATTTTACACACAAACCACAAAAAAAAAAAAAAAAAAAAAAAAAAAAAAAAAAAAAAAAAAAAACAACGGAGGGATCTTCTTCTTTCTTCTCCGGTGACAGCCATGTCCCACCTTCACTTACTCGGCTCTTCCGTCGCCGAGCTCTTCCGCTTTTTGTCATTCTTTTTGTCGTCAACCTTCGACGGTCCTTCTCCAGTACTTCCGCCAAGAACTACCACCGTGTTTCCGCTGACAGCGTCTGCTCCCCGCCGGCCATCAAAGGTGAGGTACGTCGGTGCCCCAAATCTAGCCATGGAGGTGGTTTGCCTTTTCAGCTCCTTGTTTTCAGCCTTCAAGGCACAAATCTCTGCCCGTGCATCTCTGTACATGCACTGGAGTAGGGAGAGTTGGGCGTTGACCTGGTATACCTCACACGCCTTGTTTTGCAGACGGTGCGACAGGTTCGTGACCGCTGCCACTGTCTCCATGCAGGACCTCAGCGTGTAGTGGTTGGCCTCGTTATCATTTTGAGTCGCCATCACTTGCTCAACTGATAGTGTGGGCAGACTAGGTTGAGTCAGCGCAGGGGTACTTGGCCCAGCGGAGCTCGATGGACCATTCAGATCCGGAAATAGAGAGAGAGGACGGGAAGAAGAGGCCATTTTCTGGGCAACCGAGTGTTACAGAGTGTCTCTCTCAGAAAACGAAGAGTTTTTCGGAAGTTTTCAGCAGTTTGTTTTTGTCTCAGCCTCAGCCTCAGCCTCCGTCTTGTTTAAATAGCCAAGGCCGACCCGCGCATCACGCGCCTCTCAACGCCAGATGACAAATCGGCGCGCCTTTTGGTGGCTCGCCTTTTGATGGCTGTCGGGTACACCTTTTGATGGCACGCCTTTTGTGGTTTGGGCACGCCTTTTGAGGCGCGACTTTTGAGGAAGCGATATATCTATCTATGTATATCTTTGATTCTACTACATCGGTCCGACATGACCCCATAAACTGTCCCGACATTGATTCCGGTCAGCTTCTACCAACGGTTTGACACTACCACACAGTGTTTGCTACATCGGTCCGACATGACCTCATAAACTGTCCCGACATTGATTCCGGTCAGCCTCTACACCAACGGTCTGACACTACCACACAGTGTCTACTACATCGGTCCGACATGACCCCATAAACTGTCCCGACATTGATTCCGGTCAGCTTCTACCAACGGTCTGACACTACCACACAGTGTCTGCTACATCGGTCCGACATGACCCCATAAACTGTCCCGACATTGATTCCGGTCAGCTTCTACTACCAACGGTCTGACACTACCACACAGTGTCTGCTACATCGGTCTGACACGACCACACAGTGTCTCCTATCCTATTTTATTTTCAGTTTATTTTCCTATTTTATTTTGTCAGTTTATTTTTCTGTTTTGTTACTCTCTCCAAACTCAAGATGGTTAGTACCTATCCTCCTTGAGTTTGAGGGGGGCTGTTAATGTTATTAATGGCTTACCAGATGTAAAGGTGTAAAGTTAGTGTAGTAGTATCATTATGTTTTGTATCATTATGTTTTGTAGCTTTCGGTGCTCCACTCCATTTTGTAGCCTTTCTTCTCTCTATAAGAGAGAGCTTGTTCTCTTTGTAAAATACACACATTAATACAGAGTTAATTTATTTTTGCTCTTTCTCTCTCTATCAATTTATCTAACATTATTGATGCAGCATGTGTTTTCATTCAATGTTTAGTTTCTGTTCTTTCTTGGGTTTATGGGTTTGTTTGTGATTCTTTCCTGTTAGATTTATCAATGAGTCTTATGTTTATGGAGGACCAAATACAGAATGAGACATTTGTGTTTGGTCTTTGTGTTCCTAGCATTGCTGTAGATGATTAGTGCTACTCTAACCCAAAAGTTAGATCCACTTTACAAGTCTAATGATGTGGCAGTCTATTAGAATATCTTTGGCAACTCTTTCTCTCATGTCTTCTCTACTCGTCAGCCAATCAACGCTTTTACATGTCATTGAGTTTAGAAAATGGACTTTCATATCATTTTTTTTTTTAAATTTATCTTGTAATTTGTCATTATTACACTAGAATCAAACATATGGGTGATTTGTGTGATAAACAAACTCACGAGACTCTCACTGATCTTCTTTGATCCAACAGGTTTGTAAAGGGAGTGGTCGCATGATTGTGACATCTGTTGGCACAAACACAGTGATAGGAAAGTTGATGAACATGGTGAAGGATGATCCAAACAATGGAACTACTCTTTTGCAGACTCGAATGGAAAGGTCAATCAATTATGTAGATAAGATTGCACTGTTTATCTCTACTCTCATCACTCGTGGTGTTCATACGGTTCTTGAGTAGGAACCATGTTGACAGTATAGACCTCCCAGAACTAAAAGGGAAATTCACTGTTGAGAAGCTGATGAAAATGTTTGACAGAATTCTTTTGAGGCCACAAGGTAGCTTGGTTTCTGTTTTAACAACTACTCTCACTGTACTGGTTCTTGGGTTTCAACATGGTGTCTCTTTAGCCATTACCATTTCCCTTTCTTACTGGAACCAAAAGGTAGCATCTTATGGTGTCAATCCTTGAACTCTATCAGCTTGTGGAACCATCGGCTTCATCACTGTCATCTGCATTGATGTGCCTGGTGAAGTAATGTCTAAACAGATGGAGGTTGTTAAGTTGTTGGTTGGTGAAAGAGAAATCAACACCACCGGAGAAGAATCCAACGTATCACACATTGTTCTTAAAACTTTGCAGCAAGGAATTGGTGTGTCCATTCTTGTGCCCGAATATCCATGGAGCCCAATGGATAGGTTGCTCTATTCTTGGGCAAAATCAGAATGGGGTTGCTATGGAGTTTAGGAAAGAAAGTTCTGATTGTGCAAGTTCTACTAGTGGTTCATTTGGCAACAAGTGTGGTGATTTATGTGAGGGTGGTGAATTGGCTGCAGCCGCGGCTATGGAGTCCAGGAAAGAATGTTCTGGTTGTGCAGGTTCAAGTGGTTCATTAGGTGACAAGTGTGACCAATCAAGTGAGATTGAATTGGCTAATGTGGTGGCTGTGGAGTCTAGGAAAATGGAGTTCAGGAAAGAAAGTTCTGATTGTGCAGGTTCTAGTGGTTCATCAGGCTACATGTGTGGCGAATTCTATGAGGTTGAATTGGCTGAAATGAGGTCCAATGAGAAAGGCAGGGGTGTCTTAATGAGGAAGATTAATGGAGATGGTGAGAAAACTATGTTCTTGCATTGGAGAGGATTGGCACAGACTATATTAGGAATGTGCTCACACTACTATGATTATGAAGGAACAAGCCATGTCTTGGAGTATAATCAGAGATGCAAGTTGGAGAAACTGATTAAAGGTATGGAGGAAAATGGTCTTCATCCCATTGCATTTACTTACAAACAAACAGATGTTGAGGAAATCAGAGAAGATGGGTTGATCATGTTAGCAATACTCGGTGTTAAGTATCGTGAAGAAACAAAATTAGCCATGGATTCCCTTAGAGAAGCCGGAGTGAACATCAAGTTGATGATGGGGGATGAGTTAAGTGATGATGCTCATGAAACTTTTGCTTTTGGAAGATCCCCCCCTGAGGATAAACTTGGCTCGATACGGTACTTGAAACAACAAGGCCATGTGGTTGGCTTTTACGGTGGATTCACTACAGATGACGCTCCAGCTTTAAAAGAAGCCGATGTGGGGATCACAGAGGAAGCTCAGAGCACTGAAATGGCCAGAGAGAGCTCTGAAATTATCGTTTTAGGCCCCGGAGTAAGGTTATCCTCTTTATTCCCACTGTTGAAGCATGGTAGATGTGTTTACCATAACATTCAGAGATTCATTGAACTTCAGCTCACTACATACATTTCTGGGATACTAATCATTGCTGTCTCAACAATGTTTCTCGGAGAATCCCCAATCACAACAATTCAATTGGGTTGGGCGAACCTAATTGTCTACATGCTAGGCGGGATGATGATGGCTATGGAGCTTCCAACTCAGGGACTAATAATGGCAGCTCATCAACCACAACCCACAAGGACAAAATCAATCATGACCATGCCCATGTGGAGAAGCTTTGCAGTTCAGTTTGTTTACCAAGTCTCTGTTTTGCTGATCATTCAGTTTGAAGGAGGACAAGCCATACACGGCGTTGATGAACATAACGTAATCAAAACCATGATCTTCAACACTTTCATCCTGTGCCAGGTCTTCAATCTGTTCAATACCATGGAATTGGAAAAGAAGCAAGTGTTCATGGTTGTGGTCCAGTCATACTGCTTTTTGGCATCTGTTGTGGCTGTTCTTGCTGTGCAGGTGCTACTGATTCAGCTCGCGACAATTCTAACCAATTACGCGAGATTGAATTGGGTTCAGTGGGCATTTTGTTTTCTCTTCTCTTCACTTTCGTGGGTTTTTGATCGGGTCTTGAAATTCATCTATATCTTCCTCAGCGAAATGTCTATCTGGTCTATGAGTTCAACAAGCATAATGTCCCAAGCTAGCACGATGCCTATTATGCTGCCACATGTCCCCATTACGGGCTTCATGTTTTCTGTGTTCGTGTTCTTCTCTTTATCATATGTTTTCAAGCCAGACATCGCCTGGACTATCCGCTAGTGCCTCTCTACAAGGAAGATGAATTTTGGGATTAACCATAACCTTCTCAGGTCTGTAGAGCATTGGAGCACAATGAATGGTGGAAATTCAGGAACCATCACTTACTTTAGTTGTCCTTAACAGTAATGCTTTATTTACAAATAAATAAATAAAATAATAAAGAAAAAATATATATAGAAATGCATATATAGAATACTAAAAGCTTCTTCGTGTTTTTGAAGTTGCCAGTTAGTTTAATTGGATCAGTAGTACTGATATAATATTGTAGTAGTACAGAAAAGCTGTGTACCCAGAAAAAATAAAAACAGTCCAATGTTGTTGGATGGTGTAGATTCAGTTTTGTATATTCACTCTTAAAATGCATCTCAACCATTTAATGTATTTTTTTCTGGATATTTTTGGGTAAATATTTTGGTTTTCTAGCATTGGTGATATTTTTTGGGTAAATCTTAAGACTAGTTTGTCACTCTTGGGTATTATCACCGCTACTGCCACCACCCCAAATGCCACAACTACCACCCTACCACCACCACTACCACATCCCACTACTATCGCTGCTACCACCACCTGCTATCATCAATTACCACCACCACCACTGCCACAATCCCAACCCTATTACTACTACCACTACTAACATTCTAGTATCGCCACCGTTGCCACCACCACCACAATAGACCACCACTACCGAGGTCGCAACCACTACCCTAGCCTATCAAGAAATTGTTGCTATATTAATCCCATAGAAGAACTCCAAACTCCATAAGGCCTGTGATCTTGTGCCTTTGTATCTAATGTAGCGTGCTAATTGCCCGAAGTTGATATTGGTGGGGTGAGTGGGCCATAATAGTGGTGGATGTGCAAACACAGACAAGTTCATGATGAATGATGAATTGTATGAACTTGTTTTAAAAAATTAAGATAGGCTTCCTAGGTCACCTACGAGTTTTGTATGCTGTTGGTCGTTTCAAATTCAGTTTATTGCATTTAATTCAATGAATTGTCGGAGTTGTTGGAGTTGCACATGAATTTGTGATCCTTTTCAACCATCCGTGAACTGTTTTTCATCAAAGTCTTATCAAAGTTACCCTGCAAGATGAACATTAATCGTTACCTAATTTAAAGTTGTTTCTGGAGAACTTATATTGGAAAATTGATGCTAGTTGAAAAGATGGAATTTGTCCATATAAGATGATTGGAAAGGCTGCTGATATTACTACTTGAGTGAATCAAACTTACTTAGTTCCCATTTGGTATCAGTTGGTTGGGGAAATGAATTAGAAACGTGTATCATTACTACTAGTTATTGTTGGTTGGTTGGGGCATGTTCCTTTTTATCTTTTTATAATATTTTGTTTCCCTATATTCTCTTGTTGTACAAGTGTTGCATTGCTTGGTTGGCTAATATTAGGATGGTACTGCATGTAGTTAGAGATTTTGTGGATCAATATATATTTACAAACAGAGTCAATGTTGTGATGCTCACTTATAGCAGTGAAGGATGGTGCTATATAGAATTGAAATATTTTTTTACATGGTTTCCTTTGTTTTTTTTGGGGGTTATTGTGGTGTCTTATTTGCAAGAGGATTTTGAATTTGAAGTACCTATCTATATGTTATTCCTTTTTCACCAGATAGCTCCAAATATTTTGTTGTTTTTTTGGCAGACTGAAATGTTTATTTTGGGGTTTGAACCTGTTAATATCCTTCACTCCTGCCCAGTATAATTTTTATTTTATAATTTTGATTTTGTTTTTGTATTTGTACTTTTCATTTTAGAAGAGAATGATGGTTATTTAATATTTGGCGGGAAAGAATGCTGATTGTGACGAAAAGTTGAAACGCATTGAAGCTGATTTGAGGATTCTGAAATTGCAGGTACGTTGAAGTGGAATAAGTATTTGCGCTGTTCTTTTCACTGGAACCTTATTGGTGATTATGCTGTCTGATTTATTAATTTTTTTTTTTTTTGTAATTATAAACTCATGCAATATAATTTGATTTTTCCATCACAATCACCAATGCTGTTTGAATGTGCATGACTCATTTATCAATTTAATCAATGGACTTGCTGGCCATTTTTTAGGATTTTACTTGTCTTGTGCACTAATAAGTTGGATTGGATTGAATGCTTCCCTTGGAAGTCTTTTCTTAGCTGTTAGCCATATAGAAAAACCTCTAGACCGGTTCTCCTTTGACTTAGGTACCTTCAATCATTATGGTTTGGTTAAACTTGGCTCATTAAAAGTTGTGAATTGCAAACCATCATATGGAATATCTATTTTGGTCAAGTAAAATTCACTATCAATGTGTGTGGCATTGATAATCACAGAAACTTTCTATTGAATAACATTTCCATGTTGGGGATTATTCCTTTTTCCCCTTTGGTGATTGGTGTTTTTAAATAATTTTTCTTCTTTGGTGATTGGTGTTTCTAAATTCGTCTTGAAAAATTTATTAGTGATGAAATTTAGTTCCGCATCTCTATCCAAATGGCGTGGGCTAGTGTAAGAAATAGAGATATGAATCTCCTTAATTTGACCAACCAAATGATAATTGATAGAGTCGAGTGGAGAAGAAGAATTCATATAGCCGACCCCATTTGATGGAACTTAAGGCTAGGTTTGGTTTATCTCTATCCATGATAATTCCTGTAAACTACATTAGTGCGTTTTGTTTTATTTCGGCTGGTTTGGCATCAGTGCAGAAGCATCTAGCTTCAGATGCCAAACCTTCAGATGCTAGCTAGTTGAGGTTGGAAGCTTTAATAAAGAAAAGAAAAGAAACAAAAAAAAGAAGGGAAAATCACCAAGTCCCTATTCTTTAGTAGTAGTGGTGGCAGCCAAAACAAACTCCACCTTGTAAATGCGAACGGCTCAAAATCATATAAAATTTGGAAAATATTTTTAATTATAATCTATACTATACAAGTAGCTTCTAGTACATTCCACAATTGATAGTACATTTTTCTCTAGCAATGAATCTGTCTAATTCAGCAATTATGTTGTTGGCTGTTTCCTTGTTTTTGAGGGTTCTAATAATCAGTAAAGAACTCTGAATGTTATGGATAATAAAAGGCTATTGATAAATTATTTTATTCCAATTTTTGATCATTTTTCCGCGTAATTTGTTGTGTTACTCTTCTTGCAGGAAGAGATTTTAGAACTTCTTCCCGATGATGAAGAAAAGAAAAACATTGGAAATCGGCTTCTTCCACCAGTAGACCTTATTGAGCTGTGCCTAAAAAGTCAAAATAGAGAGCTCTCATTACAGCCTTTCGATTTGTTTGCATGGACCAGTTCCTCCCTTCTCAAATGTAACAGAAGCCTTTGGAGGAGTGCTGGAGGAATGTAGGCAATCAGGACGATTGGGAAAAAATCTATCAAACATCTATAGCCGAGGGGTGGAGCGATGACGAGTGCTTACAAGTTCTGAGAGAAACAATGCTTTTCCAAGCTTCGAGGAGGTGTTATGGACCTGAAGCAGAGACTTTTGAAGGTGGCTTTGACAAAGTGCTGCCACTGAGGCAAGAAAATTTGGAGCTACAAACTCTGAAGGATACGGGTTGTTCTGTTGAAGCAATCTTGATGCAGCACAAGGATTTCCCTGACGCTGGCAAGCTTATGCTGACTGGAATCATGTTGGGAGTTACCCAAGTTGATACTGGAATGGAAGAGGGTCCTACTCCAATGATATGATGATAAACATCCACTCCAATACTTTCTCTTCTCTTGTTCTCTAATTACATTGATGTTTAGCTTGAAGTCAATTTGGTAATTGGGGAAAGGAGTCGAACCGAGTAGGGATCCTCTGTTCCCTTTTCCCTTGTGATGAGGTTTCGGTGGTGTTTTTCTCAGTTTGGTCGAACCTTGATCAAGAATCTCCAGAGTCCCCTGATGTGGAGCTTTCATAATTTCTGTGAACTGATTGCATAGTATATATTGGCATACATTAATAGTAGTATATCTGCTAGCAGTGTGGTTGGATTGTTCTCACTTATGTGGCTATCTCAACCCACCGACATGAAAATGGAGTTCCATTTGCTTTGTTTGCCTTGTTTTTTCTGCCACAGTTCCAATTAGTATTAATTAATTATTGTATGTACAAATATGTACTTAGAAGTGGTGTCACATGCGTGTATATGATCAATTTATTTAAGAAGCATAAAATTATAAATGGTATGATTGAATTCAAAATTTGAAATAAGATCAGAAACTTGAAAAAAAAAAAAAAAAACACAAACAAAAAACTTAGATTTAGGTTATAACTACCCATTTAATTGTTATAGGGGTACTTTAGCAAAATTAAACAAGTGACATTGTAGGGGTAGTTTGGCAAAATTAAAAAAGTGAGACGTAAATATCAAGTTGGACTTTCACTTTATATAATAATAATTAGTGGTGTCTACAATGGGTATGATGTTAAATATGAAATATATAAATTTTTATTTTGATTTGAAAACACGTGTCACTTAAGTGGTGAAGGTGTTGTCTTGTTTATCAAATTGATCTTGTCTATCAAATGATCGCTAAGGATCTTGTTTATCAGACTGAAGGTCTTGGTTTAGAGCGTTTAACACCGACTCAGGCCTCAAGCCTTTGCTTTAGATATAGATAGATAAATAGATTTTATTTTGTTACATATAATAAGAGAACTTTTTAAAAAAAATTTGATACTATAAATATATAGGGCGAATTACACTATTTTTGTAATTTGAGATTTGTGTCACTTTAGTCATTGACTTTCAATTGTGATACATTTGATTCTGAATTTTGAATCTTATTCCAAATAAGAATAATCAAAGATGTTTTCTTTACAAATGATCCATTTTAAGAGTAAAATAGTCATATAATTTATTTTGTGTTAGTTAATTTGTATGTCGTTTGAAATGTAATGACCTCATTTTTAATGAATAATGCTGGCATTTTCTTAATTATAAAGTTCTATTTGATTTGATTTTCAGAATCTATTTTTAAATTTTTTTTTCTAAGAAACTAAAAATTAAATTAGTGAAAAAAAAATTAAAAACACATTATTTTTATATAATTTTATCTTTTGAAAGGGTAGAAATAATTTTTTAAATTAATTTTTTTGATATTTATTTTTGTTAAATTAGTTTTCTATTTTTTGAAAAGTCAAACATGCTGACAATTTTGATGTCATTATTAAACCAATCTATTAAATCAAAAAATTCAAAACTAAAAATATTTCATATATTGAACATATCAATTACAGATTAAAAGCCTAATAACTATCAATTACATGATAACTATCCATTACATGATAATTATCCAAAAATATCTTTTAACAACAAAAACAATCATCTATTACATGATAACCATCCAAAAAATCAACAAACATAACCCACCCATTACATGATCATCATCTAAACATGTTTTAAAAATTAATTTAGTAAAAAAATAAAAATGTAAAAGATTTATCATTTTTATATAATTTTATGTTTAATAGGTAGAAATAATTTGAAAAATTTACCTATAAATCTCATTGTTTGGAATGGTGATCCATTTAATCCTAAGGATTTTCTTATAGACCAATTAGTCCCATTGATTTTGGAAAGGTAGATTTCATATATTATTTAAAAATTAGATTTATGATTATACTCTTATTTCTATTATGTTTCTTCTCTTTTTTTCTTTTGTGTTCGGAAGGTACGGTACACAATAAATGAGAATCAAATTTGGATGAATTTTTATATGAAAATTTTTTTTATTTGGAAAACGTTTCAAAATGAGTACAAAAATGACTTGAAATATGAGATTTTTCAAACATTCCAAAAGGATGTGGGATTCTTTAAACATTTCAAAAGGAGTGCAAAAATTACTTAATAAGTTTTGGCCAAATGTATAATTTCAAATTGTAATACTCTAATGTAACACTCCCAAAATTTTTTTAGTGCAACACTCTAATGTAACGCGCAAAAAAAACTCCTTAATGTATTTTTTTGAAGCATAACACGCTAATATAACACTAAAAAAAAAAACTCAATGTAACATTCTAATGTAACACAAAAAAATTTCTTAGTGTAATACTCTAATGTAACACACGCAAAAATTCCTTAGTGTATTTTTTTCTAAATGTAACACTTTAATATAATACTCCAAAAAAACTCCTAATGTAATATACACAAAAACTCCTTAATGTAACACTAACTCCTTAGTGTATTTTTTTCCAAACGAAACATTTTAATATAACACTTAGAAAAAACTCCTTAGTGTAACACTATAATGTAATACACAAAAAAATCCTTACTGTACTTTTCCTAAACGTAACACTCTAATGTACCACTAAAAAAAAAATGATATAAGATTCTTCAAACCATTCCAAAAGGAGTACAAATATTCATTAGTAAGTTTTGGATAAATGTATAATTTCAAACTGTGAGTGTTATCTTTAAAAAAAGTACACTAAGGAGTCTTTTAGTATTTTTGTGTGTTACATTAGAGTGTTATGTTTGAGATTACATTGATTGGAGTGTTACGTCAGGGAAAAATATATTAAAGAGTTTATTTTATTTTATTTTATTTTTGGGTGTTACATTGGAGCGTTACGTTTGGAAAAAATAAACTACGGAGTTTTTTAGTGTGTTACTGTAACAACTATTTTTGGGAGATCGCTCGTGCGGTCATTTGGTTGCTCGAGCGGAAATTTTCTATTCACAGTATCTCGTAGGTTTGTAGGCGAGACCACTCGAGTGAAGGATTGGTCGCTCAAGCGTAAAATATGAGCTTTTCACCGTAGCTCTGCAAAACTTTTAAGACCTTGCGTTTACCGCTCGAACAGTGGAAGGTTCACTCGAGTGGTCCCTTTGTATCTTGGCACTTCGCTCGAGAAAGAAAAGTTCGCTTGAGCGGTCTGGTTCGGGCAGCTAAGCTATATTGCACTCCAAATACTTTTCCAAATCATTTCTTTCACTCTCCTCCTCTCTCTAACAGCTCTCTTCTTAAAACCCTAGATAGAAAACCCTAGATTTCATCTAGAAAGAGCAAGAATTGATAATTGGGTCTTCATTAAAGTTGTTCTACTCGTCAAGAGCTACGTTTTGAATCGAATAGAATGTGGTGTTTTGAAAGTTTATCAAGTGGTTGCCGCACAATCTTGAAGTGTGAATACCTTCACCCTTGTATATTTATATTTTGGTCTAAATAGGTGTGAATCTTGTGATGAATAGGACTATTAAGATGAATGAGATGTATATATATATATATGGATTTTGTGTGATAAAGTATTTATTTGAAATTGATGATGGATTATGCTTTTAACTATGAAATAGTGAATAAACATACTTGAATCAAGGGAAATAAACAATTGAAAGGAAAAACCCTAAATTTTTACATGAACCCTAAGGGTTTGTTCAAGATTTTGATGAAATGAAAAACTGATAAGTGACATTTGAGAATCCTTGTAGTTATTAGTGTTGTGTGTAAAATGTTCATGTTTTGGAATGTGTTTGAGGTGTCCACCTGCCCGGTTCGTGTGAGAACGACAAACGTGGGTTATGTTCCACTTTGTTCCGTACTATTCGTACTCTTTCCCGACATGGGATTTAATGATGCGGCCGTAACGGTGGTTGATGAGAAGATGTAGAACTCTTCTATTTCTTTGATGCCATAAAACCCCCTCGAGATTTGGTAAACCCTTATCTCTTATATCTTCGTCTCTTTTCCTCACCTTCAAGCATAATCTCCACATGTGCAGCAGACTCCACCAATCTGTCATAATCCTCGATCATATTTTCCATCACATTCATTAAGATTCCTAGCCTCAACATTTTCTCAAACTCTAGGCATCTACGCTCTTCAGTAGCCACCAAGTCGGGTGCAAAACGAGACAGACTCGTAAAAGTAGCCTCAACTCCGCCACTGTGGAGTCAGATTGTTCAAGTTCCTCAAACTCTCTCTGTAAATGTTCCTTCGTAGTGGAAGGGAGGTGCTTCTCTTGAAAGGCATGAGAAAACGCCTTTCAGGTATGTTCAATTCGACCATTGGCATATTTCCACCATTGGTCGGTATCCCCTTTTAACTGATAACTAGTAAGTGCCACCCAGAGTTCACTATCCTGACTATCTAAGATCTTAAAAGATTTGGTGATTTGCTCAAGCCAGTCATCCGTCTTTAATGGTTCAATAACCCTAAGGAATTCGGCAGGATTTGAGCGGAAATATTCCTTTTTCAGGAATGAAACTCTAGTCTCCCCTTCAATTGTTCTAGCAGCTTGTTCATCTTTAAGAATATCCATTGAATCCCTAAGGGCTCTGGCCATCTATCAAGCCAGCACTCCCATAGCGTCTTGGGCCGGTAGAACGGCCACATTGTTTTGACCTACTCCTTCTTCTTGAGGAGGGAACTCTAGTTGAGCCGGGATATCCCGACTACTTTAACGAGACCTTCCATGACCCCTACCACATCCAGACATAAACTAGCTCTCATTCGGAAATGGTTAGTTACGGCTCAAAGTCGACAAAAGAGCTATGCTGATAGGAGAAGAAGACCCATCTCTTTTGATGTAGGCGATCACGTATTCTTGAAGATATCACCTAGAAAGGATTTAATGAGATTTAGGCGACGCGGTAAGTTGTCACCAAGGTTCATTGGCCCCTTTGATATTATAGAACAGGTAGGAGATGTAGCTTATAGCCTTGCATTGCCCCTACAATTATCCAGAGTGCACGATGTGTTTCATGTCTCCATGCTTCGCAAGTATGAACTTGATCCTTCCCATGTTTTGGATTGGACGAATTTAGAGGTGGATGAGAACGCTTCATATGAAGAAAGACCGATGAAAATCTTAGATACATGAGAACAAGTCGTGAGAGGCAAGGTTATTCCCTTAGTCAAGGTGTTATGGCACCACCATGGGGTAGAAGAGGCCACTTGAGAGCGACAAGCTGAAGTTCGTGAAAAATACTCGGATTTATTTAATGACATGTAAACTTGTTGTTTGTAATTTTTGGATCATTGTAAGAGAGGTTGTAAAAGGAGATAAATGAAAGAAATCTAAATTTCCAGGTTGTTGTTTGAGATTAGCTTTGATTTGTTTTGATTGAGAAGTGGTGATGGTTGAGATTATTGTTATAGTGATATCAATCTTTCTTAGGAATTATTGGAATTGTTTTGGCAGGAGCTATGCAAATTTCGGGAACGAAATTCCTTAAGGGGGTAAGCTGTAACAGCTGTTTTTGGGTGACTGGTCAAGGGGTCATTTGGTCGCTCGAGCGGAGATTTGCAGCTTCTAGTATCTTGCACGTTTGCATGCGAGACCGCTCGAGCAAAGAATTGGTCACTCGAGCGTAAAATATAAGCTCTCAGTATTTTCATTATAACTTTACAAAACTTCTGAGACCTTATGTTTACTGCTTGAGCGGTGGAAGGTTCGCTCAAGTGGTCCCTTTGAATCTTGGTACTTCGTTCAAGCGGTCTGGTCGGGGCAGTTGAGCTATATTGCACTCCAAACACTTTTCCAAATCATTTCTTTCATTCTTCTTCTCTCTCTAACAACTCTCTTCTCAAAACCCTAGATAGAAAACTCTAGATTTCATCTAGAAAGAACAAAAATTGATCATTGGGTCTTCATTAAAGTTGTTCTACTCGTCAAGAGCTAAATTTTGAACCAAATAGATCGTCGTGTTTCGAAAGTTCATCGAGTAGACCTTTATCTTTCGCCGCATAATCTTGAGGTAATATTACCTTTACCCTTGTATATTTATATTTTGGTCTAAATAGGTGTGAATCTTGTGATGAATAGGACTATTGAGATGAATGAGATATATTTATATATATATGGGTTTTGTGTGATAAAGTATTTATTTGAAATTGATGATGGATTATGCTTTCAACTATGAAATAGGGAATAAACATACTTGAATCAAGGTAAATAAACAATTGAAAGGAAAAGCCCTAAATTTTTCATGAACCCTAAGTGTTTGTTCAAAATTTTAATGAAATGAAAAATTGATAAGTGAAATTTGAGAATCCTTGTAATTATTAGTGTTGTATGTAAAATGTTCATGTTTTGGAATGTGTTTGAGGCGCCCAGTTGCTCAGTTCTTGTAAGGACGACAAATATGGGGTTGTGTTTAAGGTGCCCACTTGCTTGGTCCGCGTGAGGACGACGAATGTGGGGATGTTGTGAGGCGTCCACTGACCGATTTGTGTGAGGACGACGAAAGTGGAAAGGTTTGAGGGGTCCACATGCCATTCGTGTGAGGACAGAAAAGGTATGGAGGTTGATTGTGAATTGTGTGTTGTAAAATAAAGTTTCAAATACATATGAACTCTTGGGTGTTAATTATGGTCATGCATATTTAAATCAAATGTTTATATACTTGGATAAAGTTATTCTTTACTGGGAAACATTGCTCATTCCTATTTTACTAACATTTCAAGAAGTGAAGAGCCCCAAACCCGTCTATGAAGAAGAAGAAGGAAAAGATATATATATATATATTTATTTTAAAAGTCTAATCTTTTGTAGACTTGAAGTTGTAAAGAACTCATGGAATTCCTTTTCTATTTTGTTTTGAGTTTTGTAATTTTGTTTTGAGTGTCTCAATGTAATAGTTTTGTAATATTCTCTAGCTCACTAAACATGGACATATATTTTGTAATTGTTTTGCAAACAAACTCCATAGTTCAATGGGAAAGAGAAATATTTGAACGGAATTGTATTGTGTGCATGTAACAACCCCGACCTGTGATTAACTGATAAACCATGATTAAGAATGCCTAATAAGAAATTAAGTGTTAATTGTGTGTTATATGTGTTATTTGCACTTACATCTGTCTGTTGTAGAAAGATCTTTTTTAATTTCTGTTTCAGTATGTGAATTGAAAGCCTTATCGGCCACTGAATATAAAATTGCTTAGGTTTATATGTTATTTGGGATTTTTGAAATTTTATGGTAGGTTTAATTGAAAACTGATCCGGAATCAAATAATTAAAATAAATTAATACCAATTGATTAGTCCTAAACCAAGCTTAATTAAGGTAACCTAAACAAGCCTATATTAGGCTAAGTTGACTCTAGAACATTACATACTCCTCCATTTCCTCATCTTCTAAGCCTAAAAAACGTGAGAGAGGAGTAGAAGGGAAGCTAGAGGATGAACTCAACAATCTAGAGAGGAAATATAAGGAGATTTGGGAAATTTGACTAGGAGACTCAAAGAATTTAGCATCTAGAGCACATTGAACATCTAAGGTGAGAATTCAATCCTTTAGCTATAATTGACTTGACTAGTGAAAGAATTCAAGAGAATTAAGTGAATCAATGCATGAATTAAACTTAAAAAAGAAGTGAAGAAGAGCACCTATGCATGCATACATATTTCCTTACATTTTGAGCTTAATCACCAAGAATTTTCACATGCATGTGGTTCTTCTAGTATAATTTTGAAAATTCAACATGTTCTTAAGCAAAATATCTCACTTGATCATGCTTTCAAAGTTTTGCATCCAAGTCATTATATGCATGTCATATATATATATATATAATTTAAGTTTGATTTTATACAATTGGCATGCTTTTGGGTCTTGATATTGCGAAATGATTTGTAATTCATGAAGCTTTATGATTTTCTATATGTTTTTTCAAGTTTTGGGTTCAAAAGAATGTGTTTTGATGCTTTGAAATTGAGTTTTGGAGCTTACAGAGCAATTTGGAAATTCTAGAATTCGCATTCTTCGCTCAAGTAGTGGAAGCTACGCTCGAGCAAAGAATGCAAGCTCCCAGAAGTTTTGTAGACATGAGTACTCCGCTCGAGCGACATAATCTATGCTCAAGCGATCAATCTGTTGTTTTCATTCTTGGCTCGAGCGACCAGAAGTTGCACTCGAGCGTAAAATGAAAGCTCTTAGAACTTTTGCAGGCTAAGGGGCCCGCTCGAGCAAAGGAAGTTGCGCTCAAGCGAACTGCCCTATTTCAAAAATTTTGACAAGTGTTTTCAAGGTCCATTTTAGCATCCTTATTGCATCCTCGGCATTTTTAAGTCTTAATTAAGACATGATAATGAGGATAAGAGTTAAAAACACACCTTAAGAAAGAAGAATGATAAGTTAAGCACTTTTGGGACAAATGTTGAAGTGTATCTGTCATGTGTTTGCGTAGGTCACATGTCAGCAACTCTATAAAGTTATGTTTGATTATAAGTATTTTCTAATTGAAATGATATGATCTATTTTTTGAATTGCTATTTTATGAATCATGAATAAATGCCCATTTTTCTAAAACGTATTTGTGGCATCTTATGATCATGTGGCCTTCGCTTGTGGTAACAATACCGTGGCTAATATGTTCATGTGGCCCTTGCCTGGGGGTAACAATACCATGGTCTACGTTTATGTGGCCCTTGCCCGGGGTAACAATACTGAGGTCTATGTTCACGTGGCCCTCGCCTGGAGGTAACTATACCATGGCTATATATGCACATAGATGTTGACCTTTATGGTCGTCGGTACCGACTATGGTCTTAATGACCACCTACTCTGCACGTGGGTTTTTATGGCCAAATGATCTGTTAGTTAATGGATGTACCACGTATAACTGTTTATGAAATCTGTATAAGCATGTGAATCTGAATCTATTTCTGATATGAAATCTGTTTTCTGAATCTGTTTTGGACATCATTCATGAATCCCTTTACTCTGTTGTTATTCACTGGGCTCTAGCTCATTGTATTATTTATGTATGTAGGTGATTAGGCACGAGACGAGGCTTAAGTTGCTAGCCCGGGGTTCTGTTTTGGTCAGCCAATCACCGTGCCTCCTGAGGAGGTTCCCGAATTAAGAAGTGGTCAAGTTTGGTGAACCACATTTAAGACTTTTGTTTTTTTTTTTTTTATTTGTTTGAACAAGTTTCTGTATTGTCTGTGTATTGCGCTAAGACCCATTTTAGCGTATTTGCAGATAAGTTGACGTCATATATGTAAATATAAGTTTTAAATTTTCTATCTCATATACGTCTGCACAGCTCTATGGACATTATATGTTTGTATTTGTTTTCGCTAGCCCCTTATTTTGTTTAATCTATTCAGAGGCCTTTGGTAATTCTAGGATTACTGGCCGGTTACAATGCTAAACCTATGGGGGCGGGTTTGGGTCATGACAGTGTATGTGAAGAATATACTTTTTACTGTTTTATGTAAATGATTTTTGGTGGGGTGTTACAGTTACATTGAAGTGTTACGTTATTGGAGTGTTACATTTTTGTTCGTAATGTGAGATTTGTTGCAGAATGAAGAAAAATCCAAAACTTCTATAGTATGGATTGCCCAAATGTGTAATTTTATATTTTGAGAAACCCACTTTTATCCCTAAAAAATTAAACCCAAACATGTAAGTGACTATCCTTTTATGTAATTTTTACTTTAATGGGACCTTTAGATTCCTAAGAAAAAAGAGAGGACTAAACAGTTGACAATATTATATTTTAGGATTTATTGGTGTTTCATTCAAATAATTTTTAAAATTAAAAAATAACTTTTATTAAATTGACAACTTTACCTTTTGTAAGAGGGGTTAACTTGAACCCACTAAATTAATTTGGCCTAATCGAATCCCAATCGGAAAGCCAAAAAAATTAGTGAGCTTGGAGAAATTATTGTCAAATGGGCCAAGTGAATTCTATTGAACGGGCCCACAAGAAAGCCATCAAATTGGGTCGAGGAAGACCCATCAAGCATATATCTCTAAAGAGAGTCCAACAAACCCATCCGAGGAGGCTCAGATCATACGGGCGTCTGAGGAGGTTAACTGTTGTTTTCAGAAGAGATGAAACCCTCGGAGGAGATCCATTTTCTAAGGTATTGGCTTAGTCTTGAAAGGGTTCGGAACCACGAACCTAGCGACCCATTTTAGCTCAGATTCGAAAGGATTCGGATCTATGAACCTAGCGACCCATTTGAGCTCAGACTCGAAAGGATTCGGATCCACGAATCTAGAGATTCGAAGCACTTGGCTTCGAATGGATTCAAACGCAATTTAGAAGTTGCTTGGTTAATGAGTCCCATAACACTTGCGGGTTCGGAGCTTTATGGGATTTAAGCACTAGAACCATGGGCGTGATGGAGTCCAAACAAAGGACTCGATCCTGAGGGTGGTGAGTGAAGATAAATTCACTCTTCGGTTAAACTAGCCTATACTTGGGTCGAGGTGGCATGATTTAGGGGGTCCTTGAGACTCGGCAATATTTGCAGTAGGGTGTTCTCTTGAACTACCCCTGACCCTTTTGCGGCAGGGTAGCCTCTGGGACTACCCTTGACCCTTTATGATTGGGGATCATTGGTTAGGTGTGGCTAAGAAAAAGGGTTCGCCGAGAGGTTGATCTCCTATTCGGGGTTTTTCTCATCCTCAGAGAGGTCACCTCATTGGACAAGGTAGTTAGAGGGAATATTTCCCATGTGCCTTGCACATGGATTCTATCATAGATCATGAGGTGCCTATAAATAGCACCTACCCTTAGCTTTACAAGGGATGGATTTTGAAGAGACAATTCTTGTGAAAGAACTAATTTTCCTTCTCCATTATCTACCTTGAGAGTAAAAGTGAGAGATCCATAGGAGAGCCTTGCCATTATTCTATCTCTAACTACTTTGCCTTTTTTTTTGCCCAATCTCTTATCTCCATCATCTCTTTGTTATTGTGTTCCTAGTTGTGACTGTTAAAGAATCTAAGCCTCTAATCATTTCTAGAGAATTCAAATTCTCTGACAACATTTTTGAACCCTCTCATACATTTTGGCGACTCTGCTGGGGAGGCGGATTGGTTAATGGTAACAACAAGATCCAAAACACAGACGACATTGGCAAAAATGACAGATAATGAGACTCACCAACAAGGCTCTTCCAATGGTGGTGATGAGAGGGCTCAAGTTTAAGACTCACATCTTATCCTTGAAGCCATTCAAAGACTCCAACACACTCAACAAGAGATTCTCATGACCCTTCAAAATCTCACCCACACCATGTTGGTGATGAGTTCGAATTTCACACCACCGGCAACAAATGGAGGTCAAGTCGGTGCCAGTAAGCATCAACAACTTCACGGTGACGTTGGGAATGGTCAAAACTATCAAGACCCACCCCAAATTCTCCTTGAAGTTGCTCAAAATGGTATACAAAATCAAGTGCTAGGAGGAACAAGTCATGGCCAACCTGTGGTCTATGGAGTGCAAAATCACGCACTCGGAGGATCGAGCCATGGTCCATCGGTGGTTGGAGAAGTTTCCGGCGCGATGAATGGTGTTCCAGTGGTGGTGGAAGTTCAAGGAAGGCCCGCAGAAATTTCTCTACAAAGTGGTGCTCCACCCATGCCTAATTTTGTTCCACTGATTGTAAATTCTACTCATGTACCGAGCGGGTCTCCTTTGGCCCTAACAACAGCTTTCCAAGCCCAACCCGGAATATCCATGGCGTGTAAAGGGGTTTATGGAACTCAATTCAACGCTCCATCACCGAATGTCATATCTATAGATGCCAATGGTCAATATCACCATGTTCATACATCGGTGATAAATTCTCTACACTTAAATAGTGAAGTTTCTTTGGGCTCGATCTATAGGTCTATAAGTTAAACCCATGGGGTACCACTTTCAAGTTCTCTTTCCCAACAATTTCTTACCCTTGCAGATGTACAAGCCATGTTCAAGCTAGAACGGAGCAAGAGAATTTTACCTTCTTTGTCTAACCCAGACATCAAACCTCCGTACCCAGTCAAAGTATTAAATTGCCCATACCCGGAGGGGTACGTCGTTCCAAAGTTCACCAAGTTTGACAGTAAACAAGAAAATGCTTCGGCACGTGTTGTTCGAGTCATTGAGACTCTGGGCATCCATGGTTCGAATCATGTCCTTCGGCTGTGAGAATTCTCTAAGTCTCTCACAGAGCGAGCGTACAGTTGGAATGTCAACTTGGCCCCGAATTCTATCAAGAGTTAGGAGGAGATAGTCAACAAATTTCATGTTAAATTCTTTCAAGTAGCCGAGAAAGTCACCACTCTCACTCTTTGTAAGGAAAAGAAGCGGGAGGGTGAAGAAATTCTTGAATATGTGAAGAGGGTCCAAGATAAAGCCGTGGACTATCATGAGGCTGTGGAGGAAAGCTACTTGGTCCAAATCTGTGTTGAAGGGGCATTGAATGGGTACAAGATGCTTCTTGTTAATCATAAGTTACCTATCTTCTCGGCACTAATTGAATCATCTCGGAACATCAACATACCTCTGTCTTAGGAGATCAGGTTCGAGACTAGTTATAAAACCAACTTCAAGTCATCTTGAGGACCTTTTATCACTGCGGCTTTCGTGTTTTTTACTCGAAAGTAGCAAGGGGAGGGATTTAGAGGGCAGAAGAGGAAGATCTACGAAGATGACACTTATTTTCTATGTAGTATTGAGGAGGCGAAGGCCTTAATTAAAGAATAGGTTGTAGATAGGGAATTGAAGTTGCCTCATATCGAAGAGCTTTTACCGAAGAAGGATCGTGAGGGCCCTAATTATTGTGTTTTCCACCGATCATTAGGACATCCAACAGAAAAGTGTCGGACGCTTAAGAAAATCTTTAGAAAGAAAGTCGAAGCAGATGAACAAAGTTTCAAAGAACAAGGGCTCTAGGATATCCTAAAAAACGAGGCTATGATGGCATATGATAGGCCAATGATTGAAACAACTGAAAAACCGGAGGATGAGGAGCACTTCCTCGAAGATGCCCTTAAGCCAGAAGATGAAGAGCTCTCTTTCGAAAACGCCTTTGAGCCAGAAGGCAATGAAGTTTCTTATAGTGAACTTTTCAATCTAGAAGGAAGAGTTGGTTACGAAGCATCTTTCAATCCAAGAAGAAAGCATCATGTTTGTTTACCATCCTACTTCAATGAGACTGAGGAGTTTGTTAACTATGAGCTGCCTAGGATAGAGAAAGATCTAGATCACTACGCAAAGACTCTCCAGGATAACATCAAGTTTAAATAGTTCTTCGATCAGCTCGAGCTTTTCGGGGAAGTGAGAACTGAAATTACCAAGTCCATTATCAACATTGCCGAGGCACACCATGAGGGAGGTATGACAGTTGAGGAATTTATTCCAAGGAAAGTAAGGGAGCAAACTAATGCTATAATCTTTTCTAAGGCAGACCGGAAGTACCCTTTTTTTCACACAACCAACCACTCTATGTGACCATTTACATCAATGACGTTGAGTTCAAGAGGGCTTTGCTAGATAGCGGAGCTTTCATCAATATCATGACCCAGGCAACTCTAGAGAAGGCCAAGATTTTTGAAAACCACATCATGAAACAACTAGTAGTCATCGCGGGTTTCGAAGGAGAAGAGAGAGTTACTATGGGGTATATGACAGTTGATTTGGCTGCATGAGTGATTCACTCGGCCATTAGGTTTCATATCATTGACTCTGAGGCAAACTATCATATTATCTTGGGAAGGCTTGGATGCACAAGTATGGTGCCGTGCCTTCAAGTTATTATCAATGTGTCAAAGCTAAGTGGGGAAATAAAACAGTGACTATAGAGGCTTCAGAAAGACTTTTTGGTACATGTGAGCCTTGTTACTTGGATGACAAACCAAAGGTTGAGTCAAGCAAATGACCGTTGTCCCAGCTTTCCCCTTTGCCCAAAAGCTCTCTTGTCTATCGGAAAATGATGAAGGTCCAAGAGGGAGGCAAGATGGTGTATTACTTATGAAGGTGTGGGGGGTCAATTACTTCCATAGCTGGCCTCGAGTTGAAAGAAAAACCTCCTGATGAGGGCATAATGTTAGAGCCTGAAATAGCTCTAGAAATGTATGCAAGATGTGAAAGCTTTCCAAATGACCTCACAATTCTAGGGGAAAATGTTGGCATTCCATAGACGAAGTCTATATATGACATTTATAATTTGTATTTACTGCATTGTCCAAGAAGTTCTATCTTTTTAATGTTATGAAGAAATTTATTTTTTCCATATTGTGTATCTCCATTAGAAATTTATTTTCTCTATATTGGGTATCTTCATTGTGTTATGTTGCTTGAGACAGTTTTTAATTTTTGTTGCCCCTCGGAGAAGAATGAGGAGTAGTAGACTCGGTTTCTAGCCAGAAGGGATTTTTCTTGCCATAGAAAGGAGTGTGCTTCCACTCGGACTTCCGAGCGACAGCCCTTGCTTCTATTTGGACTTCTGAGGGACAACCCTTGTTTCCATCAATGCGGGCTTCGAGGATCTTTCTTGTTGAAGTAGAAAGTGTGCTTCTGTCACGACACAAACCCGCCCCTACGGGTTTAGCACCGTAACCGGCCAGTAATTCGAGATTACCGAAGGCCTACAGAACAGTAATACAGTAAAACAGAGTACAGGGGCATGGCGGAAGCCAATACAGTAATGAAAACAATGTCCAATGAGCTGCGACAGTCTGTATGCCAAAAGATTTTTCATACATTCACATATATATATATATATATATATACAACCAGTCAGTACAGGGACTTAATCCCTGATTAACAGTACAGTGTAAACGTTCAGTCTATACAGTAAACAAAACAATACAGTAAGGGGGAAAATACTAAAACACCCCATAGCCTAAGCTTGGCAGGCTCGGAACCTCGCAGTGAGGCACATTGGTTGGCTTGACAAAACTGGGAATCTACCCCGACGCTTCTAGCTTTGATCCGGTGCCTGTACACCTACATATATATATGAGCAGTGAGCTAAAGCCAGTGAATAACATAAAGTGTAAAGAGGTTTAGAATGAATGCCCTTACAGTAACGAAAACAGTTCATTTCAATCAGTGTAACAGTTGTTCAGTACAGTAAACAGTCATATGTGGTACAATCCATTAGCATGACAGTAACAGTAGGTCTCTAAAAGACGAACAGTAATGATGGCCATCAGTCAGTAAACAGTAGTGGTTCGCGAGGAAACCGACAGAGATCTTTGTCCCAGTAACAGTAAACAGTAGTTGCTAAAGATGCCACAGTACAGTTCAGAATATAGGACATACATTCATTCAATTAACAGTATCAGTTCAGAAAAAGTTCAGTTAAACAGTCAGAAAAATTCTCAGTTGAACATATCTTTACAACAATTGTTACTCACAGAGTTCTGGGCTACAGTGAACTAGAGCGTCCTCCCTCAGAAAGCCAACCCTACCACAGTTCACAGATTGAACACACACTAAGCTATGCAGTTGGGAAAGATAAATACTTAATCCCTAATTTGGCCTTGGTGTGCTCTACATCTAAAATCCCATTAAATGCCCTTAAACTAGGCCTAAGAAGCCTAGAATGGAATGATGATGCAAAAGATGTACTTAGAAAAAACATTTTCAGAAATTTTAGTGAAACAGTTCCCGCTCGAGCGCAGGTTTCCGCTCGAGCGGACAAGCAAACAAAGGTCCACGCTCGAGCGTCCACTTCACCGCTCGAGCCGACCAAAAAGTACTGGATAGGTGAAATCTCGCTCGACGCCCGCTCGAGCGTGTCAGCTAGTCCTCCGCTCGAGCGGACTGATGCACAGTGCAAGATGCTGGGAGCTCGATTTCCCCGCTCGAGCGGCACTTCCTCTCCGCTCGAGCGGACAACCAAAATCTGGAAATTCCAGATTTGAGCTCTAAGTTCAAAATCAAGTTTAAATGCACTAAATTCGATCCTCTTGGGCCAATTTCCTGGAAAACTCTTTTAAGCACATAGAATAACATATTTCAAAACTCAATTTAAGAAATCAAAGCCCAAGGGTGTTTAATTCAAACCCAATCTCAAACCATTTTTCAAGAATGAAACTCAAATACAACATGCAAGACTTTAAATCAATTTAAGGCTTCAAAACATGCTCTATTGAGCTCATTCTTTTCAAACAAGGTGAAATCATGGTTCTTAACATTAACATGGACATGCATGTGAAAATCTTTGAAGAATAACCTCAATATGTAAGATAAGTACATGCATGCAACAATTGAGTTCCAATTCAACATGTTTGAACTTAAAACATGACTTAACTCTACAATGAAGCATGAGTCATGCAAGAATTAACTTAAACAACATTAAGAGAGGTAAAATCCTTACCTAAGTCTTGTAGTTCAAGTGTAGAAGCTTAAATATGGAATTCTATACTTCAATCTTCTAAATCTCCACATACAATCAAGCAAAATGTGATGAAAATCAACTCTCTCCCTTATTTCTCTCTCCTAGGGACGGTGGAGCTCTCAATTTTGGCTGAGGAAAGTTTGATTCAATGTATGCAAGCCTCTAGATGTGTCTAGGATAGTGGCCCACTAAGGGCTAGTTTGGTAAATAAAGCCAACTTCGCATTTTATCAATATTTAATCTAATTTAATCATACCTAATCAATTTTCGGATATTATACCATAAAATCACATAAATTATGATGATCATGAAACACTAAACAATTCTGAATTCGGCCGCCGATAAGGCCTTCAATTAACAGTTTAAACATATAAACATAAACAGATAATCAAATAATCAAACAGATAGGATTACAATTCAAACAGGTACAGTTAATCGATTCAGTTTCAGAGTTAATCGGTCAGTTCAGTAAGTCTCAGTTCATTTACTTTCCATAATCGGTATTAACTTAGTAGTAATCGGTATTCATCAGTGATCAATAACGAGGGTTATTATAGCTTCCATTCAGACTTAAGCCCACCTAAGGGTGGCAATTAAGCCCACTAAGGTGGCAAATTCAAACCCTTTTTCGAGAAACAAACATGAAATTGAATTGTTCCAATTTGAGCAAACTAGTCTATACCTTGTATGCTTCACATAATAAATTTTAGGATTTATTAAATAATCAGAATAAGAACATATATTGTACATAAGAAATCACATCATAATTAGTAGAGGCCGATCTTTGATCGGTGTGAGTGGGGTGCTCATTATTGACCTTCCTCTCTCATACCTAAGTTCCCGAACCAAGACACTTTGGTAACGACGGACTAATGGCCTTTGGCACGAGTCACGAGTTTCCTAAATTTCCCATAAATATTTAGGTGGCGACTCTGAAATCTGGCAAAGCAGTCCATTTTTGGCATTGATTCAAACATCGATTTTCCAAAAACAATTGCCGGATTTGGACTCTTTTTGTGTTTCCAACTGTTTCACATTGCACTTGTGAAATCAGATTCAGAACCAAAACACAAGTGGAGTCCGAATTGTAAGGGCCATTTCATTCTTCCGAAAGGGGGCACGAAAAACCGAGCTACAGTTTCTGGCGACTCTGCTGGGATTTAGAGAACTTGACTTGAAATTTATGATGTGAATTTTTATCTACATTTATATGTTCTTTGCATTGCATTTGCATTGGTGCGCTTAGTCCCTGTGTTTGCCATCTGCTATTCCTGGACGGTTTGCTGGAGGCTTGCCTACAAAGCTTGCCAAAAGGCTGACCGGTCATGGGCTCTGCCATGTTGGGAACACAACCCTTGGATCTGGACTACCGCTGTACTGTTTGCCTCCTTTCACTTCTCGTGTTAGGTGTGAGAGGTATATTATAGTTTGCTGAGGTACCCTTTTTGACCAATCGGCCTAGTTGCATATAGTAAAGCCATAGTGACTATTCCAACTTAGGACAGGATGCCACCCATTTGTAGGATGTTTGAAGCCGCTTGTTTGAATAGTGAACCCTAGATCATTTCAAAAGCTAGGACAGGATAACCCCACCCTCCATAGGGTGTTTGTTCTCTTTCCTGTTATGTGTTCTGTGCAATTTATTGGATCTATACAGGGGTTCTCAAATTCTGAACAGTGGTTCAGGCATTTCAATTTATGGGGTTGAGTTCAGTGTGTCAGTATGAGTTAGCAGTAATCAGTGATCAGTTTAGTCGAAACGCTGCTAAAATTCTGATTGGGGGTCCCATTGTTTTTGTTTTGCAAGGTAGTTTGCAAACATGGCTTCCAAGGCAAAAAAAAAAAAAAAAAAAAAGAAAAAAAGAAAAAAACTAATACCAAGTCAACTAATGTTATTTGTTGTTTTTTACACCAAAAAAAAATAAAAAAAAATCATCATTGATTGTGTTGTTTTAGTAATTGTTGTTTTTACAAAAAAAAAAAAAAAAAAAAGGGAAAGGGTTTTGTTTTCTTTTATAATGTGTTTTTTTTTTATATATAAAAAAAAAAATCATCAAATCATTTTATTTGTGTCGTTTTAGTAATTGTTGTTTTTCCAAAAAAAAAAAAAAAAAAAAAAATTTAAAAAAAAAAATAAATAAATAAAAAAATGGGAATGGGGTTGTTTCTTTTGTTCATAAAAATGTGTTTTGTTTTTGAGTACATATATATAAAAAAAAAAAAAAAAAAACACAAAAATTTTGATATCCCGCAAGTCCACCAGTGTAAATAAATAAAACTTGTGGGATATCCGACCATTCTGTAATTGGGGAGTGACCACCTGTTGATGCTTTATTTTGAATGTTGTGGATGACCCACATGTTGACTGGCAATTTGAGAATGGTTTTATTCTGAGTTCTGAATTGAGTATTAAGTCTAAGTTTGATTCCACAAAGTTTGTAGAGTTGGGATCAGGCTCGAGTTATTCTAGTGAGTCAAAGTCTGTTGATTTCAAGCGTGCTAAATCTAGACATTTATGTCCTGTCTAGATCTTCTTTGTCTTTTTATTTTGAGTCTGTTGTCATTGTTGTGTTGAGTCATAGTCTCTTTCCAATAAAGCCCAAAAAAAAAAAAAAAAACAAAAACAAAATGCCATAGAGTCTGCCTACTTCTCTGTGCCTTTAAATCATTGCATTAACCAAAGTTTTTCAAAAACTTTTTCCAAAACTCTGATAAAAACAAAGAGGAAGAATTTCCTCGGGATTTGCAAATTTGATCAACTGAGAAGAAGAGAGGTGTACTAAGCCTTGATGAATAAAATCATTTTGTTAATGGGTACTGAGAAGGATCCTGGCTTGGTCCAAATTGGTTCTATCTTGTCTTCGTAAGAGTACGAGTGATTAGTCACTTTGTGAAAAGATTTCAAAAACTGTTTTTGCGTGGTCTTACGAAAACATGCCTAGAATTGATTATCAGCATAGGGTCCCTCTTGACTCAAGGTCCGACTCCTTAGCTCCTTAGCTTTCAAACCATTATTCGAAGTATTCAATGATCAACCAAAGTGTAAGGCTTGCATAGCCAAATTGGAAACAGCCCTTGAACTAGGGGCAATGATGTGATTCAAATGAAGACAGCCCTTCAACTAGGGGCAATAAGGTCGAATATGGTTCAAATGGAAACAGCCCTTGAACTAGGGGCAAGGATATGATTCAAATGGAGGCAGCCCTTCCACTAGGGGCAGTAAGGTCGAATGTGATTCCAGATTTGAAACAATCCTTGAACTAGGGGCAAAAGTGTGAGGCTTACATATCCTAAAATGGAGACAACCCTTGAACTAGGGGCAAGAAGGTACCACCCTTGAGAGGCTCGCTGGGCTGAAAACCAGAAGGCAACCCAGGTAAAAGTTAGAGCACAAAAAAAAAAAAAAAAAAATGAAAAGCTCGCAAGGTTGAAAACCCGAAAGGGCGGCTTTGGCAAAAGTTAGAGCGTAAAAGGAGAGTGTCAATACTCGAGTGAACCTTAGCCAAAACTATGTAGGGCCTGTGATTCAGATTGAAAGCAACCCTTGAACTAGGGGCAAGAAGGTTGGATGTGATTTAGGATGTGAGTTAGCCCTTGAACTAGGGGCAAAAGGTTGGAGGTGATCAAAGAGTTAAAACTGAATCGTTTCCCAATGAAGACCACCCAGAAAGGCAAACCTAGAAGTTGAGAGAATGAATTTTATTATTGAAGGACATCAAGTTCCTATCCACTACACTAGGGGCAAATTCAGTACTGGTCAAGTGTAGCAGTCGTTCTTATAGATGGCCTACAGATTTCACACCCAATCAACATGGATAAGTTAAAATGAAAGTAACCCTTGAGAGGCTCGCTGGGCCGAAAACCCGGAAGGGCGACCCAGGCAAAAGTTAGAGTAAAAAAAAAAAAAAAAAATGAATGAAAACATATATAGAAAAAAAAAAGAAAAAAAGAAAAAAAGAAATGATGATAAACAAAAAGGAGAGTGATAATACCCGAGTGAACCTTGACCGGAACTACGATGGCCTGATTCCTATCTTGAGGATACGTAGGTAGCTTCATCTTGAAGTTCGGCCCCAATAATTTTCCAATTTATTCATTTCGTCCATGTTTGATTGGTGTATCTATAGTCGACTTGGTTGTCCTATCCGTGTTTGATTGGTGTATATTCGTTCTGCTCAGTTCAATTGGTTTGATTTAACTTGGTTCAGTTCGGTTCGATTCGGTTTGGTGGTGCGTTTCGGTTCGGTTCGGTTCGGTCCGGTCCAGGTTTGCTCGACTTCATTCGGTTCGGATTGGCTCGGTTCGGTTGGCTTGGTTCGAATATCACCTTTGATTATCTGGTTTGGGACTATGCACCCCAATGATTGATTCCATGTTATTTGAGTAGTGGCCATTTGTAAAAATAAGTTTTGATTAATTAGAATGAAGTTGACTAATTTTTCTCGAAAATTGTTCCATTTTTGCAAAACTTGGACCATTCTTTGGATTTGAAAAGGGAAAATTTTCAGTGCCCACAGTTTAGCTTACGTGATTTCAAAACAGAAAATGGAATAAGTATACTAATCTAACTCTCATGTTGATCAAAACATTTTTACAAAAAAAATCAAGAAAAAAAAATCAAGGCAATGAATTAGGGACATAGTTGAGTTAGAGATTCTGTCTTCTCCACCACTCGAGTCAACTCGTCAGTGTATATGAGTGTGTATTCATACCAGTCAGTGTATTTATACCAGTCAGGGTATTCATACCAGTCAAGGTATTCATACCAGTCAGTGTATATCGGTGTGTATTCATACCAATCAGTGTATTTATACCAGTCAGTGTGTACTCATACTAGTCAGTGTATTTATATCAATCAAGGTCTTCATACCAGTCCAGTCAGTGTGTATGTTTCTTTCATACCAGTCAGTGTACTTTATACCAGTCTGTGTTTGGATTGTTTTATTTGTTTTCTTACGTTTTTATTCAGGTCAGTATGAATCAATGGTCAATTTAGAGTTCAAATTTAATCACTCTCAAATTCAATCAAACAAAAGTATTTTCAAATTCAGAGTGATGTGCCAGTCACGCCATTGAGATACAAAACTGAAAATTTTTATACAGTCAAGGGAGGACATCTCCGATTACAGAGACTCCAAAAAAAAAAAAAAAAAAAACCCAGAAAAAAAAATAAAAATAAAATAAAATACAAAGTCCAGAAAAAGAAATAAAAAAAAAAAAAAAAAAGATCATTGTTCTTCTTCTTCTTCTTTTTCGCCGATGCCGGCCACACACGGACTTCACTTACTCGGTTCTTCCGTCGCCGGGCTCTTCCTCTTTTTGTCGTCAACCTTCGAAGGCCTTGCCTCAGTGTGTTCCCCAAGAGAAGGCCCTGCCTCAATGTTTCCGGCAAAAGAGTTGACTTTTCGCCGACCATCAAAGGAAAAGTACGCCGGCGCTCCGAACTGGTCCAGACAAATGGTCTGTCGTTTTACCTCTCTACTCTCCATGGAGGTAGTCTTCCGTTTCAGTTCTTTGTTCTCTGCCTTCAGCGCACAAACCTCCGCTCGTGCATCCCTATACATCTGCTGAAGCAGATTAAGTTGGGCATTAACCCGATGTAGCTCACTCGTCCTGTTTTGCAGACGGTGAGACAAATTAGTGACCGCGGCTACTATTTCCATACACGACTTCAGCGTGAGGTGGTTAGCATCAATATCAGTTTGAGCAGCCATCACTTGCTCAACTGTTAGGGTGGGAAGACTGGGATGAGTAAGAGCAGAGGCACTTAGCCCAGAGGAGCTCGATGGATCATTAAGATTCGGAAACAGAGAGAGAGGGCGAGACGAAGCCATGTATGGGAAGAAAGAGGAAAGAAGGCAATCACAGAAGAGTGGCAGAAAATAGAAGAAGAAAAGAAGAAGGCGGAGGAAGATGGAAGAGTAAGAAGAAGGCGGATACCGAAGAGAAGAAGAAGACGAGAGAGAAAGACAAAGGAGGGAGAGAGCCGAGGAGAGCCTGCAAATCGAGGCCTGCTTTTGTCGGCCAGTTGACGCAAAAGCTGGGCCTCGTGTCAAACGCGTGTATCAAAAGAAGAGAGAGACGCGGGAGAGTTGTGTAGGCATATATGTATATATATTATATAGCTATGTAATATATATATTTGTTTGAACATTCGAGTCACAGGTGTGGCTTGGGTTCAGTGGTTTGGCCTAATGGATTAAGGATTAAGAGCCCAAGCCCGAAGTCAGGGGTTCGAACCCCACATCGAGTGTTTCTTTATTTTGTTTTCATTTTATGTATAAATATGTCTTATATATTTGTTTGAACATTTGAGTCACAGGTGTGGCTTGGATTCAGTGGTTTGGCCTAATGGATTAAGGATTGAGAGGCTGAGCCTGAGGTCAGGGGTTCGAACCCCACATCGAGTGTTTCTTTTGTTTTGATTTTGGTTTTGTGTATATGTCTTGTATAGTATATAATATATATATTTGTTTGTATATTTGTCACAAGAGTGGCGTGGCTCAGTGGCTAAGGACGCGGAGGCCGAGCTTGAGGTCAGGGGTTCGAAACCCTGCATTCCATGTCCATCCATTTTGTGATTTTCCTTTCTTTTTTTTGTGTGTTTTGCATACGTGTCTCGTTATATATATATATATATATATATATTTGTTTGAATATCTTGTCATAGAGTTGCGTGGTTCAGTGGCTAAGGACTCGGAGGCCGAGCTTGAGGTCAGGGGTTCGAAACCCCGCATTCCATGTCCATCCATTTTGTGATTTTCTTTTCTTTTTTTTGTGTGTGTTTTGCGTACGTGTGCTGACGTCAGCAAACGGAATATGCCTTCTCAGTAACGGCATCTTCCCGCTAACGGTTGCAAACGGAATATTCTCCATTTGTGTATAGGTCCGTATATGTCTGTGTCGTATATACCTGTATAAATACTGTATATGTTATATGTTTGTGTCGTATATACCTATATATATACTGTATATGTTATATGTCTGTGTCGTATATACCTGTATATATACTGTATATGTTATATGTCTGTGTCGCATATACCTGTATAGATACCATATATATCTGTGTATATGTTTGTATTCTGTCTGTAAATATCTGTGTGCATTTATATGTAAATATCTGTGTATTATAATAATCAGAAAGAAAAGGGCCATCTGTGACTTCTACATGCAGAGCTTACCCCTTGTCAAAAAAAAAAAAAAAAAAAAAAAAAAAAAAAAAAAAAAAAGAGGAAGAAAAGGGCCATTTGTGATTTCTACATGTAGAGATTACCCATTGTCAGAAAAAAAAAAAAAAAAAAAAAAAAATCATTCTACCTTCCTCCTCTCGCGTAAGACGCGTTTGGAAAACAGCTTCCTCCTCTCGCGTAAGACGCGTTTGGAAAGCACCTTCCTCAGCTTCCTCCTCTCGCGTGAGACGCGTTTAGAAAGCACCTTCCTCAGCTTCCTCCTCTCGCGTGAGACGCGTTTGGAAAGCACCTTCCTCAGCTTCCTCCTCTCGCGTGAGACGCGGTTGGAAAGCACCTTCCTCAGCTTCCTCCTCTCGCGTGAGACGCGTTTGGAAAGCACCTTCCTCAGCTTCCTCCTCTCTTTTGAGACGCGTTTGGAAAGCACCTTCCTCAGCTTCCTCCTCTCGCGTGAGACGCGGTTGGAAAGCACCTTCCTCAGCTTCATCCTCTCGCGTGAGACGCGGTTGGAAAGCACCTTCCTCAGCTTCCTCCTCTCGCGTGAGACGCGGTTGGAAAGCACCTTCCTCAGCTTCCTCCTCTCGCGTGAGACGCGTTTGGAAAGCACCTTCCTCAGCTTCCTCCTCTCGCGTGAGACGCGTTTGGAAAGCACCTTCCTCAGCTTCCTCCTCTCACGTGAGACGCGTTTGGAAAGCACCTTCCTCAGCTTCCTCCTCTCACGTGAGACGCGTTTGGAAAGCACCTTCCTCAGCTTCCTCCTCTCGCGTGAGACGCGTTTGGAAAGCACCTTCCTCCGCTTCCTCCTCTCGTGTGAGACGCGGTTGGAAAGCACCTTCCTCCGCTTCCTCCTCTCGCGTAAGACGCGTTTGGAAAGCACCTTCCTCCTCTCGCGTCAGACGCGTTTGGATCTCAAGTCCATATCCCCCTTTCGCGAAAAGACGCGTTAGGACTTCAATATCCCCCTTTCGCGAAAAGACGCGTTAGGACAATCTCAAATCCATCGCACTGCTTTGTGCACCGCACTCGCACTATCTTGTACATTTCAATGGTCTAGGAGACCTTAAATCCTTTGAAGGTGCAATTCCTTTGGTGTTTGTCGTGCCCGAACGACTTCAGGTGGTCTGGTATAGCCGCCTGCCTGTGATTGCAATGAGTTTCTAGGAGACCAACTGCGACGGTGGAAACTAGAGTTCGAATGGCGATGCCTAGAACGCAAAAGGTTCAGGATTTCCGAGACTAAAGTCTGGTTTAAATACCCAGAGGTGCATTCTCGGCTTGAAATCTGTATGGTAGCCCCATAGGTTGAGGTAGCTTGTATGCGTCTCAATTCTGGATACTAAACCAACCTAGTCTGTCACCCCGTTGGAGAATAGGGAAAGTTGTAAATATGATCAGAAAAGCGGCATCCATGGCCACCCAAATCGGTTAACAACAGCAGGTGCGCCTGTCTGTTCACACCACCCAATCGGTTAACAACAGCAGGTGCGCCTGTCTGTTTACACCATCTTTCCTCCTTTCGCGTGAGACGTGTTAGGATGTTGATTTCTCTTGGTTGAGGTCTTGCCTCTCTTGCATAAATCATGAATTTTCAAACAAACCGGCTTCGCGAAGCGTGTAAGTCCAACTTTCAAACTACATTTTAAGCATATCATTTGCATTCTGCCCCTGAACTACGCTGGTTTGATTTCTTGCAAAGGGATACGTAGGCAACCTTCGGGTTCAACCACATACATTGCATTTTGCTTGTTTGCCCAAGTCTTACGGCCTTGTCAAAAGGGTCGTCTTCGGGCTTTGACATTCACTCACGTCACTTCATGACTTCGAGCTCTGTCAAAGAGGGGCAACTGTAGACACCCCATTTTTGACTGCCCCTAAGACTTGGGCACCTTCTTTTGACCACTCGCTGATGAAAATTGAAATGTGCTAATTTATGAATTTCTCAGCCGACAAATCAAATTGAAGCTTTAATTCAAAAACCTCATCCATTTTGGCCATCCCTAATATTTTATTAATTTGTAATATTATATATGTATGTATATTTATTTTAGGTGTGATTTATATAAATTGATAAATATTTGATAAAACAAAATATTAATCAAACAAAAAAAGAAAAGAAAAGAAAATAATAATAATAATAAAAAAAAAGAATATGTTTATATATTATAGATAATATATTATCATTGTTTTGTTAGAGGGGCCTCAGGTCATTATAATGAATCATGGAGGGAGGGACAGTTTTTCGGTGGAAAAGATTGAGTGAGTGGGGGAATAAAAATGTAAAGCAAAAGAGAGGTTCACATGGCCAGGGGGTCTTCAAGGCATGGGATGATATGTTTGTTTAATAAAAAAACAACACATGGAGACAGCACTACATCAATCTCTCTCTCTCGGATGATAGGAGGACACACAGAAAGCATCTTTGATTGGGGGGCTAAAAAAAATATACAGAGGAGATATCCCTCCCTCTCTCTCTCGGCAGGCTGGGGGGGTGTTCATGAGGGTGGGTTGAAAAATATTTTTGGGAGAGATTTTTATAGAGGAGGAGAGACACACGGGTTGAGAGAGGGAGAGGGAGGGAGAGAATCACATAGCAAAACCAACCTCTCTCTCTGCTCCCTCCCTCTCAAGCACACCAAACCCATACACCTCTCAAGCACACAACTCATGCATACCCATGCATAACACACACCCATACACTCTCACCAGAGCACACACAGTAACACACTCACCACCAACTTCACCAAACCCAGCAACACATACGGCCAGCCCTCCCTCACAGCTACAAACCCAGCACATCACACACTCAACACTCTCATGCACATGAGACACCCATTCAATACACACACACACGGGCTCTCTCTTCTCTCTTTAACCCAGCAAACCCAGCACACCGATTCAATACACACACACGGGCTCTCTCATCTCACACCACCCATGCACACTCAGCTTCACAAACCATACACCCACACGATGCACAGGGGGGACTGATCACTCACACGCACACACCATGAACAGACCATACACAGACCATACACAGATTGAGCTTCGGCACACACACGGCACAACACACAGCTGGTCTCTCACACACATACGCATACACATCCATTTTGAGAGCTACACCTACACAGACACACACATGCACACCCAACACACACATGCACACACGGGCACACACCCATGCACACACACCATGCACACACACCATGCACACACGGGCACACAACCCAGATACACACGGCACCATGCATACCCATGCACACACAGCACACCGACACACGCAGAAGACCAAACCCAGCTCTCTCTCTAACAGAGCTCTCTCACCTCTCGGCACCTCACTGACTCTCTTCTCACACACACCACCGACTGTCAACACCACACACGACCTCTTTCTCTCTCATCAAGATGAAAGTGTCACATATAGCAGCAGTGTGTGTTGTCCTTGTTCTAGTTGTAGAGGGATCCCAATTGTCAATGGCAGCAACTTACAACCCAATGGAGCTGAGCCCATGTGCAAGTGCAATCAGATCAACAAAGCCACCAACAACAGCATGTTGCACCAAGTTGAAGGAACAGAGGCCTTGCCTTTGCCAGTACTTGAAAGACCCTAATCTTCAAAAGTTTATCAAATCTCCCAATGCAAACAAGGTGGCTAACACTTATGGACTGCCCTTGAAGAGGAATCTGGTGAACCCGTGAACAACCCCGATGAATTCAGGGACAAAGCAAAAGTGTTGATTAAGAGTGTAATTAATTAGTTTAGTTAATTAGAATTTTATGTTATATTAATGTTGTAATGAGTTAATTAGTGTAATTAATTAGTTAGTTTAATTAGAATTGAATAATTAATTAGTTTCATTAATTAGAATTTTATAAGTAAGGTCATTAGAATTTAGTGTAATTAATTAATTAGATAGTGAATTGGACTTTTATAATTAATTAATTAGTTTAGTTAATAATTAATTAATTAGTGTAATTAATTAGTTTCACTAATTAGAATTGTATAAGTAAGGTCATTAGAATTTTAGTGTAATTAACTAATTAGTGTAGGTAATTAGTTAAGTCATTTAATTAATTAATTTTATTTTAATTTTATAAATTAATTAAGTGTGTGATGTTGTAGCTAAGTTAATTGATTTGTTTTGTAATAATTAGTTAAGTAATTAGTTAGCTAGCTAGTTCATTCGGACCCTCCTGCGTGAGGGCGCATTAGTTCATTCGGACCCTCCTGCGCGAGGGCAAACAAACTTGTAATAAGTGTGCGTGTGTGTGTGCATGTCTTCCAACCCCACGTCTTTCTCCCTTTTATTTATCAGCTTATGATGGTTAGTTTAGAGGCATCATGTTTTATTTAGCATACTCATGTTTGCATCCACTTGTATTGCATGCACCAAGGCTCGGTTCATCATTCAATTCGCATTGTCGTTTCAATACTTCTTTGAATACATGCTTAGACCGCATGCGATCAATTCATTTCATATGCCATATTAGTAGCCGAGTTTAGTAATTGCATATCACATGCATTGTACAGTTAGGAATCATGCATATTTTCTAACTTTGTTTTGTAGCTTGTTCGCGGGACGTCGGTAAATATGTGAGTTGTTGTGCTTTAGCATCCCGCTTGTACATAATTTTCTTATTATGTTTAGCATCCTACCATGAGGCTAATTGTTTAAATGATAAACTGTTTGAATGCCTGTGGATGAAGGCTTGTTGCTTAAATTGGAATGATTCAACGAATGTACGTTTTAAGATTCACAAACATTAAGCCCACCTAAGGGTGGCAAATTCAAACCCTTTTCGAGAAACAAACATGAAATTGAATTGTTCCAATTTGAGCGAACTAGTCTATACCTTGTATGCTTCACATAATAAATTTTAGGATTTATTAAATAATCAGAATAAGAACATATATTGTACATAAGAATCACATCATAATTAGTAGAGGCCGATCTTTGATCGGGTGAGTGGGGTGCTCATTATTGACCTTCCCTCTCATACCTAAGTTCCCGAACCAAGACACTTTGGTAACGACGGACTAATGGCCTTTGGCACGAGTCACGGGTTTCCTAAATTTCCCATAAATATTTAGGTGGCGACTCTGAAATCTGGCAAAGCAGTCCATTTTTGGCATTTGATTCAAACATCGATTTTCCAAAAACAATTGCCGGATTTGGACTCTTTTTGTGTTTCCACTGTTTCACATTGCACTTGTGAAATCAGATTCAGAACCAAAACACAAGTGGAGTCCGAACTGTAAGGGCCATTTCATTCTTTCGAAAGGGGGCGCGAAAAACCGAGCTACATACATGCATGCAACAATTGAGTTCCAATTCAACATGTTTGAACTTAAAACATGCCTTAACTCTACAATGAAGCATGAGTCATGCAAGAATTAGCTTAAACACAACATTAAGAAGGTAAAATCCTTACCTAAGTCTTGTAGTTCAAGTGTAGAAGCTTAAATATGGAATTCTATACTTCAATCTTCTAAATCTCCACATACAATCAAGCAAAATGTGATGAAAATCAACTCTCTCCCTTATCTCTCTTCTAGGGACGGTGGAGCTCTCAATTTTGGCTGAGGAAAAGTTTGATTCAATGTATGCAAGCCTCTAGATGTGTCTAGGATAGTGGCCCACTAAGGGCTAGTTTGGTAAATAAGCAACTTGCATTTTATCAATATTTAATCTAATTTAATCATACCTAATCAATTTTCATAATTATACCATAAAATCACATAAATTGATGATCATGAAACACTAATCAATTTGATTCGGCCGCCGATAAGGCCTTCAATTAACAGTTTAAACATAAAAATAACAGATAATCAAATAATCAAACAGATAGAATTATAATTCAAACAGATACAGTTAATCGATTCAGTTTCAGATTCAATCGTCAGTTCAGTAATCAGTCAGTTCATTTACTTTCATAATCGGTATTAACTTAGCAGTAATCGGTATTAATCAGTGATCAGTAACGAGGGTTATTACAGTCTCCCCTCCTTATAAAGAGTTTAGTCCTCTAAACTCGAATTACCTTCATTCTGGAAGAAAACAGGATTCAGTGGGAACAAATCAGGATATCTCTTAGCCATGTCATCTTCCCTTTCCCAAGTGGCATACACGCCACCATGGTTTTGCCAGTCAACTTTCACTAGGGATCTCTTTGTTCTCAGTTTCTTGATCCGTCTGTTTACAATCTGTATAGGCCGTTCCTCGTAAGTGTAGTCATCACTCAACACTATCCGAGTAGGCTCAATCACATGGAAAGGATCCCGGAGATAATCTCTCAACATAGAGATGTGGAAGACGTTGTGCATATGCTCCATTTCAGGAGGAAGCGCAACTTGATACGCCACCGGATTGATTTTCTCAATAACTCATACGGCCCGACATATCTCGGCGCTAACTTGCCTTTGACTCCAAAACGAGTCTGGCCTTTCATTGGTGTCACTTTCACAAAACGTGATCACCCACTTCATATTCTCGTCTCGTCTTCTAACATCTGCATAACTTTTCTGTCGGCTCTGTGCAGTTTTCAGTCTCTGTTGAATCAGTTTCACTTTTTCAGTCGTTTCATACACAATCTCGGGCCCAAGCAAAGGCCCATCTCCAACTTCTGCCCAGCAGATCGGAGATCTACATTTTCTGCCATACAATGCCTCGAAAGGCGCCATACCAATACTTGAATGGTAACTGTTGTTGTAGGCGAATTCAGCCAATGGCAAATGGCTTTCCCAGTTTCCCTGAAAATCAAGGACACACATTCTCAATAAATCCTCCAGAGTCTGGATGGTCCTTTCTGACTGTCCATCTGTCTGAGGATGATAGGCACTACTCATTCTCAATTCAGTACCCAATGCAGTCTGTAGGCTTTGCCAAAACCTCGATGTAAACTTCGAATCCCTGTCAGAAACAATGGACACAGGCACTCCATGCAGTCTAACAATTTCATCAATATAAATACAGCCAACTTGTCCGCATTATAAATTGTCTTGACAGGTAAGAAGTGAGCAGATTTGGTCAGTCTATCAACAATAACCCAAATTGAATCCATACCTTTTCTGGAGCGAGGCAATCCAACGATAAAATCCATCGTGATATGCTCCCATTTCCACTCCGGTATGGGTAAGGGTTGCAGTAAGCCTGCGGGTCGCTGATGTTCCGCTTTGACTTGTTGGCAATGAAGACATTTTGACACAAAGTCGGCAATTTCTTTCTTCATTCCCGGCCACCAGAAATTCTGTTTCAGATCTTGGTACATTTTCGTATTCCCTGGATGGATAGAAAATTTTGAATTGTGGCCCTCTTGCAGAACTCTTCTTTTCAATTCAGAATCATTTGGTACACACAGTCTTCTTGAAATTTCAGTACATTATTTTCAAATTTGAACCCCGGTCTCGGTTTAATTCTCTTTCTTCGATGATCTTCTTCAAGAAGTCATCCGTTTGCTGTTTCTCTTTAATTTCTTCGATCAATGCCGGTTGAGCAGAAATAGCAGCTATTGTTCCACCTTGTTCTCTCAAAACAACTTCAATTTCAGATTTTTCAAGGTCACAAAGCAACTCTTTCTGTCCAGTGAGCAAACAAGCTAAATTTGCAATCGATTTCCGGCTCAGTGCATCGGCAACGGTGTTGGCTTTTCCCGGATGGTACAGAATCTGTAGGTCATAATCTTTAATCAGTTCTAGCCATCTCCGTGTCTCATGTTCAGTTCTTTCTGGTGAAGAAGTATTTCAGACTCTTGTGGTCGGTATAACTTCACATGTCGCCCCATACAGGTAGTGACGCCAGATTTTCAGTGCAAACACTACTGCAGCCAGTTCCAGATCATGGGTCGGGTAGTTCTTTTCATGTGGTCTCAGTTGTCGGGAAGCATAGGCAATTACTCTCCCATTCTGCATTAAAACACATCCCAAACCCTTATGAGAAGCATCACTAAATACAGTATAACCATCCGTACCTGAGGTAAGGTAAGAACAGGTGCAGTCACAAGTCGAGTTTTCAACTCTTGAAATGCTGATTCCCTCTGGTCAGTCCAGTCAAATGATGTCCCCTTCTGTGTCAGTTGAGTCAATGGTAAGGCAATTTTGGAGAAATCTTTGACAAATCTTCTGTAATATCCAGCCAATCCCAAAAAGCTTCGGACTTCTGTCACATTTGTTGGTCTAGGCCAGTTCACTACAGCTTCAATTTTCTGCGGATCAACAGAAATTCCATCTTTGCTAACAACATGCCCCAAAAACATAACATGATCAAGCCAAAACTCACATTTAGACAGTTTAGCATACAGTTTCTGTTCTCTTAGGGTCTGCAGGGCAAGTCTCAGATGATGTTCATGTTGTTCTATACTTTTGGAGTAAATCAATATGTCATCAATAAATACCACAATAAAGTCATCAAGGTACGGTTTAAAGATTCTATTCATGAGGTCCATAAATGCTGCAGGTGCATTGGTAACTCCAAAAGGCATAACTAAAAATTCGTAATGTCCATACCTCGTTCTAAAAGCAGTTTTATCAATGTCTCCCGGTTTAACTTTCAGTTGATGGTACCCCGATCTGAGATCAATCTTGGAAAACACTTGAGCACCCTGTAACTGATCAAATAAGTCATCAATACGCGGTAATGGATATTTGTTTTTCACAGTTACCTTGTTCAGTTCACGGTAGTCAATGCACAGTCTCAGTGAGCCATCTTTCTTTTTCACAAACAAAACCGGTGCACCCCACGGTGAAGTACTAGGCCTGATGAACTCCTTGTCTAGCAGTTCTTGCAATTGTACTTTCAATTCTTTCAATTCAGTTGGAGCCATTTTGTAGGGAGCTTTAGATATTGGCTGTGTACTCGGAATCACATCAACGGTGAACTCAATCTCCCGGTCAATCAAATCCCTTGGCAGATCATCTGGAAATACATCTGGGAATTCTCTGACTATAGGAATACAGTTCACATCAGTTTTAACATTATCATCAGTAGATATAGTCAGCACAGAACACAGATATCCTTTACACCCATTTCTAATCAATTTAACGGCTTTCACAGAAGAAATCAACTACGGAGGATGTACTACTCCAACCCCATTAAACACAAATTCAGGTAAACCAGGTGGACAGAAAACAACTTGTTTTGTCACACAGTCAATGGTGGCATGATATTTTTGTAACCAGTCCATCCCCAATATAACATCAAAATGATCAATGTTCACTGGCAGTAAATCAATAAACAGATGCATATCCCCAACAATGATTTCACATGCAGGGTACAAATAAGCACATGTCATGGATCCTTCTACGGTGATGAACACGGCTAGCAGGTAATCATAGGTTCTAAGGGTCTATTCAGTTTCCGTGAAAAAGCAGCGACACATAAGAATGTGTAGACCCGAATCAATCAGTACATATGCATTTTGAGCAAATAGAGAGGATACCTGACACAACAGTTTCAGTATTTTGCACGTCTCCCGGTACTAGGGCAAACCTCGGCCCTGCCTCATCGGCTCTTTCCTGGTAGCTTTGGGGGTAGGCTTTGGTGCTACAGTTGATGCTGCGGCGCTGCCTGCAGCTTTACTATTGCCCAGAGCAGTGGAAGGGCAATCTTTCACCATGTGGCCACTTTGCCACACCTGTAACAAGCACCAGATAAATTTATAACAAACTCCTTTATGGTTCTTACCACATTCGGAATAGGGCGGAAATGGACGGTTTCCTTGACTAGAAGTAGTCGTTGACCCTGTATTTTGCTTTTTGTTCGATTGATTATGCTTGCCTTTCTTGAACTTGAAATTCTGTCGTTTACCGCGCCATTCAGACGCCGGTGTTTCAGATTGTTCAGATTGTTTCACGGCTTCGATGTTGGACTCGGCCATCAATGCCCGGTCAAGAACATTCACATAAGTCGGTAATTTCAGTACATTTATTCGATCCAGTATTGCAACATTCAGGCCGCCTTCAAACCTCCTGGCCTTCTTGTAATCGGTGTCCACCATGTGTGATGCATATCTAGCAAGCCCGGTGAACTTCGTTTCATATTCGGCAACAGACATTGTGCCCTGTTTTAACTGTTCAAATTCAATGACCTTCCTGTCCCTGACACACTGAGGGAAGTACTTTTCGAAGAAGGCTACTTTAAATTGAGCCCAAGTCATAACAGTATTGTCGTCACGAGTAAGCATCCACCACCTTCTTGCCTCTTCTTGCAAAGTGAAGGTGGCCAACAGTACCTTATGTGCCTCCGAACACGGAAACACTTCAAACAGTTTCTCAGTCTCCAGAACCCACGCTTCAGCCTTCAATGGTTCAAGGCCTCCCTGAAAGGATGGCGGTTTCAACTTGCTGAACTTCTGGGTAAGAGCAATAATATCCCCATCATTCGCATTCACATGGTGTACATTCACATTCTGGTCCGGCTGTACCGGAGGAGGAGGTGGGGGCTGTTGGTTCTGTTGTTGGTCCAGTCTAGCAGTTATCAGTTCCATCATTCGTTCTAGTCTGGCCATTCTGGCCTCAGAAGATGAGGATTCAGGTTCATTTGCAGTGCTTGCATTATCCATTTCACTATAAGCAGTTACAACAAGTATAAACATAAATAGTTGCATACTTTAACAGTTTAAACAGTTTAACACATTAACACATATTCAGTCATATCATAACCACACATTTTCATGCTCATGTAATGCCCTAATCGCTTTTCTAGGACACTCTATAGCTCATTTGGACACGTGTGTGGCGGTATAACTCGTGGTTAAGTATCGCTCTGATACCACTCTGTCACGACCAAACCTGCCCTATGGGTTTAGCACCGTAACTGGCTAGTAATCCGAGATTACCGAAGGCCTACAGAACAGTAATACAGTAAAACAGAGTACAGGGCATGACGGAAGCCAATACAGTAATGAAAAGAATGTCCAATGAGCTGCGACAGTCTGTATGCCAAAAGATTTTTCATACATTCACATATATATATATACAACCAGTCAGTACAGGGACTTAATCCCTGATTAACAGTACAGTGTAAACGTTCAGTCTATACAGTAAACAAAACAATACAGTAAGGGGGAAAATACTAAAACACCCCATAGCCTAAGCTTGGCAGGCTCGGAACCTCGCAGTGAGGCACATTGGTTGGCTTGACAAAACTGGGAATCTACCCCGACGGTTCTAGCTTTGATCGGTGCCTGTACACCTACATATATATATGAGCAGGGAGCTAAAGCCCAGTGAATAACATAAAGTGTAAAGAGGTTTAGAATGAATGCCCTTACAGTAACGAAAACAGTTCATTTCAATCAGTGTAACAGTTGTTCAGTATAGTAAACAGTCATATGTGGTACATCCATTAGCATGACAGTAACAGTAGGTCTTAAAAGACCGAACAGTAATGATGGCCATCAGTCAGTAAACAGTAGTGGTTCCGCGAGGAAACCGACAGAGATCTTTGTAACAGTAACAGTAAACAGTAGTTGCTAAAGATGCCACAGTACAGTTCAGAATATAGGACATACATTCATTCAATTAACAGTATCAGTTCAGAAAACAGTTCAGTTAAACAGTCAGAAAACATTCTCAGTTGAACATATCTTTACACAATTGTTACTCACAGAGTTCTGGGCTACAGTGAACTAGAGCGTCTCCTCAGAAAGCCAACCCTACACAGTTCACAGATTGAACACACACTAAGCTATGCAGTTGGGAAAGATCATAACTTAATCCCTAATTTGCCTTGGTGTGCTCTACATCTAAATCCTCATTAAGATGCCTTAAACTAGGCCTAAGAATGCCTAGAATGGAATGAGGATGCAAAGATGTACTTAGAAAACATTTTCAGAAATTTCAGTGAAACAGGTTCCCGCTCGAGCGCAGGTTTCCCGCTCGAGCGGACAAGCAAACAAAGGTCCACGCTCGAGCGTCCACTTCACGCTCGAGCGACCAAAAAGTACTGGATAGGTGAAATCTCCGCTCGACGCCCGCTCGAGCGTGTCAGCTAGTCCTCCGCTCGAGCGGACTGATGCACAGTGCAAGATGCTGGGAGCTCGATTTCCCCGCTCGAGCGGCACTTCCTCCGCTCGAGCGGACAACCAAAATCTGGAAATTCCAGATTTGAGCTCTAAGTTCAAAATCAAGTTTAAATGCACTAAATTCGATCCTCTTGGGCCAATTTCCTGGAAAACTCTTTTAAACACATAGAATAACATATTTCAAAACTCAATTTAAGAAATCAAAGCCCAAGGGTGTTTAATTCAAACCCAATCTCAAACCATTTTTCAAGAATGAAACTCAAATACAACATGCAAGACTTTAAATCAATTTAAGGCTTCAAAACATGCTCTATTGAGCTCATTCTTTTCAAAACAAGGTGAAATCATGGTTCTTAACATTAACATGGACATGCATGTGAAAATCTTTGAAGAATAACCTCAATAATGTAAGATAAGTACATGCATGCAACAATTGAGTTCCAATTCAACATGTTTGAACTTAAAACATGACTTAACTCTACAATGAAGCATGAGTCATGCAAGAATTAACTTAAACACAACATTAAGAAGGTAAAATCCTTACCTAAGTCTTGTAGTTCAAGTGTAGAAGCTTAAATATGGAATTCTATACTTCAATCTTCTAAATCTCCACATACAATCAAGCAAAATGTGATGAAAATCAACTCTCTCCCTTATCTCTCTCTCTAGGGACGGTGGAGCTCTCAATTTTGGCTGAGGAAATGTTTGATTCAATGTATGCAAGCCTCTAGATGTGTCTAGGATAGTGGCCCACTAAGGGCTAGTTTGGTAAATAAAGCCAACTTCGCATTTTATCAATATTTAATCTAATTTAATCATACCTAATCAATTTTCGGATAATTATACCATAAAATCACATAAATTATGATGATCATGAAAACACTAAACAATTCTGAATTCGGCCGCCGATAAGGCCTTCAATTAACAGTTTAAACATATAAACATAAACAGATAATCAAATAATCAAACAATAGGATATACAATTCAAACAGGTACAGTTAATCGATTCAGTTTCAGAGTTCAATCGGTTAGTTCAGTAAGTCAGTCAGTTCATTTACTTTCCATAATCGGTATTAACTTAGTAGTAATCGGTATTCATCAGTGATCAGTAACGAGGGTTATTACAGCTTCCATTCAGACTTTCGAAGAACAAACCTCCCTTCCATCAGTACGAGCTTCGAGGATTTTTCTTACTGAAGTAGAGTGTGTGTTCCTACTTGGACTTCCGAAGAACAGCCCTCGAGACTCGGTTGCCTATCAAAAGGGATCTTTCTTGCCGAAGTAGGGTGTGTGCTACTATTCGGACTGCTAAGGGACAACCTTGCTTCCGTTCAGACTTCCGAGGGACAACCTTTGCTTTCATTAGTGCGGGTTCTAAAGACCCCGGGGTTGTGGAGTTCTTACAAGAATTCATTCACCTCAAATAGCAAAATCGACAAACAAGACAAGCAATATCAATTTTGGATCAAGAATTCAAGCATAATGTCTACTATTCTCAGAGTTACAACAATCAATCATTCGATAACAAAATTCTATATTCAACATTATGCTTTCATCAACAGACCCACTCCTTCAGACATTAACAGCAACTACACGTTTGTTCTATTCTCTTCAAATTTTTAACAATGGTGTTCAATAACAAATTGCAATAACCCTATGGCTTTCAACAAGCCTACCAAGATTCAACAAATTTTCAAATTATTGCAAGGACAAGAAAACAGATTACTAATCTATTTTATCAAACACAATTTGAAGGCTCAATAGTAAATCCCAGAACAACGAAAGCCAGATTTCTTCAACAAAATTAGCACGGATTCAACATTGATTTTTCTAGTATTCACAAAGGAAAAATCAAGTTCTCTTTATGAAGATGTGCAACAGTAGAAATTTATGGGTTATATTATCAAGTTTATATTACACAAATCAGAGTTTATACAAATAAGGAATCCTAAAATGGGTTTCAAGAAATAGCTACTAACTGATTTGGAGAAGCAAAATATATGAAGATAGCTTCAGAGCTAGCACAAATTGAAGTTGACGAGCTTAGACTGATGCTGACCAAGAAAAAAAGCAAAGAAATCGAGCTGCGGTATGAATAGTGCATGCGAGAGCCAACTGTGTTCGGGACTGAGCAGATCAGCAGCTCAAGTTGTAGCAAGCAGTGGTAGTCCCACCGCGGAGTAGTACCAAAAATGCGAAGTCTGGATTTGGCATTGGTCGCGGCTGATTCTAAGAAAGAGAGAGGTCGAAAGCAGGATTGAAGTAAATGGAGCCCGACGCCAACCAGTGGTGGAGGTCATGGTGTTAGCGTGCCCGGATGTAGACACCCTATTTTTGACGGTCCCTTTAAGATTTGGATGTTCTTGCAGGTACATCTAATAAATGAGTTTGATTGCTCGTCGCGCGCTCGAAGTTCGTAGCGGAACGCCACAAGTTTGAGTTTTCCAAACCCTGCATCCATTTTGTCTCATCTTTGGACCATGTCTAGGTCTTTTCCGTATGATGTTGTTGATGGCCTGCCGACCATCCTTGAGGGCTGCTAGCCATGGCTCTTGGCTTGCCGGCCATTGATGTGCCCTGCCGACCATCAATGAAGCCTTGCCGACCATCATTGATGGCCGACCGGCCACCAGTGTATCAACAGATATTTTGTGATATTTTGTGCCAGCTGTTTGCACAAATTGAAGCATCTTTCAACACGTGTGTGACTGGATCTTTATGAGGAGATTTTGCATTTTCTATACATAGAAGCCCTCTCTTGCATGTGCAAGGGTTAGAAAATTTTGAAGACAAAAAAATTCTCTCTCTCTCTTGATATTTTGTGCCTTATAACCTAAATTCTCTACACTTTTGCTTATGAACCCTTGATCAAACTTGATCACCATTGAGTTGAGGTTATTTGAGGCCCTCTTTGAGCTTTAGAAGAGGATTTTGGCTTGGTTTAGCTTGGTTTTGGTGCCTAAATTGCATCTTCTCTTCAAGAGATAGAACACTTGTATTTTGAGCTTTATTTAAATACTTGTTTTGCCATCTTTACATACTGTTTTAAGGCTGATTTTGACCTCTAAAAATCTCTGTTTTTATGGTTTAAAAATGGTGGTTTGAGGTTCCTTTTGAGTTAGGGGTGGTTCACCCTTTTGTTCCTTGGGTTGTTAAGCTTTTGTGCTATCTTTCAACACTTTCAAATCAACTTTTTCAACACTTTCAAATAAACTTTTTTGGCCCTTTTAACAACTGAATCTCAGAGGATTTTTAGTGGTAAAAACCATGTTTTGAAGTCCAAAATAGGAAGGGTTAGCCTCCCCTTCTTGTGTCTTGTTTATATGCCTAGATAGCTTTGTGTGTTAGCATGTTTTTCTAGCCTAACTTAGCTTTTGTCTAGCATGTTTTTGCCACTGTTTTGACCTTCTTTGGCTCTATTTTGGGCTGGTTGATTCATTTGAGGCTTGTATTGCATAGTTGTAGGGTTAATTCCTTCACTAGCTTGGTGTTTTAAAGCTTTGAGCATCATTGTTTTGAGTTGAAAGTATGCTGTAGTGTTATTTTGCATGTAATTTTAGTATATATAGCTCTGTCATATTCTCATTTGTTTCACTCTTTCAATTGCTTTTGAGAGTTGTTTCAAGTTTGGGATCTTTTAAGCTTGAGATAGAGTTTGTGCTTAATGGTTTTAATCCTTTTTTGAGGATTTCTACTAACCAAAGGCATGATCTCTCTCTTGCCTTAAATCATCCCTTGCTTGACACCTCTCCCATTAGAGGACACTCACCTTGGACTTAATCAATTAAAGAATGAGTTGGTAACTTAAAATGAGTAAACAAAAGTGATAAGTAAAACTTTGAGCAAGATAAGCATATTGTGTTGCATTGCATGTGTTTAATCGAACGTTATATTGAACACAAGGAAGATTGGAGCATTTCATACTCAAAGTGATGAAATGAGCCAATCTCCTTGGTCTCCATTGCCCTTGATCACACATGATAGAGTGATGGTGTTGAGTCTTGTTTTTTGCATACAATGAAATTGTACTCCTTGGTTCCTTGGCCATTATGCATTGAAAATGCTTGGTTGGTGGTTTTGGATCCAAGTGAGCCACTCCTTTGAGGTTTTAAGATGATTAGGAGTGGCACAGTACAAATAAACCCTTGGAAAAAACCTTCCTTTTGCTCTATTTGTGCTCTGCTGCAATGTAGTGACTCAGAGCATCAGTGGCTGGCAGTGCCTCATTCTTGGTCGGCAAGGCACACTTTTGGCCGGAAGCAACCATCCATGGCCGGCAGGCCACTGGTGCAATCCTCAGCAAGTATTTGGTAAGGTGGAGCAGAAAGATTCTGGAGTATGGTCAATCTTGCAAAAAGAGCCTCTCAAGAGCAAAATGGTGGCTTTTCGGGGCGAAAACTGAGTGCATGCATCCTCCACTTCCTGAAGCAGAGCTGTGGCAGTGTAGTTTAAATATTTTGCATGATTAGTTAGTGTGCATGTGCTTTATTTAATTAGTTGCTAATTAGTAAAAGTGTTGTAATAATTAGTAACTAGTTTGCTAGTTATTCATTTGATTTGTAATAATTAGTCTAATTAGTTTAATTGGATTAGTTAGTCTAGCTTAGCTTAGATTAGCTTAGCTCTTATTCATTTGGACCCTCCTTCGTGAGGGCATAAGGTTGTAATAAGTGTACGTGCGTGTGTGCATGTCTTTTAACCCCGCGTCTTTCTCCCTTTTATTTAATCGTTTTTGATGGTTAGATTAGGGACATATTTCAATTAGCATACCTTATGCTCGCATGTTTGCATCAATTCATTTGTCTTGCATGCACCGAGGCTCGACGCATCATTCAAACTGCATAGCAATTTCAACATCTTATTTGAATACGTGTTTAAATCGTATGTTGTTCAAATCGATCATATGCCATATTAGTAGCCGAGCCTATTAATTTCATAATGCATGTGTTGCATTAGGCATCTTGCATAGTTAGGATCATACATCTTTCTGACTAGTTTTTTATTTTGGCTTGGAGTATTCAGTAAGTTTTACACTTTAGCATACTTGCATGAGTGTGATTGTCATATTGCCATGCTTCGCATGCTTGCCATGAGACTATGTGCTTAAATGCTAAACTGCATGAATATCTGTAGATGAAGGCTTGTTATTTGAAATGGAACAATTCAATGAATGCGCGTTTTAAGCCTACTTTGTTGAGTAGCAAAATCATGTTTTAAGCCCACTTGAGGTGGCAAAACCGCATCTTTAAGCTCACTTGAGAGTGGTCAAATTCAAACTATTTTCGAAAATAAACATGAATTGAATTGTTTTAAGTCTTGCGACTAGTCTATACTTGCTTGTGTGCGTCACATAGTAAAGCTAATTTAATAACTAGAACAACAGCGCATAATGTTTATAAAATGCATATTATGATTAGTAGAGGCCGATCTTTGATCGAGCGAGCGGGGGTGCTCAATTCATGACCTTCCCCCCCTCTCCCCCCATGCGTACCCAAGTTCCCCGAGCCGAGACAACTTTGGTGATGACGGACATGTGGCCTTTGGCACGAGTCAGGGTTTCCTAAATTTTTTCAAAATAAAACATTTAGGTGGCCACTCTGTAATTTGGCAAAGCAATCCAATTTTGACATTATTTGATTTAAAATCGATTTTTCAAAATGATTTGCCGGATTGGACTCTTTGGTATTTATCAGTTTCACATTGCACTTGTGAGACTAGATTCAGAACTACGAGAGTCCGAACTGTGAGGCCTTCTTTTCGAACCCTTTTCCGAAAGGGGGGGCGCGAAAAAAGGCAAGCCCACACCGGAGCTGCGGTGACGACCGGCGTGTACAAGAAGCAGTGGTCTTCAATGGTTACAGAAGCAAAAACAGAGCTTTGGTGCATTGATATTAGAAAGAGAATATGTTGAGGAATTGTGATCCTTCAAATGCTTTTGACAGATAAAATATCCATCATTTTACAAATATAAAAAAAAAAGGGTTTTTTGGTCTTCTTCGTCTTCGAATAGAAAGATGGGTTTTCTAAGCATTCTAGAAACAAAAAATGAAAAGTGAATCCTTGGAGGTGGATAATAATAATAAAAAAGGATAAGGACGAGATCTTTTTCTTTTGCGTGGTGGTCCCTTAGATATTCTAAAAGAAATGTGTATATATATATAAGTGGGTCATTGAGGTTGGCTTTTGCAGAATAAAAAGAAAGCAAAGCAAAAGATATTTTTGTTTATTTTGAAGAAAGAAGTAGCTGAGAATGAAAACATTTCCCACACAAGGAATTATCCAGTGCATCTACGGCATAACACCTACACGTTTACCAAAGTCAAAGTGTTTAAATGTTTATTTGAGAGAAACCTAAACACAAGCATGATGCAGGCAAATATTCCTTGGTGTTGGAGGAATATTCCTTGATTTTTGAAAATTGCAAATTGGCCCCAAATTTTTAGACAATTGTGGTGTGACCCAACTCTCGGGAAAGTATTTCAGTAAGGCTTTTGGAAATGTAGCGAAGGTTGATCCTAGCTAAACAAACTGTTCTGGACGCAATTGCATGGTCAGATTGGTGAAATTCTGAACAGTTTTTTGTTTTGTTTTGTTTTTTTTTTTTTTTTTAAGATTACCAAAGAACCTAATAACATACGTCCGAGGAAGTGAGGACAAAACATGCCCGAGGAAATAAAGTGAAGCATAACCGAAGAAGTGAAAACATGCATGTCTGAGAAATTCAAAATTTCCCATACATGCAAGGGGCAAAATATAAGAGGGGTTAACTTGAGCCCACTAAATTAATAGGGCCTAATTGAAGCCCAATTGGAAAGCCAAAAAAATTGGTGAGCTTGGAAAAATTATTGTCAAATGGGCCAAGTAAATTCTATTGAACGGGTCCACAAGAAAGCCATCAAATTGGGCCGAGGAAGACCCATCAAGCATATATCTCTAAAGAGAGTCCAACAAGCCCATCTGAGGAGGATCAGATCATACGGGCGTCCGAGAAGGTTAACCTTTTTTTTTCCAGAAGAGAGGAAACCCTCGGAGGAGATCTATTCTCCGAGGTATTAGCTTAGTTTTGAAAGGGTTCAGAACCACGAACCTAGAGACCCATTTGAGCTCGGACTCGAAAGGATTTGGATCCACGAACCTAGAGATCTGAAGTACTTGGCTTCGAATAGATTCGAACGCAATCTTGAAGTTGCTCCGTTAAGGATCTACGCACCAGAACCATAGGCGTGATGGAGTCCGAACAAAGGACTCGATCCTAAGGACGGTGAGTGGAGATAAATTCACTCTTCAGTTAAACTAACCAATACCTGGGTCGAGGTGGCACGATTTACGGGGTTCTTAAAACTCGACAATATTTATGCAGGGCGTTCTATTGAACTACCCTTGACCCTTCTGGGCAGGGCGTCCTCTAGGACTATCCCTGAACCCTTAGAATGATTGGAGATAATTGGTTAGGTGTGGCTAAGAAGAAGGGTTCGCCGAGAAGTTGATCTCCTGTTCGGGTTTTCCTCATCCTTGAAGAGGTCACCTTATCGGATATGGTAGTTAGAGGGAATATTCCCCATGTGCCTTGCACATGGGCTCTATCCTACATCATGAGGTGTATATAAATAGCACCCATCCATAGCTTTACAAGGAATGGATTTTGAAGAGACAATTCTTGGGAAAGAACTAATTTCCCTTCTCCATTATCTGCATTGAGAGTGAAAGTGATAAATCTATGGAAGAGCATTGCCATTATTCTCTCTCTAACTATTATGCTTTTTTCTTCACCTAATCTCTTATTTCCATCATCTCTTTGTTATTGTGTTCCTAATTGTGACTGTTAAAGAATTTAAACCTCTCATCATTTCTAGAGAGTTCAAATTCTCCGACAATATTCTTGAACCCTCTCATACACTTTTGAAATGGAGCATTTTTCGCTTGCAAAGGAAATAATATCTTTAATTGTCTTTATTTAGAACGAGATTCAAAATTTAAAATCAAATGTATCATAATTGAAAGGTTAAAAAGCAAAGTGACATAAATCCTAAATTATAAAAACCATTGGTGTAATTCGTCCAAATATATATCATTTTTCATTTCTCTATATTTTAATTTTTTTTTAAAGCTCTCATTACTCTATCAATACGTGTCTTTTACATGTATATCACCTGGTGACAAATTAATAGAATGTTATTCCACACGGTTACAATAATATCCTTCTTCTACCGAGGCTGTTTCCCGGCAATTCTATCAAAAGATCTAATTGTCAAGAAAGTAAGAAAGCATTCACAAGGATTGCATCGTCAAGCTCTCTTTGCTTTTTTTTTCACCCAATCTCTTATCTTCATCATCTTTTTGTTATTGTGTTCCTAGTTGTGACTGTTAAAGAATCTAAACGTTTCATCATTTCTAGAGAATTCAAATTCTCCGATAACATTCTTGAACCCTCTCATACACCTTTGAAATGGAGCATTTTTCGTTTGCAAAGGAAATAATATCTTCAATTATTCTTATTTAGAATGAGATTTAAAATTTAGAATCAAATGTATGACAATTGAAAGGTTAAAAAGCAAAGTGACATAAATCCTAAATTATAAAAACCATTGGTGTAATTCATCCAAATATTTATCATTTTTCATTTCTGTATATTTTAATTTTTTTTTAAAGCTCTCATTATTCTATCAATACTTGTCTTTTACGTGTATATCACCTGGTGACAAATTACTAGAATGTTTTTCCACACGGTTACCATAATATCCTTCTTCTACTGAGTCTGTTTCTGGGCAATTTTCACAAGGATTGCATCGTCAAGCTCTCTCATCAATGCTTGGTTGGAAAGGTTAACCTTCGAGAAACCTCATTTTGTATCCTCTCAAAATGATTGATTTTAGTAGGTCCAATTTGCAAATCTTCTGGAGGCCGACTACAGATGGGATTTTTTTTAAAACGGTAACAAAAAGAATTGGCAGAAATGAAGGAAAATTGGAAGAGAAGTTGTCGCAATCTTGATGGGTCAGTTTTAATGTCTGGTTTTCTAAAATGAAAGTAAAATAAATGATCATTCTATTATAATGTTAATGTTATTTATTTTTTTTTTTGATTCAATGTTAATGTTAATTTGATTCACTAAAAAAATGATATAAAATATATTACAAATAAAATTATTATTTATTATAATAAAAGAGTAATCATTTCATAGAGAGCTTAAGAAATGACTATTTCATTCACCTTCGTTCTAGTGACCTAAACGATATATATATATATAATTTCCTATTCTGTTAGGGTTAATTTATAAGATTTATAATTTTATTTTTATGTTTCCTAATCTTATTGGGGTCATTTTGTAAAAGTCCAAAGATTTTAGATATACAGATCTACATATACTTCAAAATTCTTCATTTATAATTATAGATAATCTTTATCTCCACTAAACAACAATTCTGACATGGTCCTAGTCAGTTCCTTATGAGTTATGACCACTCCACTGCTAAAAAAAAACAACTGTCTCCAATGTGTTTGATAAATGCTACTTAAAAAAGTGTTACAATGTGGACATGCATGATGTACCACTTTTGTTTATTTGAGTGCTTGAATCCAAAAGTTTGAAAGTTACTGTTAATTATTATGCATTTTTATTGTCAATATAGGATTTAAATATCACATGTATATGAATAGATAAGGTTTTATAGAATGGTTAAGGTTTTATAATTTGTTAGCAAGACTCATTTATAATTTTTCTGTGTTATTTATTGTTATGTACTTGAATTAGCCATGCTTGGTTAACCAATAAGCTAGGAAGTATCTCAAAACAAAAGTTAAAACTTGTACTTATTTTTAATGTTGGGTTTGACAATTGTTCATTTAGTAATTTTTATTTTGTAAAATAACATTATTATTAAAAAAAAGTTTATACATTTGACAAAGGCTAAAAAGTTGGTTTTTTTTTATTTTTTTATTTGTCACTTAGGTGTTTTTGTCGTTTAGCTTAGCATTATTGGTTTCACTTTTAGCATTATTGGTTTCACTTTTTTTAGAATGCTGTAAAGTAATTGTTCATTAGTAATTTTTATTTTGTAAAATAACATTGTTATTAAAAAAAAGTTGATACATTTTACAAAGGCTAAAAAGTTGGTTTTTTTTTCACTCAGGTGTTTTTCTCGTTTAGCTTAGCATTATTGGTTTCACTTTTAGCATTATTGGTTTCACTTTTTTTAGAGTTGTTTTGCTGTTTGATCAGATTGCTACTGCTACTGCTACTGCTGCTACTGCTCTCTTCCTTCTTATCTCTTATATGGTTGGAGCTTGCTCAGATTTTGGTGCTGCTTGTTTCAATCAAAGGTGTTGCCACATAATTGTTTTGTTGGTCTGCTTTACACAGAGTTGTTTTGTTGTTTTGCTATTTGGTCTACTTTTAGCAGAGTTGTCTTTGTTTTGCTTTGTTCGTTGGTCACCAATTAGGAGGTTGGATCTTTTTCTAGCTCCAAGCTCTTCTTTATTGATGTAATTTGTTTGTGTTTTATCAATAAAGTTTTCTTTACCGATTAAAATATATATATATATATATATATGGCATTTATGGTTATAAAGTAAAAGAGCAAAGTAAACACTACAAGAAAAGATGGCTATAACAACGTTTCTTAGATAGCGTTTCTTGGACAAACGTTGTGAAAGACGCGTTAAACACACGCGTTAGATTAAAAGACACCCGTTAAACACGCGTTTCGCTTTTATAACAGTGCTCCGTCTCCCATTTCTCTTTCTGTCTCTATCATTCTCTCTCTATCGTTTGCTCTCTCCGTCCTAGATCTAGGGTTTTCTCCGTCTCTCTCATGCTTCTTGAGAGATTCACCAGTTCGATTACGATTACTTGGTCAAATTTAATTCTAAATCCATCGATTCTGGAATCGATTTGGTTGAAATTTCCAGACGATTTTTTGTTTTTCTTGATTCTGATTCTGATGATTTTGCAGAGGATGGACCGGTTGAGTTGCACGAACGCAAGGTTACGAGACTGAGGAGTGAAAAAGGATCGAGATCATGGATCGGGATCGGGATCGAGACAGGGATCGAGACCGAGACCGGTCGAGTCGAAGCAAGAGGAGCATGAATACTGGGTTTCTGGTAATCCTCCTAAGGTCTGGTCCTCCCGTTGCTACCGCCCCTCAGGTCTCGTCCTCTCTCTCTCTCTTTCTCTCTCCCCCTCTATTGCTCCATCAGATCTGGTCTCAAACACATGACTCACTATCTTCATCGCTCTTCATACTGGATTTCAAAATTTCTTATTCAATAACATATGTTTCAGATATGAGATTTCTCATTCAAAAATATGTTTTGAGATTTGAAATTTCTTATTCAAAAACATATGTTTCAGATCTAAAAGAGCCTTTGGGGATGGTATATTTGGAAAACTCTAGTCGTCTATCTCTTTCAGATTCGAATGCTTTAACTGGGGAGAACTCTCGCAAAACTAGACAACTAACTGAAGGTTCATATCTATCTCTATTGCTATCTCTCCACTGTAACTTTGAATTAATTCTTTCTTGCAATATGTTACTGGTTCTGTAAAATCCATGAAATTCGGTCAAGATTGCTTTATTTACTTTTCATTCCTTGTTTCCTTTTTCACAACCAACTTAATAATCTCGAAACTGCAATTTCCAGAATCAGCGGAGCACTTAAACACAGTATCAACCACAACCAATGGCACAGGAGATCGTCATCCTGAGGAGAAAAATCCAATTAGGCAGGTGACCGAACAAGGGCACAAACCTGGGTTAACTGACCAAAATGAAAACAGGAGCAAGAAAATGTCAAGGACAAAATGGGGAAAGTGGGGGTCTCTGAGGATACCTCCACCTCCACCTCCAATAATGGTTGTGAACCTGGTAAACCTTTTATTACTAGATTTATTCTGATTTGTTGTGCTGTCATTTTCTTTCTTCGTGTCAGCGGTGGCAGAAGATTTTGCTATCTGCATTTTGGTTATTATATATATATATATATATATATATGTAGTCAATTGGATTTGGTGGTTGCTTGGATGATTTCATCATCTAGTTCCTAATTATTTTCAGTGTGTAATGGTCCTCTTGGAAACAATTACTATTCCTTTTGAGCAGTTCAATTTAGCTGATGCCAGGTGGTGTGGAATCTCAAGTTTGACAATTAGAATATTCTTAAGATATGGATTCTGAGAGCCAATGCATACTTTGTACTGAATTAGTTAACAAGAGATTGTCATGACCATGTTAAAGTGGCAGGAGTATATGACATACCGTAGCAAGTGATTTGACATTATGCAAATTTATAATTATGAGTAATGCCCATAAACCTAAAATTACTTACGTGCTCCAAGCTGTTGAATTTACCATATTATGCCAGTGATTACAGGGTTTTTGGATTAAAATTCAACTTTTGCATCAATAGTCAGTTTTTCATTAAATTTTCAACCAACTACCTTCCAGTGTGATCTACATCTTGTTATGTATGATTGACTTGGTAAACTTGCTATTTATTCTAGGGTGGGGCGGAATTGTGATATTCAAATCTTGAAAGATTGTTATATTTTGATTTTGTACTTTAAGAAACAAAACTTGAGAAACAATCTGCTAAAACCTCCGTCAAATTTGGGCGGGAGAACCCATAAAGACCAAAATTGAGAAACAGAATGATAAAACAGTTATGCCATCAGATGCTCATGTTTGGCATCTTAAAGATCAACTTATCCAGGGAAGGGTGTACCTTTCCCTTACAGCTACAAGAAACAATCCCCACTTTATAAGGGAGCTCCAGCTACGGATGAAGGAAGCTCAACGATCACTTGAGGAAGCAACCAAGGACTCTGAACTACCAAGGAAGTAAGTCTTCTCTCTTTATATTGTTGTTGCCATCTGCTTTTAAAGTAGTCTAGCTTCTTGCCAAATGCCTAATTGATGTTTCTGCTTGTGGAGTCTTTGTTTGGCAAGCAAAAAGTTTTCATATTGTATGATGTAAGTTATTGACCATTTTTTCTGTCTTCTTTTGTTCTAACCTACAATCATGATCTGTACTTGAATAATAGTTCCGTTGAGAAGTTAAAAGCATTGGAGCAAACATTGGCCAAAGGGAAGCAAATTCAAGATGACTGCACTGCTATGGTAAAGAAGCTTCGTGCTATGCTTCACTCGACAGAAGAACAGCTTCGGGTCCACAAGAAGCAGACCTTGTTTCTAACGCACTTGACTGCAAAAACACTGCCTAAAGGTCTTCACTGTCTTCCCTTGCGCCTTTCAACAGTACTTTAGTTTGAATTCTTCAGAGCGGAACTTTCCCAATCAAGAGAAACTAGAAGACCCTAGGTTGTACCACTATGCACTATTCACAGATAATATATTGGCAGCAGCAGTTGTTGTGAATTCCACTATTTCTCATGCAAAGGTGTGTGATTTGTTTGCCTGTGAAAATTTCACTTGCTCATTATGATAGCCTTAAGAATTCTAATTTTTCTTTTCCTCAGCAAATAAATGAAGTCTAATCAATCTTATCTTTTGACGGCCCAAACTTCGTTCTTCTAACATGTCATTGGATTCTTGGCAGGACCCTTCAAAACATGTTTTATGGACATCTCAAATGTAGCATACTTACTGGCCTTCTCTCATTCATGGTGAGATTCTGAACTCTCTAGTATTCTATGGCTATTGTCTGCTAACTATACAGGACAGATACACAACTAGATGAAATGTGCCTGAAATTTTCTTTATGGACATCTCAATCCCATTTATTTACATACCAAACAGTCCTTATTCATTTGACTTTTGAGTCTTGAGTTCTTGCCAATGACTGTATCATAGGAATGTATTCTGCATTCATGACATTGTATACTACTCAATTTTTAACAAAGTATCTGGTTGTGTATTGGTGTAACTGGTTGATTCACTTATTTCAATGAATGGAGGTTTTCTGCACCTTCTCTGCTTCCTCGTGCATCCGTGCATCCGTCTCCACTTTTATTTTAAATTTATTGAATGTTTGTAGACTTGAGGCCACCAGGCACCAAGCATTCCTTTCCTGAGTGTGCTTTTTTTTTTCCTTTATTTTATTATTATTAATTTTTCTGTTGTGCAGATGAATAACAGTCCCCCGACTGGCAGTGTTACAACTATGTTGCTGAAAAGCAGCGACTAGCAAGTCTAGTCTTGCTTTCAATTGTAAGAAGTAAGTCTTGCAAACACTCAAACAGTATTCTGTGATTATCTACCTGTTTTATTACTCTTTCCATCATCATCTGTGACCCTACTACACTATCGGCCACCTCTATTCCTCTCTCCATCCCTCTCCTTCACCTTTGACCCTTGCCACATATGGCCACCTTTTTGGCATACATGAAACTACAGAGGCATGAGTAAGTCATATACCTATATATATTTATTACATTATTGAGAACACGAAAACAAAACATACCAGTAATTGTATTTGCAGGAAATGGAATATACAAAACATACAAACCCTTATCTCAGTGTATAAAATTGAATGCTTTACAAATTACATTCTCTTGAAATATCACAAACCTTGAGGGTGAAGGAGACAGTAGGTAGGTACACATTTTATGCTCTGCTTGACTGTCAAATGTTCACACAACATAAAACACATACAAACCCTCATCTCATTGTCTATATGCTTTGTTCTTTCTTTATTGTCCTACTCATTAATTTTTGTTTGGATCATCATAGTATGAACCAGTTGAAATCATTAATGAGGAACAGATTTCAGTGATAAATCAATATTTATTTTGCTAGTTTGAAGAATTGATCTCTGATATATGCCCCATTTTGAAAGGGCAAAAATTAGATTGTATTGTTTTCTTGAATTGATATTACTGAGGCATGTATGTATCTCCAGATGAAGAAATTTTAGCTAGAAGGCAACTTCTTCCTGAATGCCACCCTGAACTTCATACAGATTATGATGGTCCTTCACTCTTATGAGTAAATATATTTATGTGATGAACGTGAAGTTTTTTTGAATGTGGGTGTTTGCAGGTGGTGGAGGTGAAGAGTTTTAAACCTGTTTTTTGCTAGCTTTATTATTGGCAATAATTATAATTTGCTAACTTTTTATTTATTTATTTTTGGGTTAGCTTCTCTATTTTTTTGACTGATTCCAATGTTTTTTTGTAGGAGCATTGGCCAGCTGTTCCTTGAAATAAGCATTGGCCCATGAATGAGTTTTCCAATATTTAATGGTTTTATTAACAGTTTTCTGGGGTATGGTTTGTGGTTAAATATAAACAGCTAGGAAATGTTACAATGTTCTTGTGTTGTTTATCAAATGTAAAATTGTAGTCATTTGGAAGAGGAATTAAACTTGTTTGGTTTATTTTTGTTTATGTGCTTCTATATAAGAATCCTTAACTTTCAGATTTGATCTTATTTAGCTAATAGTGCAATTTGACAATTAAATCCGTCTTTTGCTAAATTTTTTTGTTTTTTTTTTTTTTTGAGAAGCATTATTTTCAAAAATGAAAGTTATTGATATATTTTTTTTCCCCATAAATAGCAGTGGAATTTTTTTTTAAAATAGTAAGGTTAAAAGATGGCGTTTTTGAAAAACGTCACTAAATGTCGTCATATGACGTCAACGTTTAACTGTGACGGATTTCACGTTACAGATGTATAAGAATTTACAACATTTTAAAAAGCGCCGGCTAAAGTCATTAGTGACTTTTAATAAACGTCATAAACTTAAGACGGCGGCCGTATCTGCGACGGTAGTTATGAACGCCACTTTATCCTTTAACGGCGTTTTTATCACTTATAGTGGCGTTTTTTAAAAGTCGCTAATGACCAAAAATTCCTGCAGTAACGTGAAATTTCATAAATTTGAAAATTTTGTAAGAATTTTCGTTTTATCAAATTACAAACATTTTACATTTAATTATTAATTTAAATAACATTTATTATATTTTACATTCTAGATTTTATTATAATTTATTTTCTATTTATTTATTTTTTACATATATATTCTTGTAATACTACTGGGAGCATTTAAACAAATAGTTTTATATTTTATTTTATTTTGTTGGGCTTTTAGACAAGGATGATTTTTCCTTTAAATTTTGTTTTGTTTCATTTTATTTTTTAGTGTCTATCAAATAGTTCACTAAAACTTTGCATTGCCCATGTGGTTCACTGTATAAACTCAGAAAATAAATTAGAAAATGACTCAAAATTTTAAATTTACAGTGATATTTAAAGTTTGTTATTATAGGATTATATCATAAATGAATTTTAGTTCTTGAGTGCAAAATTTTGAACAATTGTCTAATTTCATGTTAGTTATTTATTTTTGGATGTTTTCTTTGAATGCATGTTTTCTTTGAACTCTGAAACTTATCCTCTCAAGTCTTTGTTGCAAATTCGGGGCAGTTTCTTCTTTATTCAGTTTTTTTTTTTTTTTTCTTCCTGTTTTTTGCTTTTGGTGAAAGTTCCGGACAACTTCCACTTCTCTACTCTATAAATATACACGCATCTCGTTGATCAAAAAAAAAAAAAAAAAAATACACCTATCTCTGTTTTGTTCATTCATTCTGCAACTAATTGCTTATTGTTGAGTTTCCTTTTGTTTTTCTCTCTATAGATTCAGATTCAGATACCCAATTTCAACTCTTCATCATGCTCCAAACAAATACCAACCGCGGTGGCAATGACGCCGGAGTCTCTGTTCATGCCAGCAAACCCACCACCACCACCACTTCTTCAACTAATAATAGATACAAAAGGCTTTGGAAACGCACTATAATTGTAGGCCTTTTGGTTACTGCCAAGAAAAAGTCATCATCCCGTCACCACTACCACCACCGCCAACAACTACCTTTGTTGAAAAACTCTGCCGGATTTCATCCTTGGAAATCGTGATTAACATTCACGAGCAGGAGGACGAAGAAAAAGAAGAGGAAAGGCCCGGCACGGTTGTCAATGAGGTAGTAATAGATCAAAGGCAACATCATCTTGATCGGGATAAGGTTAATCGGTTTGTTAAAGACAGAGACTTGAAGTCTCTAACAGACTTTGGCGGTGTTGAACAAGTAGCAACCCTGTTTAATTCTAACTTGAATACCGGACTTTGTGTTGCTGCTGATGCTGCTAATGATCTACAAACTTGGAACACAACAACAACAAACCACCCACTTCATGGTTTCATGCACTACTTCAAGACAGCCTGCAACAGTTACACTATCTTCCTTCTCTTGATCTCGGCTGCGCTCACTTTTGGTACCGAGATATTGATGCGAGGCACCAAGTATGGGTGGGAACATGGTGCAACCATACTCGTCGCTATATTTTTGCTTGTCACAGTCGCTCCCATGGCTGAGTTTCTAAGAGCAAAGATTGAACACAAGGAGAAGCAAAAGAAAGAGTACAAGTCAGAGTCATAAGAAATGGGGAGCTCCGAATTGTTGGGGTGTCGAGAATAATGTTAGGTGATATAGTCGATTTGAAGGAGGGAGATCGGGTTCCTGCTGATGGTTTGTTTGTTGGTGACGATAGGTTGGTGTTGGATGAAGTATCATCAGCAGCCTCCGACATCGATTCTCAGCACAACCCTTTTCTTCTATATGGTTTTAAGGTAGGTAAATGTTTGCCCCTTTGAGAGTACTATAAAGCTTAATCTTTCCTTATGTTTGGTGTTATTTGTCTTTGATGTTCTTACTCATTTCAAGCATCAATATCTCTGGAAAATGGGACACACAAAATATATTGATAGATGGATATATATGTTTTTTTATTTAATTTTTAATTTTTTTAAGTAAACCCCACAAACAAATTTTGTAAAGTTCATGCATGTGTTTTTCTTCAATGTTTGGTTCATGTATTCTTAAATCTTATTGATGCAGCATGTGTTTTCATTCAATGTTTAGTTTCTGTTCTTTCTTGGGTTTATGGGTTTGTTTGTGATTCTTTCCTGTTAGATTTATCAATAAGTCTTATGTTTATAGAGGACCAAATACAGAATGAGACATTTGTGTTTGGTCTTTGTGTTCCTAGCATTGTTGTAAATGATAAATGATTAGTGCTACTCTAACCCAAAAGTTAGACCCACTTTTCAAATCTAATGATGTGGCAGTTTATTAGAATATCTAAGGTGACTCTTTCTCTCACGTCTTCTCTACTTGTCAGCCAATCATCTCTTTTACAAGTCATTGAGTCTAGATAGTAAACTTTCATATCATTTTTCTTTAATTTATCTTGTAATTTGTCATTATTACACTAGAATCAAACATGTGGGTGATTTGTGTGATAAACAAACTCACGAGACTCTCACTGACCTTCTTTGATCCAACAGGTTTGCAAAGGGAGTGGTCGCATGATTGTGACATCTGTTGGCACAAACACAGTGATAGGAAAGTTGATGAACATGGTGAAGGATGATCCAAACAATGGAACTACTCTTTTGCAGACCCGAATGGAAAGGTCAATCAATTATGTAGATAAGATTGCATTGTGTATCTCTATTCTCATCCCTCTTGTGTTGTTGATACGGTTCTTGCGTAGGAACCATGTCGACAGTATAGACCTCCCAGAACTAAAAGGGAAATTCACTGTTGAGAAGCTGATGAAGATGTTTGACAGAATTCTTTTGAGGCCGCAAGGTAGCTTGGTTTCTGTTTTAACAACTACTCTCACTGTACTGGTTCTTGGGATTCAACATGGTGTCTCTCTAGCCATTACCATTTCCCTTTCTTACTGGAACCAAAAGGTAGCATCTTATGGTGTCAATCCTCGAACTCTATCAGCTTGTGGCACCATCGGCTTCATCACTGTCATCTGCATTACTGGTAAAGTAATGTCTAAACAGATGGAGGTTGTTAAGTTGTTGGTTGGTGAAAGAGAAATCAACGCCACCGGAGAAGAAGAATCCAACGTATCACACGTTGTTCTTAAAACTTTGCAGCAAGGAATTGGTGTGTGCATTCTTGTGCCCAAATATAAATGGAGCCCAATGGATAGGTTTCTCTATTCTTGGGCAAAATCAAAATGGGCTGTCGCTATGGTGTTTAGGAAAGAAAGTTCTGATTGTGCAGGTTCTACTAGTGGTTCATTTGGCAACGAGTGTGGTGATTTATGTGAGGGTGGTGAATTGGCTACAGCCGCGGCTATGGAGTCCAGGAAAGAATGTTCTGGTTGTGCAGGTTCAAGTGGTTCATTAGGTGACAAGTGTGACCAATCAAGTGAGACTGAATTGGCTAATGTGGTGGCTGTGGAGTCTAGGAAAATGGGGTTCAGGAAAGAAAGTTCTGATTGTGCAGGTTCTAGTGGTTCATCAGGCTACACGTGTGGTGAATTCTATGAGGTTGAATTGGTTGAAATGAGGTCCAATGAGAAAGGCAGGGGTGTCTTAATGAGGAAGATTAATGGAGATGATGAGAAAACTATGCTCTTGCATTGGAGAGGATTGGCAGACTATATTAGGAATGTGCTCAGACTACTATGATTATGAAGGAACAAGCCATGTCTTGGAGGATAATCAAAGATGCAAGTTCGAGAAACTGATTAAAGGTATGGAGGACAATGGTCTTCATCCTATTGCATTTGCTTGCAAACAAACAGATGTTGAGGAAATCAGAGAAGATGGGTTGATCTTGTTAGCAATACTCGGTGTTAAGTATTGTGGAGAAACAAAATTAGCCACGGATTCCCTTAGAGAAGCAGGAGTGAATGTCAAGTTGATGATGGGGGATAAACTTGGCTCGATACGGTGCTTGAAACAACAAGGCCATGTGGTTGGCTATTACGGAGGATTCACTACAGATGACACTCCAGCTTTAAAAGAAGCAGATGTGGGGATCACAGAGGAAGCTCAGAGCACTGAAATGGCCAGAGAGAGCTCTGACATTATCGTACAGGAAGCTCAGAGCACTGAAATGGCCAGAGAGAGCTCTGACATTATCCTTTTAGGCTGTGCAGGGTTATGCTCTTTAACCCAATTGTTGAAGGATGGTAGATGTGTTTACCATAACATTCAGAGATTCATTGTATTTCAGCTCACTGCATACATTTCTGGATACTAATCACTGCTGTCTCAACAATGTCTCTTGGAGAATCCCCAATCACAGCAATTCAATTGGGTTGGGCGAACCTAATTGTCTACATGCTAGGCGGGATGATGATGGCGATGGAGCTTCCAACTCAGGGACTAATAAAGGCAGCTTATCAACCACAACCCACAAGGACAAAATCAATCATGACCAAGCCCATGTGGAGAAGCTTTGCAGTTCAATTTGTTTACCAAGTCTCTGTTTTGCTGATCATTCAGTTTGAAGGAGGACAAGCCATACACGGCCTTGATGAACAGAACGTAATTAAAACCATGATCTTCAACACTTTCATCCTGTGCCAGGTCTTCAATCTGTTCAATACCATGGAATTGGAAAAGAAGCAAGTGTTCATGGTTGTGGTCCAGTCGTACTGCTTTTTGGCATCTGTTGTGGCTGTTCTTGCTGTGCAGGTGCTACTGATTCAGCTCGCGACAATTCTAACCAATTACGCGAGATTGAATTGGGTTCAGTGGGCATTTTGTTTTCTCTTCTCTTCACTTTCGTGGGTTTTTGATCGGGTCTTGAAATTCATCTATATCTTCCTCAGCGAAATGTCTGTCTGGTCTATGAGTTCAACAAGCATAATGTCCCATGCTAGCATGATGCCTATTATGCTGCCACATGTCCCCATTACGGGCTTCATGTTTTCTGTGTTCGTGTTCTTCTCTTTATCATATTATTTCAAGCCAGACATCGCCTGGACTATCCGCTAGTGCCTCTCTACAAGGAAGATGAATTTTGGGATTAACCATAACCTTCTCAGGTCTGTAGAGCATTGGAGCACAATGAATGGTGGAAATTCAGGAACCATCACTTACTTTAGTTGTCCTTAACAGTAATGCTTTATTTACAAATAAATAAATAAAATAATAAAGAAAAAATATATATAGAAATGCATATATAGAATACCAAAAGCTTCTTAGTGCTTTTGAAGTTGCCAGTTAGTTTAATTGGATCAGTAGTACTGATATAATGTTGTAGTAGTACAGAAAAGCTGTGTACCCAGAAAAAATAAAAACAGTCCAATGTTGTTGGATGGTGTAGATTCAGTTTTGTATATTCACTCTTAAAATGCATTTCAACCATTTAATGTCTTTTTTTCTGGATATTTTTTGGGTAAATATTTTGGCTTTCTAGCATTGGTGATATTTTTTGGGTAAATCTTAAGACTAGTTTGTCACTCTTGGGTATTATCACCGCCACTGCCACCACCCCAAATGCCACAACTACCACCCTACCACCACCACTACCACATCCACTACTATCGCTGCTACCACCACCTACTATCATCAATTACCACCACCATCACTGCCACAATCCCAACCCTATTACTACTACCACTACTAACATTCTAGTATTGCCACCGTTGCCACCACCATTGATGGAGCGCGAAACGTGAAATAGTAACAATCTTAAAATCTGTTGATTCAAACAAGAATAACGAGAATAAAGGCTCAACAATGATTGATTCGCAAGAATACCCAAAGTCAGATCAAAAGAGTATAAAACTCAAAATATATTAATTCTCAAAAAAACTATCTTTTTTCTTGCCCTAAGGCTTACATTCATTATTTATAAACAAAATATAGACCTAACTTAATTACGAAACAACCAGAATTGGCAACTACCAAAATATAGACCTAACTTAATTAGGAAACAACCAGAATTGGCAACTACCATAATGCAATACGGAAATAATTAAAGAAACTAAATAACTAAATAATTCCATAATAATATTAATTTTAAAATAATAAAATAAAAATACTTATTTTCTAAAATTCAATCTGCATCATTCTTCCCCGCTTGAGAAAACTCGTCCTCTAGTTTCTATTGCTTGAAATAATTTGGCCCATCTGCACTTATCCGCATCAACCTTGTATTTGAGGTTAATTTTTTGAAATCTAAACTTCAAAGAAGAGTTTTCTAAAATTAAAGGAACAACTTTCTTTAACACATTTAACACTTTTTCATCAAAGCCCAAATTTGAACGGTTCAAACTCAAATTTGTAAACTCTTCATAAAATGTCTCTTCAAACGGATCATAGAAAATATTTTCCATATTGTAAATCGATTTTGAATGCTCATTGAACTCATGTAAACCAAGTATATGATCTTCCACAAAAATAAATTAACACCAACCTTTCCATGACTCCGATTCATGCTTCCAACAGATAAAATATGATTAAACATATTATTAGTTCCATCAATGAATGGTTCATCATAAAAAATCAGTGGTTTACTCCAATCCACAATCGGATCCGGAATAAATTTTGATGTGAAAGGCCATTTAATCAGATCATCCTATTTAGTGATTTGGTTTACGTGATCTTTATAATTTTTCAATGCATGATCTCTCCTCGTTCTTTCACCATGAAAACTCAGCAGGTTAGAATCATCATCTATTACCTCCTCCTCTTCCACAAGAACCTTCCGAGCACCACCACTACTCCTAGGCATGGAGCAGGAATGTAGCAAGCTCTGATACCAACTGATGCCGTGCGAAACGTGAAATAAGAATAATCTTAAAATCCGTTGATTCAAACAAGAATACCGAAAGTAAGATTCCTTTCTAGACTCGTTGATTCACAAAGAATATCGAGAATAAAGGCTCAACAATGGTTGATTTGCAAGAATACCCAAAGTCGGATCAAAAGAGTATAAAACTCGAAATATATTAATTCTCAAAAAAACTATCTTTTTTTTCTTACCCTAAGGCTTACATTCATTATTTATAAGCAAAATATAGATCTAACTTAATTAGGAAACAACCAGAATTGGCAACTACCATAATGCAATACGGAAATAAGGAAACTATATAACTAAATAATTTCATAATAATATTAATTTTAAAATAATAAAATAAAAATACTTATTTTCTAAAATTCAATCTGCGTCAACCACCACAATAGACCACCACTACCGAGGTCGCAAACACTACCCTAGCCCATCAAGATATTGTTGCTATATTAATCCTATAGAAGAACTCCGAAATCCATAAGGCCTGTGATCTTGTGCCTTTGTGTCTGATGTGGCTGCTTTGGTTGGAGTGGAATCGGCGGATTTTCCAAGGGGTGGAGATCCCTGTGCCTCTTTTGAAGAATAGGTTCTTGGTAGTTTTGTATAGTTGGGCTTTGGGAAGAGTGGTTTTTTTTTTAATTTTTTCATCAATCATAAGAAAACCTTTATTGATGAAACAATCAATACAAAGTAAATAAGCAATACATCAATAACGGAAGAGAAAGATGGCGCAAACATCATCATAGTTTACACTCCAAATCCCAACTAGGTTGGCACCCAGAAGTAAACACAATCATTTTATTTTGGGAAGAGTGGTTATGGATTTATTTTCTTTTGTGATTTTATAGATTCTTTACATGTTTTGGATTGGGTGTTATTTGGTGATGGGTGTGTTTGTTTCCATCGTCTTGATGCTTTGCTTTTAATAAATTTTACCTTCTACTTGTCAAAAAAAAAAAAAAAACCCCACACACTCACTCGCACTGCATCCTTGCTATTGGCTGACTGTGATTAGAGCCACATATAATGGAGGTCAAAGTGTGGAGTTTGCTGGTAGGTTGATGACAGTTATAGCTGCAAGGTGCTGAGGCTTTAGCATTCTGTGGACGAGCAATTCAGAATTAAGAGAAGGCCAATGGGGTTGGAGCCACCAGTGGGTGAAAGTTGAACTTCATGGTCAAGATGTCAAGATTTGAATGCATCCCAGTTGGGTTGTAAATCCTTATTTCGTGAGTGTTCTTGATTGTTAAGGTGGCTGAGGTGTTTCCTTAGGGATTGTTACTAACGTTTTCCTCGTATATTGTTTTGTCTTGTTCTTATTTGTTATTGAGTGGCTTGCCTTTGAGTGATTGGTCAATTGATATATGTACATTGAACAAATTGATTTAATAAACTGCTGCTTTTGAATGTTAAATTGATTTAGTTTTCTTTGAGCTTGGCCTATTCACCCTCTAAGCAGTAGGCAACTTTGTCTACTTCTGTTCTTTCACAAGTAGTTAGTTTATGCATTGACTTTGAAGTCATCTCCTAGGATGGTAATTTTCTATTCAAGGCATGACCATTTCAAAGTTGGTGCCTGCTATTGTCACTGGCTGAGATTGTCCAGTGCCACCATTCAGAATGGCCACTTGCTGCATGACATGTCAGTAGCTGTCATCACATAAATACTGTACATATGTTTCATTGTTAGTATGCCATCCGCATGTCAGCAAGCTTTGCATTGTCTATTATGCTTTGCTCAAGCAAGACTGATGTTTCCTCCTGGCTTTTAAATTGCCATTAACTGCTATTGTACAGGCAGTTGGGTAAAGTTTCGAGTACCTCCTATGCGCATCTAGCTATTGAAACCTGCTTATCCATGAAAAAAGAAAAGAAAATCAGTATTGCACGTAACCTATTTTAATTGCAATCAACTCTAAGCAGATTGAGGTGGAGTCAATTCACAAAAGAAAACTCATGAGTGGGTGCTTTATTGTTGAAGATTGGGAACTCTCAGGTATTCTTATTAAGTATAGTCTTCTTGTCTTTGCAGGACTCAAGTGAAGGAATTGGAGAGCAAAGTGAAGCAAATCTTAGAAAGCTTTCATTACATTTGTTGTCTATTGCAAAACGGCATGAAGGATATCAAACTATGTGGAATATATGCTGTGATCTAAATGATTCAGAACTCCTTAGAAACCTTATGGTAAGAAAGAAAATTATACTTTTGTTCTTTATTTTTAGTAGTTAAGGTTTCTTGATGATAAAGTATGATGTCCTTATTCTTTGAACATTTTCCTTTTCTCTTATCACTTGGACACTATCTATGTATCCATATCCTTGTCTGCCTTTCCTTGGCTTATTTTATGGGCCCACTTTCCTTGACAATTCTAATGACTTACTTTGCAGCATGAGAGCATGGGACCCAAAGGAGGGTTTAGTTATTTTGTGTTCAAACAATTGTATGACAGCAAACAGTTTTCCAAGCTTCTAAGACTTGGGGAAGAGTTCCAGGAAGAGCTAGCTACTTTTCTAAAGCAGCACCGGGATCTCCTATGGCTTCATGAAGTGTTCCTTCATCAGTTTTGCTCAGCTTCGGAAAACCTTCATGCATTGGCTCTTTCTCAAGATGATAACTCAATTGCGGAAGCTGTAGAGGGGACTGAGTCTTATGGCACAAAAATGGAGCCAACATTAGCAGAAAGAAAGCTTTTTCTGCAACTCTCAAAGATAGCTGCAGTGGCAGGTTGTCATTTATGCTGTCTAGCTCCAAGACTTACCCCTGCCAGATATAACTGTAGCACCTTTTTCTGTTGTTCCAGTTCTTTGCCAATTTATCCTTGATCAAGAATTGGTTTCATGCACTTTGCACCATCTTTTGTTTGGGGCTTCTTAATTCGGCATGAAAGAGCTGTGTTACTTTGATTTTGATTCCATTTAGAAGACATGAGATCATCCTTGAAACTTTGTTTATGGCATTACTGTTTGACACATACTGTTTGAAAGCACAAAAGCGGAGGATAGCCAAACCCTACCTCTGAAAACCAGACCTTGAAGCCTATTAAGTTTTGAAGAAGATAAAAAAGAAGAAGAAGAAAAGCCTAGAAAGCAGCACAACGAACTTCCAATGAACAAAGTAATAATCAACATCCTTCCATGAACCTTAATATTCAATGATTGGTCATCTGTGTTTTGTTTTGTTGAAGCATGACTTGGAATGGTAAGATATTATTTTGAATGGTCTTGGTAGCAGCATCAAATCATTCTTGGACTTGCCAAATAATAAACTAGAGAAATGAGCGTGCTAATTGCCCGAAGTTGATATTGGTGGGGTGAGTGGGCCATAATAGTGGTGGCTGCGCAAACACAGACAAGTTCATGATGAATTGTATGAACTTGTTTTAAAAAATTAATATAGGCTTCCTAGGTCACCTACGAGTTTTGTATGCTGTTGGTCGTTTCAAATTCAGTTTATTGCATTTAATTCAATGAAATGTCGGAGTTGTTGAAGTTGCACATGAATTTGTGATCCTTTTGAACCATCCGTGAACTGTTTTTCATCAAAGTCTTATCAAAGTTGCCCTGCAAGATGAACATTAATCTTTAGCTAATTTAAAGTAGTTTCTAGAGACTTATATTGGAAAATTGATGCTAGTTGAAAAGATGGAACTTGTCTGTATAAGATGATTGGAAAGGCTGCTGATATTACTACTTGAGTGAATCAATCTTACTTAGTTCCCATTTGGTATCAGTTTGTCGGGGAAACGAATTAGAAACGTGTATCATTACTACTAGTTATTGTTGGTTGGTTGGGGCATGTTCCTTCTTATTTTTTTATAATATTTTGTTTCCCTATATTCTCTTGTTGTACAAGTGTTGCATTGCTTGGTTGGCTAATATTAGGATGTTACTGCATGTAATTAGAGATTTTATGGATCAAGATATATTTACAAACAGAGTCAATGTTGTGATGCTCACTTATAGCAGTGAAGGATGGTGCTATATAGAACAAAAATATTTTTTTTACATGGTTTCCTTTGTTTTTTTGGAGGGTTAGTGTGGTGTCTTATTTGCCAGTGCATTTTGAATTTGAAGTACCTGTATCTATAGGTTATTCCTTTTTCACCATATAACTCCAAATATTTTGTTGTTTTTTTGGCAGACTGAAATGTTTATTTTGGATTTGAATCTGTTAATATCTTTCACTCCTGCCCAGTATAATTTTTATTTTATAATTTTGATTTTGTTTTTGTATTTGTACTTTTCATTTTAGAAGAGAATAATGGTTATTTAAAATTTGGCAAGAAAGAATGCTGATTGTGATGAAAAGTTGAAGTGCATTGAAGCTGATTTGAGGATTCTGAAATTGCCGGTATGCTGAAGTGGAATAAGTATTTGCGCTGTTCTTTTCATTGGAACCTTTTCTGTGATTGTGCTATCTAATTTATTAATCTTTTTTCTTTTTTTTTTCTTTTTGTAATTATAAACTTATGCAATATAATTTGATTTTCCCATCACAATCACCAATGCTGTTTGAATGTGCATGACTCATTTATCAATAATGGATTTGCTGGCCATTTTTTAGGATTTTACTTGTGTCGTGCACTTATAAGTCAGATTGGCTTGAATGCTTCCCTTGGAAGTCTTTTCTTAACTGTTAGCCATATAGAAAAACTTCTAGACCAGTTCTCCTTTGACTTAGGTACCTTCAATCATTATGGTTTGGTTAAACTTGGCTCATTAAAAGTTGTGAATTTCAAACCATCATATGGAATATCTATTTTGGTCAAGTAAACTAAAATTCACTATCAATGTGTGTGGCACTGATAATCACTGAAACTTTCTATTGAATAACATTTCCATCTTGGGGGTTATTCCTTTTTCCCCTTTGGTGATTGGTGTTTCTAAATAATTTTTCTTCTTTGGTAATTGGTGCTTCTGAATAATTTTTCGTCTTGAAAAATGTATTAGTGATGAAATTTAGTTGTGCATCTCTATCCAAATAGCGTGGGCTAGTGTAGTAAATAGAAATATGAATTTCTTTAATTTGACTAATTAAATGGCCGTTGAGAGTCGAGTTGAGAAGAATGATTCATATAACCGACCCTATTTGATGAGACTTAAGGCTTGGTTTGGTTTGGTATATCTTTATCCATGATAATTCCTGTAAACTGCATTAGTGCGTTTTGTTTTATTTTGGCTGGTTTGGCATCAGTGCAGAAGCATCTAGCTTCAGATGCCAAACCTTCAGATGCTTGTTAGTTGAGGTTGGAAGCTTTAATAAAGAAAAGAAAAGAAAGAAAAAAAAAGAAGAGAAAATCGCCAAGTCCCTGTTCTTTAGTAGTAGTGGTGGCAGCCAAAACAAACTCTACCTTGTAAATGTGAACAGCTCGAGACCTTCTAAAATTTGGAAAATATTTTTAGTTATAATCTATACTATACAAGTAGCTTCAAGTACATGCTAAAATTGATTGTACATTTTTCTCTAGCAATGAATCTGTCTAATTCAGCAATCATGTTAAACTAGTTGGCTGTTTTCTTGTTTTTGAGGGTTCTAATAAGCAGTAAAGAACTCCGACTGTTCTGGATAATAAAAGGCTATTGATTAGAATGCAGCAAATTATTTCATTCCAATTTTTGATCATTTTTCGCGCAATTTGTTGTGTTACTCTCCTGGCAGGAAGAGATTTTAGAACTTCTTCCCGATGATGAAGAAAAGAAAAACATTGGAAATCGGCTTCTTCCACAGTAGACCTTATTGAGCTGTGCCTAAAAAGTCATAGTCGAGAGCTCTCACTACAGCCTTCCAATTTGTTTGCATGGACCAGTTCCTCCTTTCTTAAATGTAACAGAAGCCTTTTGGAGGAGTGCTGGAGGAATGAAGCCAATTAGGACGATTGGGAAAAAATCTATGAAGCATCTATAGCCGAGGGGTGGAGCGATGACGAGTGCTTACAAGTTCTTAGAGAAACAATGCTTTTCCAAGCTTCGAGCAGGTGTTATGGACCTGAAGCAGAGACTTTTGAAGGTGGCTTTGACAAAGTGCTGCCACTGAGGCAAGAAAATTTGGAGCTACAAACTTTGAAGGATACGGGTTGTTCTGTTGAAGCAATCTTGATGCAGCACAAGGATTTCCCCGACGCTGGCAAGCTTATGCTGACTGGAATCATGTTGGGAGTTACCCAAGTTGATACCGGAATAGAAGAGGGTCCTACGCCAATGATATGATGATAAACATCCACTCCAATACTCTCTCTTAGACTCGGTAATCTTGTTCTATAATTACATTGATGTTCTGCTTGAAATCAATTTAGTTTTTACTTAGCTTTTTCCCCTTCCCAAATTGCGACTAAAATTGTAAAGTGCTCATTGGGAGATATGGTGTGATGCAATCTCCCAAATCTGGATCAAGAATCTCCAGAATCCCCGGAGTGTGGAAAAAGCATGATGTCTCTGAACTGATTGCCCTAGGTTGTAAGGGCTGTGACAGCCCGAAACTTTTTTGGAGTTTCGACAAAACATTTTTAAATTTGGTATGAGTTTGGACCAAAATTTAAAAGTTCAAATTAAATTTGAACGGGTTTGGGTAAATGTATCAAATGACCCGAGCAACCGAAGCTCGAATTATGTATATAAATATATAACAATATTGAATATATATATATATATATATATAAAAATTATTAGCCATTAGGGATATTAAAATAATTTAAATTGTTAAATCATATTAAATATATATTATATACACACGTAACATAATACAAAATTTTACTTATTTATTTTTTTATTACTATTAAATTGTAAAGACCATCATAATGACATCTTACTTACATTATATATATTATTTATTTTGATGTTATTAATAATTTTATAAAAAAAAAATTGCAAATAGTCTAATTTTAACAAATTAATTAATTTAGCTACACTAAAAAAAATTTGAAATTTATGTGCAATTCAAACAATTCATATTTAACTCGGATCAGACTTGATCACACAGCATCAAATTACAATTCAAACTTGAGCGGGCCTAGATAACTTTCAGTACAACTTGAATTGGGTTTGTATAATCTCTTAACTTGCTCAACTTGCATCCTAAGTTGTATAACTATAGTAATAGTACTAGTAGTATCTGCTAGTAGTGGTTGGATTGTGCTCACTTATGTAGCTAATCTCTACCGATGGCATGAAAATGGAGTTCCATTTGGTGGGTTATTCTTAGATTGTGTTGGAATCGTGGATTTGAATAAAGATTTAAAAAGAGAAAGAATAAATATAGTGAAATGTGAGAAATATAATTAAAATTTATTTATATTTTACTTATTTTTTTTTATTACTATTAAATTGTAAAGACCATCATAATGACATCTTACTTACATTATATATATTATTTATTTTGATGTTATTAATAATTTTATAAAAAAAAATTGCAAATAGTCTAATTTTAACAAATTAATTAATTTAGCTACACTAAAAAAAATTTGAAATTTATGTGCAATTCAAACAATTCATATTTAACTCGGATCAGACTTGATCACACAGCATCAAATTACAATTCAAACTTGAGCGGGCCTAGATAACTTTCATTACAACTTGAATTGGGTTTGTATAATCTCTTAACTTGCTCAACTTGCATCCTAAGTTGTATAGCTATAGTAATAGTACTAGTAGTATCTGCTAGTAGTGGTTGGATTGTGCTCACTTATGTAGCTAATCTCTACCGATGGCATGAAAATGGAGTTCCATTTGGTGGGTTATTCTTAGGTTGTGTTGGAATCGTGGATTTGCATAAAGATTTAAAAAGAGAAAGAATAAATATAGTGAAATGTGAGAAATATAATTAAAATTTATTTATATTTTACTTATTTTTTAAAATTTTTATCTAAATTTGTGATCCAAATACAATCTTAGTGGTGTTTTGAGAAATTGGTAAAAAACTAAATTTTGGACTTTTTTTGTAGCTTTTTTGCTTTTTTGTGTTAAAAAAATTGACTTTCTTGTGATTTTTTTTGTGTAAAAAAACTAAAAAATTGACTTTTTACTGCCTTCCCAAAACGGCCCTTAAGAATGAAAATTTGTCCTGATCCCTCCCCGCCATGTCCCAATCTCATGTCTTGTCTCATTTTGCATGGCTTTTTTTGTTTTTTTGTTTTTTGGCCTTTATAAGAAAATGGAGTGGGAATGAGACGGTGGATTGTTTTGAGAAATTGGTTAAAAGTTAATTTTTTTAATTTTTTTTAATAAAATGTGTAAAAAAATAGAGAGGTAATACGATCAAAAATAGATTAAAAGCCAAAATTTGACTTTTCTTTGACTTGTTTTTTTGCCCCAGTTCTGATTATATTAATTAATTTTATATGCATGCATGTGTATACATAATTTAATTTTTTAAATATAATAAGAGTAAAATATTAAAACATTCCTATATATTCTGTATTTTTTAAATTTTTTTTATCTGTATCACTTAAAAATAACCATTTCTCTTTTAAGAGAGAGTTATTTGAGGTATTAGGGTATGGCCACATGATGCTTTAAAGTGTTTTAATTGGTGAAGGGTGTAGGATTAACGATTTTGTATTGGGTCGGGGAGATTTTTGATGATTAGTGAAAAGCGGCATTACTCTCTAGACTGCCAAATAATTTTTCTTTTTAAAAGGTGACGAACTACTCTAATATTTTTTCACAATTGTTAATTATATTGCTAATTTTTTATTTGTCACAAATTAGATACGAAAGTTCTATGTCAATCAATAGATTCATATGTCAATAATTTCTCTTTCTATTGACATATATATTGCGAGGGGCAATTTCTGGGCAATTCTATGAAAGAAATATCTATGTCGAGAGGATTACATCATCAACTCTTTCGTTTTTGTGCGTGGACTCTACGTGTGAAAGTATTGGAAGGGAAGGAACCTTCTAGGAACCTCAATTAACGTGAAGAGAGAGTCCAATGGCTGAATTCTTTGTAAAGAAAGTGGAGATTCTAAAGCTGGATTAAGATCTTGAATTTATGAAGGAAAAAGAAGAAAAAAAAAGGATAAGAAAGTATAGAGAAAAGATCCTAATTAATAATAAAAAAATGTTCCATCTCTCAATTCTCCTTTCAATGTTTTCTTCAATGATGTGGCAAACAATTTGAAAAGTGTGGATCGGTTAGTATTATTTGTCACATCACTAAAGGGTTTGGAGGAAAAAAATTTGGAGAATGTAATATCAGTTTTGATTGAGCCCCCGAAATCAGGGGGCCCGAATCCCCGAATATCCATAACAGGTAAAAAAAAAAAAAAAAAAAGAAAAAAGAAAAAAAAGAAGAAGACAGTTTCCATAAAAGGAAATTAGGGGGATTAGGGGGACTTTTTTTTGAGGTCCAAAACATTTTTCATGTAATATTGATGTTAATAATAACGATACTACTAATAGTTATGTTAAATTACAATAAGAGCAATTCTAATTATACTCTTAATTTTTTATTAGTTAAAATATGAAAAAAGCAATATTTATTTTTGCCTAATTCCTTTTTTTTAATTTTTATATCTATGTACTCAAACATTACTATTTATTTTTCTTATTTATACATACAAATTGTTTAAAGAGCCTCCTAAGACTCTATAGTATTGAAGAATTTTGTTAAAATAGCTAATGTAATAGCTAACTCATTGAGATGATTAAAATATGATAATGCTAGCTATAATAATTAACATGTTTCATTTAAAGAGCCCCTTGAAGATGCTCTAAACCCCTTTAAACTATGGTTTATTTGCACTTTGCTCCTCTGACTTCAAAATTCAACAGTTAGTCACCTTAAAGTATTATCTTGTTACCATTAACCAAATCAGATTATATGTAAAGTACATGACACATTTATTAAATTTTTAGGGTAATAATACCCTTATTTGATATTATTATCCTAAAAGTGCAAATAGGATCACTAAATAAGGGTGTTATTATCCTAAAAAATCAACAATTGATATTATTGTTATAAAAAATTAATAAGTGTCACGTACTTCGTAGATGACCTAATTTCATTTAAATTCCATGGTAGAATTCCAATGAAAGGTATTAAATGTAATAAAATAATAATTAGAAGTTATTAATTATTACACTTTGAAATTTAGAGAGAGAAAATGAAAATGAGTCATCATTTAAGAAAATTTATTATAATTTACCCTAACAGTTATCATCAAACACCAATCACCAAGATTGGGCCGAGGTATTTGGCTTCAAGATTGTGTCGTGGTTTTGCTCGGTAATGGCAAAGGGCCTGCGGAGCCGAGCTACTTGGGCTCTTCGGTATGAAGGCCGGTCAAGTGAGAGCTCGGCTGAGACGTCCGCGGCATAGAAGGGCTTCACGGTCCGTGCATTGCTCGGTCGGAAGGCACGCACCCATAGCTCGGCATGAAAATTCGTGCCTGAAGCTCGGCAGGAAGGCCTTTGGTTGACCGGAATGACCAATCTCGTGCTCGGCGTCGCCAGAATGCGGTCGAGCACGGCTGAAACGAAGCTCGGTTATTGGTAGCACTTGGTCTTGAAGTGCAGTATGGCTGTTGGCGACCGAGAAGCTGCAGCCCGGCTGCCGAGCTCCCAGTAGAGTGGGATGGCAGTTGGGTTAGGTGGTGTTCAGCGAGATTTGTGCTGACAGATGGGATAGCAGCACCAGGTGTCGAGAGACTAATGGGAGTAGATTTGGGGCGCAGAAGGTATATAAGTGGGTCTGCGCCCCCCACACTGGGACAGACGAACATTTGGTAAGAGATATACTTACACTCTACTCTCTCCCTTCTCTCTATCTATCCCCAGGTGTGTGTTCTAACTTGATCGTCGGAGGGGTTTTCCGGCCACACACCGCCGAGTAGCTCACCGCCGTTGTGTACGCAGGTGATTGGATAGAAGCGGAGCTTGGAAGAAAGGAGTACGGGCTTGCCTGAATATTTGCTCCCCGTACAGATATGATATTTGCTACAATTGAATTTTCGCTAGGCATAATCTAACATTCTATGCATGCCCAAATATGTAAAATAGTTATCTGAGAATTCTTTCAAACAAATATATGTTTGGTACACATATATGATTTCAAAACACAAAAAATAAAAGGATAAATTAGCTTTTCACCCTTAAAATTTTAAATTCAAATTTTGTTTTAGTTCTTCATCTTTTAATTGCAACAATTAAGTCTTTATATTTCAACTCATATTTCAACATATTGTTAAAATTTTAGAAAGATGTTGGAAATGGTTATAAAATTCTGGGTAAAATCAGAATTTTTTCCTAAGTTTGGTTTATTTTTTAGGTGGGCCCCGTGCATCGATTTTCACGGGTCAAAGTGGTAACGCATTCTATGCCGCGTTGTAATTCACGTGGTATATTTGGTTGCTCAAAACTATTACCGAGTGAATGGGAAATTGAAGCCAGAGTATGCTCTATGGAAATGGAGTTTTGGTGAAAAATCCTTAAAGGTTTGAATAAGGCTTGTCCCATATTGATTTGGTGGGAAGTTTTGAATGGGTTTATAAGGCATGAGTTTAGTACTTGGGGTGTGCCCCAAGGGATACCCAAGTGTTTTAGAGGGAGAGGTTATGGGCAAAATGGGCAAGACCCATTGGACCCAAAAATCACCACACACGCGGGCGAGCGAGCTGAGCTGAGCTGGGCTGGGCTTGGGCGCTGGTGTGTGGTTGGGTTAGGTTGGGCTTGTTCGGCCAAATACTAATCTTTTTGGGCAAAAAACATTTGAATTTAATTTTATTTTTGGTAAAATAAAATCCAGAATTTAAATTAAACCGAAAATAAACTGATCCGGTTTTACTGTACATCCAAACAGGGCCCTTCCCGTTTTTTATCTGTTTAAATTATGAACCCAACAGATTCAAATCTGTTTGAATTCAAAACCAACAGGTTCATACCTGTTCAAACAGGTTTGCACCTGTTTAATTCAAAACCTGCAGCCACCTTTACATCTATAAATAGGACAACCCTCATTTGATGTTTTAATTTCAGAAATTTCGTATTTCACCTCTGCAAATTCTATTCTTCATTTTGCTGCATTTTATTTTTGTAAGAGAGAGTATAAACACTTAGTGTATTCATTAGGCAAACAATTTGTAGTGCTGCTATTATTTGTAGTATATCATTTTATCCTGAGAGATAGACGTCCAAATTCTGAAAGCACCGAGGAGAGGACGAATCTGTCTTAAGGATACAGTGTCAAATACTGGACTTGATCAGATTATAATTCGAAGAAATTAATCAAGTAAGTTATTTAATTTATTTTAGGTGTTTTATTATTTATTTAAATCAGATTTTAATTTTGTTTTTGTAACAAAATAAAATCTGTTTTTATTTATTTATTTTTATTTTGAGTTTGATTTTTGTAATCAAACAAGTTCTCTCATTTTCTTTATTTCTTTTAAATTCTGTTTGTTGTTAACTACACAAACTGAATTAATTAATTGCAGTGAAGATTGTCCAACAATCTTAAGACAGAATCATTTTTTTTTTTGGTATCTTCACAATCTTAAGACAGATCCATTTTTTGGTATCTTCATTGTATTTAATTTTCTGTAATTTAATAAAGACATATTCTGGTTGGAAAAACAAATAGTGTTTATGTTATTTGACAGATAGTAGTAATATACTGTCTCTTTTCTTTGACAACTAGTAGTAATATACTGGTGTCATTAACAATTGCAGAATATTAATTTGTGTTACAGAAAATTATTGTGGTATTTTATTTTTCTAGTTTTAATAATAAGGAAAATAAAATTATTTTGTATTATAATTTATTTTCTGGTTTTAGTAACTAGAAAATTAATTTGAGTTTTAATTTTTTCTGATTTTTGTAATCAGAGATTATGGCTACTACAACTGAAACTGCATCTGGTAGTGGTACTCCTATTGTTACACCAATACCGGTCCCTATCCCGAACTATGTTCATGTACCAATCAATCATGGAGAAAAATTGAAACAATTTAACAGTACTGAGTTTAAGAGATGGCAGCAGAAGATGTTGTTCTATCTTACAACTCTTAATTTGGCATGGTTTCTCCATGAAGAGGCTCCAGCACTTAAAGATGATGAAAGTGATCGGCAAGTTGTTGCTGCTGTAGATGCTTGGAAACATTCAGATTTCTTGTGCAGAAACTACATCCTCAATGGCCTTGACAACATGCTGTATAATGTTTACAGTCCTCTGAAGTCAGCAAAAGAATTATGGGATTCTTTGGAGAAGAAATACAAGACAGAAGATGCCGGCACGAAGAAATTTGTCGTCGGTAAATTTCTGGATTTTGTTATGGTAGACTCCCAAACGGTAATATCTCAAGTTCAAAGTTTTCAGATAATTTTGCATGATATTCATTCAGAAGGTATGTCTCTTAGCGAGTCTTTCCAAGTCGCTGCTTTAGTGGAAAAGTTACCACCGGCTTGGAAAGATTTTAAAAATTATTTAAAACATAAACGCAAAGAGATGACCATGGATGAATTGATTGTAAGATTAAGAATTGAGGAAGATAACCGAAAGGTTGAAAAGAGGAATGAGAAAAATCCCATTGAGTCCAAGGCTAATGTGGTTGAACAAGTTCATAAACCACATAACAAAAAGAGAAAGTTTACTGGAGATGGTCCTAAACAAGGCGATAGCAGCAAGAAGTTCAAAGGAAAATGCTATAACTGTGGCAAGACTGGACATCGAGCGTCAGATTGCCGCCGCCCTAAGAAGGATCATGGAAGTACATGCAAGAAGACCACCAATCAGGCCAATGTAATAGAATTGGATTACATTTCTGACGGAGTGAATGACATCAACCTCTCTGCTGTGGTGTCTGAGGCTAACTTGGTTGGAAATCCCAAAGAGTGGTGGGTTGACACTGGAGCAACTCGTCACATATGTGCGGACAAGAAGATGTTTACTACCTACAATGAGGCTGCAAATGGTGAACAACTTTTTATGGGAAATTCTTTTACTTCTACTGTGGCTGGACAAGGGAAACTGATCTTGAAGATGACATCAGGGAAAGAACGGACCCTCAACAACGTACTGCATGTACCTGACATCCGGAAGAATTTAGTTTCTGGTTCTTTGTTAGGTAAAAATGGTTTTAGGCTTGTCTTTGAGTCTGATAAATTTGTATTAATAAAGAGTGGTATGTATGTTGGTAAGGGATACATGAGTGATGGTCTCTTTAAGTTGAATGTAATGACAGTTGTACCGAAAGTTGCTATGAATAAGAATAACACATCTTTTGCTTATATTCTTGAGTCGAATTTATGGCATGGTAGATTAGGACATGTGAATTTTGATGCTTTGCGTAGATTAATTGGTTTAGATTATATACCAAAGTTTGAAATTAATCCTAATCATAAATGTGAAATTTGTGTAGAAGCGAAACTAACTAATGCTCCATTTAAATCGGTTGAAAGAAAAACTGAACCTCTAGAATAAATTCATACTGATGTATGTGATCTAAAATTTATTCAAACTAGAGGAGGCAAAAAGTATTTCATAATATTTATCGATGATTGCACAAGATATTGTTATGTTTATTTACTTAGAAGTAAAGATGAAGCCTTAGAAATGTTTAAACTCTACAAAATAGAAGTTGAAAATCAACTTGGTAAAACCATTAAAATGGTTAGAAGTGATAGGGGTGGTGAATATGATGCACTATTAAATGAATTTTGTGCACAACATGGCATTATTCACCAAACTACAGCCCCTTATTCTCCACAGCAAAAATGGAATTGCTGAAAGGAAGAATAGAACTCTAAAAGAAATGATAAATGCCATGTTACTAAGTTCATGCTTACCACAGAACTTGTGGGGGGAAGCAATATTGTCTGCTAATTATGTTCTTATAGTAGAATACCCCACAAGAAAACCAACATCACTCCTTATGAATTGTGGAAAGGTCGACCGCCTTCCTACAAATACTTAAAAGTGTGGGGGTGTTTGGCAAAAGTTGAAGTTCCTATTCCTAAAAAGACTAAGATTGGACCAAAAACAGTAGATTGTGTGTTTATTGGTTATGCTCAGAATAGTAGTGCATATCGGTTTTCTGACTTATAAATCAGAAATACCTGATATAAATGTGAACACTATTATAAAGTCAAGGAATGCTGTATTTTTTGAACATGTCTTTCCTTTCAAGAAAGGACAGGAATTAAGTTCACAGAAAAGAACTTATGATTGTACACAAAGTCAAGAGACTAATAACAATCAAACACAAGAGACTAGTAATGGTCTCGACCAACATGATTTAACTGATGATAAACCAAGACGAAGTAAGAGAGCGAGAACATCAAAATCCTTTGGTCCAGATTTTCTGACATACTTGTTAGAAAATGAACCTCAAAGCTTTAAGGCAGCAATGACAGGTCCTGAAGCACCATTATGGAAAGAGGCTGTTAATAATGAAATTGAGTCCATTATGCAAAATCATACTTGGGAATTGATGGATCTTCCACCAGGTTCTAAACCTCTTGGATATAAATAGATATTCAAGAGAAAAATGAAAGCAGATGGTTCAATAGACAAGTATAAAGCAAGACTTGTAGTTAAATGTTACAGACAAAAGGAAGGTTTGGACTATTTTGACACATATTCCCCTGTGACAAGAATAACATCCATTCGCATGCTTATTTCTATAGCAGCGTTGTTTAATTTAGAAATACATCAAATGGATGTTAAGACAGCTTTCTTAAACGGTGATCTCAATGAAAAGATTTATATGGATCAACCTGAAGGCTTTGTAGTATCAGAGCAAGAAAAGAAAGTTTGTCGACTTGTAAAATCCCTTTATGGATTAAAACAAGCACCTAAGCAATGGCATGAAAAATTTGATCATGCAATGCTTACTAATGGGTTTAAGATAAACGAATGTGACAAATGTGTCTATGTTAAAAACACTGACCAAGGATATGTCATAGTTTGTCTTTATGTGGATGACATGCTTATCATTGGAAGCAGTCAAAACATGATCAAATCAACTAAGCAAATGCTTAACAAAAGATTTGATATGAAAGATATGGGGGTCGCAGATGTTATATTAGGAATGAAAATTACTAAAACATCTGACGGATATGCGTTATCTCAATCTCACTATATTGGGAAAATTCTTGATAAATTTATCAAGGATGATATGACTTTAGCTAGAACACCTGTAGACATCAGTCTTTATTTATCGAAAAACAAAGGTGATGCAGTGTTTCAGTTAAAATACTCCCAAATCATTGGAATCCTAATGTACCTAATGAATTGTACTCGTCCTGATATAGCTTATGCTATCAGTAAATTGAGTAGGTACACTAGTAACCCCGGAGAAGACCATTGGAAAGCAATCATTCGGGTTCTTAGATATCTAAGATTCACCCGTGATCATGGTTTGAACTTTACTCGATATCCAACAGTACTTGAAGGTTATTGTGATGTAAATTGGATATCGGATATTAAAGATTTAAAATCCACAAGTGGATATGTCTTTACTCTGGAGGCGCTGCTGTTTCTTGGAAATCCACGAAACAAACATGCATCGCACGATCCACAATGGAATCCGAGTTCATTGCTTTAGACAAAGCAGGAGAAGAAGCAGAATGGCTTCGTCACTTCTTAGAAGACATTCCAATGTGGCCAAAACCTATGCCAGCTATTTGCATTCATTGTGATAGTCAATCTGCAATAGACAGGGCACAGAATCATATGTATAACGGTAAGTCACGATATATTCGTCGTCGACATAATACCGTTAGGCAGTTGTTGTCAAATTGAATAATCTCAATAGATTATATAAAATCTAAAGAGAATATTGCGGATCCGTTAACAAAAAGTTTGACAAAAGAGCTAGTGTATAGTTCATCGAATGGGATGAGATTAAAGCCTATTACATAAGAGTCGTCATAATGGTAACCCTACTTATATGACTGGAGATCCCAAGAACTAAGTTCAAAGGGACAACTAAGTTATGTATGGCTCGCCAGAAATCACCAAGGGATTAAAATTCCCTACCCATTCCTATGGTGAGAGTGATATCTGCAACATATGTTGTATGCAGGGGTATAAGGATAAGCTTTGCTTTTAATGATTACTTATATCTTGATTGAGGCATAAAATCAAGACGAGTATAAGGAGATACTCACAATAAGAATCACTTATAGGAGTGTCGAATTGGGGCCGGTTCTATGAGAATGAAGAGGCTAAATTCTCTAGAAACACTCATGAAACCAGGAGCGTTCAAGGCCAAAATGAACACAACAGTGAAAACCACGATGTGTTAAAAAATATTTTGTGTGAAATCTATTGTCTTGGCTTACACAAATGGCTGAACAATTTAAGGCATCGCGTCCATTGGTTAGCCAGTAAGTCCGATAGGTTATCACTAGGGAAGGTTCAAGGCCGAAAGCTACCTATCCTGATGCAAGATATTTTCGACTTATACTCTTTCGATAAAGTCTGCATATTGTTGCATTTCCGTTGTCATCAAATTCCATTCATGTGGGGGATTGTTGGAAATGGTTATAAAATTCTGGGTAAAACTAGAATTTTTTCCTAAGTTTGGTCTATTTTTTAGGTGGGCCCCGTGCGTCGATTTTCATGGGTCAAAGTGGTAACGCGATCTATGCCGCGTTGTGATTCACGTGGTATATTTGGTTGCTCAAAACCATTATCGAGTGAATGAGAAATTGAAGCCAAAGTATGCTCCATGGAAATAGAGTTTTGGTGAAAAATCCTTAAAGGTTTGAATAAGGCTTGTCCCACATTGATTTGGTGGGAAGTTTTGAATGGGTTTATAAGGCATGGGTTTGGTACTTGGGGTGTGTCCCAAGGGGTACCCAAGTGTTTTAGAAGGAGAGGTTATGGGCAAAATGGACTAGACCCATTGGACCCAAAAATCACCACACGCGCGTGCCGCCGTCCGTCCGTCCAGTCAGGCGGGCTGGGCTTGGGTGCGGGTGCGTGGTGTGTGGTTGGGTTGGGCTTGTTCGGCTCAATACTAATCTTTTTGGGCCAAAAACATTTGAATTTAATTTTATTTTTGGTAAAATAAAATCCAGAATTCAAATTAAACCGGAAATAAACTGGTCCGGTTTTACTGTACATCCAAACAGGGCCCTTCCTGTTTTTTATCTGTTTAAATTATGAACCCAACAGATTCAAATCTATTTGAATTCAAAACCAACAGGTTCATACCTGTTCAAACAAGTTTGCACCTGTTTAATTCAAAACCTGCAGCCACCTTTATATCTATAAATAGGACAACCCTCATTTGATGTTTTAATTTCAGAAATTTCGTATTTCACCTCTGCAAATTCTATTCTTCATTTTGCTGCATTTTATTTTTGTGAGAGAGAGTATAAACACTTAGTGTGCTCGTTAGGCAAACAATTTGTAGTGCTGCTATTGTTTGTAGTAGATCATTTTATCCTGGGAGATAGACGTCCAAATTCTGAAAGCACCGAGGAGAGGAGGAATCTGTCTTAAGGACACAGTGTCAAACACTGGACTGGATCAGATTATAATTCGAAGAAATTAATCAAGTAAGTTATTTAATTTATTTTCGGTGTTTTATTATTTATTTAAATCAGATTTTAATTTTGTTTTTGTAACAAAATAAAATCTGTTTTTATTTATTTATTTTTATTTTGAGTTTGATTTTTGTAATCAAATAAATTCTCTCATTTCCTTTATTTTTTTTAAATTTTGTTTGTTGTTAAATACACAAACTAAATTAATTAATTACAGTGAAGATTGTCCAACAAAAAAGTGTTCGCGTGGAGTCCACGTGAGTACATTTTAGGGGCATTAGTAGGAAAACAAAAAAAATTGTATTACAATTTCACTCAAATTTTAAACATTGAGATGATGATTGGACTACAATGAAAAGAAAGTTAAAATTTGAGTATTCGATTATTTTAATCAAAAGGTAAGAGACTGGAGTGAAATTTAGATAAAAGTTTGAATGTGAAAGGGTTTCACGTCATAAGTCTATTTTTGAATTTTTTGGATCACAAGATTCAAACTTTAATCTTTTTGATCTAAAAAGATACAATTTATTTAAAAGGACAACTACGGGGCATTCTATTTAAACTTAAAAAATCATTAAGTACTTCCAATTTTTTAATATAGTCTGTTCAATTATTTAGGATTTTATGTAGCTTTCAGTACACCCTATAATTTTTTTCAAATTACTATTCAACATACATCTAAATAAGAACAAAGTCACTATGTTCAGACTTACAATACCGAAAAATATTGTTTGGTTCGAACTTTTAAATCTGAATAGTAATGACATTAAACATACTGAATATTTATTTTTACATAAAAAAAACACAAAAATTAAGAATCATACTTTGATATTTTTGTAAATAACTTACGTCCTCTTTGATAGGTTGTTTGAATTAGTATTATTATTTTTCTCATCTATTGTTTGATTTTATTCAAATTTAATGATAATTATAATTATGAGTTTTGATGGGATGGTTTGGATTTGTTTTTTTCTTTTCTAGGAAAAAGCAAAGCATATATATATAGTTTTTTTTTTCCTTAATCTGTATTATTATATATGTGAACAACTCACTTTAATCTTTTGAAGCTTACTTTCTCCTTTTGCCAAGTGAATTTTTTTATGTCACAAAAGAAAAGAAAGAAATTATAAAGTGAAGTACATAAGATTTGAACTTAAAACTTTGAGTTTGAAAAATAACATCCTCATCACTTGATCAACAAACACTACATATATTTTTAATTCAAAATCAAATTTTATATTTTACAAATTTAATAACACAACTATCTGGTGAGCTTACACCCTAGTTTATAATATAAATGAGAAATGATAGGTGGCAGGAAAAATGTTAAGGAAAATGGTAAGGAAAACTGTCTGCACCGTTAGATCAGATATGATCTCATGATCTAACGGTGCAGATGAGTTTTCACGATGATTTTCATAAAAGTTTTCATGACACGTAGCATGACCACAATGACATGTCAGAATATACACGAACCTGTTAAAAAAAAAAAAAAATACACCACCAAACACGATAAAAAAAAGTTACGAATATACATTTGAGAATATAAAACTTATTTGCTTTTGATCTAGCCCAGTTGATTTATATTAGTTAGCAAAGTTGTTCACGGTATAAGGAAGAAAACAGCTACAACAACAATAAAAACGCCGAACTGCTTGGTTTCCTTTTGGCTTATAGTCAAATACAAAATGTCTTTGGGTTTTGATATATCTTTGTATACATGTGGGACAAGCTGGAGAACTCTTAGAAACAAATAAATGAGGGCATATTTGTCATATCGCTGAAAAAAAAAAAAAAAAAAAAAAATCACCTTGTTTGTTTTCATTTTTCAAAAAATACTCTTCAGAAAATTTTACTTTCTTATTTTTCGTGTTTTTTTATTTTTACTAAATGTTTTTAATATTTTAAGTAATTTTTTTACTTTTTAGACACACCTAACATAAATACATCTAAAAAGTAAAAAAATTGTAAAAAAAATCTTTTAAAAATTCACTAAATACTAAAAATATAAAAAAAAATACAAGAATTCAGTATATTTTTTGTATTTTTATGTATTTATTAATTTTTTAAAATATTTTTTCACAAATTTTTTACTTTTTAGATACATCTAAGTAAGGTGTATCTAAAAAAGTAAAAAAAATGTTTAAAATTTTAAAAATATTCACTAAAAACAAAAAAATGCGAAAATCAAAAAAGTCAATTTTCAAAAAATTTAATTCAGAAAACTGAAACCAAACACACTGATTGGGACTTGGGCGTCATCATTCAAATAAGGGACAACAGAAAGGTTTAGAGATAAAAAATAATTGAAATTTAGGAAAGAATATGTAAAATACTTGTATGTGATTTATTTTAAGATAAATTATTAATAAGTCATAATAATTGAATTTAATTCCTATCCAATCCTATTGAAAATAAGTATTAATAAAATTGTCGTTAAAAATAATTTTTTATGATAATTATTTAGATGTTAAAAATTGACAATTAGTAATTTTTTTTGTCACGATTTTTATAAATTGTCGCTAAAATTTACAATTAGTGAAGTTTTTCTGTGATGAATTTTTCAAACTGTCGCAAAAAGTTGAACATTAGTGAACTTTTTGTAATGATTTTTTTAAATTGTCGCTAAAATTTATAATTAGTGATATTTTTGGTGATAATTTTCACATTATCGTTGAAAATTAATAATTAGTGATGTTTTTAATAATGTTTGATGAAAAAAACATTAATTATCATAGGACCTATTGGACAATAAGTCCACTTATTAGGATCTATACACAAGCCTTCCTTTATTTTAGAGTTTAATACGTGTTGTTTTTATTAGTAAATTTACATTAAGGCATAATAAGAATTAAAATTTTAAAATTTGAGTTTGGCTTACCGAATGATTTTTTTGGTGTACATAGAATCCCCTAACAACTATCTATTGAAATCAACCTATCTGTCTATTTGTTGAAATTAACTTATTTGTATATATATTGAAATTTATCAAACTAACTATCAATTGAAATGTGATACATGTCAATCATTCAAGACCCTATTTGTTGAATATCATATATTTCTTTATCTCACCACCACCATTTGCTATCGCCAGTAGCTGCGGTCAACAACTTTTCTGACGCGGATGACTTTTTCTTGCAACTTTTTTGATATGTCTTTATCTCTAAATAAGATTTTATCTTGGATTTAATGCTCTATACCCCTTTTGAAATAGACTTTTCATCAACTTTTTCAATGTGAAAAGTGCAATTTATCCAAACATAAAAAATAAAATAAAAAAATATTTAGCAAGTCGCCGGAAGGGAAACTGCCGAGACAGAGTAGCCGGAGAGAATTCCATGTTTCTTAAAATTCTGGAAATTTTGAAAATGTTAACATTTTTTGTAAATGAAAAATACTTATCAAATGTGCTTTCATTTTTAAATTTTTTAAAAACAAAACCATTACCAAACATATTCTTTATCATTCAGTTTTTAATTTTGTCAAATAACACCAAGGAAATTGGGTGGTCGAGGCCAAGGTCTCACACTCGGGTTGAGGGTTGCTGTTGTGCTTTATGGCACAGTAGTCTTATTGTGAGGGCTTGTAGAGGTCTTTATTGAGTGTATTTTGATAATCTGAACCGTTCATATTATAAGATTTGTCGAGTATATCATTCATATAAAATATCAAATTAATCAGACATCTATAACCTCATGATCAAGTCGTAATCACTATGCTTGGTTAGGTTTTTCAAAAAACACTTTTCAGAAAATTCTACTTTCTTATTTTTCGTATTTTTTTGTTTTTACTGAATTTTTTTAATATTTTAAGCAATTTTTTTTTTAAACTTTTTAGACATACCTAACATAAATATACCTAAAAAGTAAAAAATTTGTGAAAAAAACCTTTTAAAAATTCACTAAATACCAAAAATACAAAAAAAAAAAAAAAAAAAACGAGAATTCAATACATTTTTTTGCATTTTTATGTATTTATTAATTTTTTTAAATATTTTTTCACAAATTTTTTACTTTTTAGATACATCTAAGTAAGATGCATCTAAAAAAATAAAAATAAAAATAAAAATTTTAAAAATATTCACAAAAAACAAAAAAATATGAAAACCAAAAAATTCAGTTTTCAAAAAACTTAATCAAAAAACTCAAATCAAACACACTGAATTGTTTTTAAAAAATTATTAAAATCATGTAACCGTTTATTTTTTAAAAAATAAATATGCACTTATTACAAGGTTACAAATGTTCAATTTACTTGATTTTCTTGTATGAATGATCTGCTTGACGAACCTTACAATATGAACGGTTCGGATCATCGAAAAAAACTCGAGATATGCCTTCAATGGGCCTCATAACAATCCATTATGCCATAAGGCACAGCAAGATTCCCAACTCACTAACACTCGAACAACCTATTGATTGGTGAATGGTTGACGAAAGAACTATTCAATGGTAATGTCCTGCTATGCCATAAGGCATAGCAAGATCCCCAATTCCGTCAAACTCGAACAACCTATTGATGAATGGTTTGACGGATGAACTATTCAATGGTAATGTCCTGCCATGACCCCTACCGCCAAGGGCGTAAGGATCCTCTAGAGTTAATCCTCTAGAGTTATCTCCTAAAGTGCTTGATCGGACGGCTGTGAATAAAATTCACCAAAATGATGTCGTTTTGGTGAGTTTTTTCAAAAAAAAAAAATTGAAATTCGGGGATTTCAAAATTCCCCCCAGATGAAGATGAAGAACTATACAGACGGAAATCAGCACCGCGTAATTCCGGTGAAGGTTGAGCAAGGATCTGGTAGGGTGAAGTCCCAGGTGGAGAAGAAATCAGCACCGCGTAATTCCGTCAGGCTGTTCTTGATTTCGTGTAATGCGGAAAGATCGACGGTGCTGATCTGTTGTTGTGGGTTTGCACGACCCAGGAGTAAGAGTAGGAGATCGAGTAACAAGAGGAGGAGAGAGTGAGGTCTGACAATGTTAGGGAAAATCGATGTGATTCCCCACAAGTAAATCAATCAATGGGAATAAAAACTAATGCGGAAAAATTAAATCAAAGGCAACACAAGAATTTTTACGTGGTTCCCTCAATGTGAGGTACGTCCACGGGATCGAAATCCGATTCCACTATCAACCAAATAAGTTCTAAACGATTACAAACGAGACACTAATGGTCTCACAAAACCACCCTTAGGTGAATTCCAATAATCACAAATAAACAAGAGGAAAGACCTCACTAAATAGATGAACCAAAATTTTCAAAACCTGAGTTGAAGAAGATCCAAAATAACGAACCAAACACCAACTGAAGATGCTCCAAAACCAAGCTTCAAAAACCAAAATTGAACCAATATCTACAACTTCGGCACTATTACCGAAGTATGGAGCAGCCGCCGTCCACCTTTCTTGTTATGTGAATTGAACATAAATAATATATATATTTGATATATATTATTAAATCTTGGGTTTTGTAATCAAACCCTAATTGTATCCAGATTGAATTGGGCCTCCACAAATATAATATATAAAAATATTATACCTAAACCAAGCCAAATTAAAACTCTTTTTCCAAAACCAATTGGGTCCCACACTCTAATAAGGAGGTATACCCAACAATTCTCCCCCTACCGACTTAGGTGGAGACATCAACCATACCCGCCAAAGTTCGACACTTTAAATGTTTGTCCCTCGACAAAGTCTTTGTCAACATATCCGAGATATTATCATCTGTGTGAACCTTTTCGAGTTGTAACAATTTCGAGTCTAACACATCACGAATCCAATGGTATCTCACATCAATGTGTTTCGATCTCGAATGAAAAGTAGAATTTTTACTCAAGTGAATAGCACTTTGACTATCACAATAAAGCACATACTTTTCTTGCTTCAAACCCAACTCTTGCAAAAATTTCTTCAACCATAACTCTTCTTTGCAAGCTTCTGTAATAGCAATAAATTCAGCTTCGGTAGTTGAGAGAGCAACACATTTTTGTAATTTAGATTGCCATGCCACAGCTCCCCCTGCAAAAGTCATCAAATACCCCGAAGTAGATTTCTAGAATCAACATCACCAGCCATGTCAGAATCTGTGAACCCATCAAGCATCGGCTTACCATCTCCAAAACACAAACACACCTTCGAAGTCCCTCGAAGATATCTTAGAATCCATTTTACCGCTGCCCAATGTTCTTTACCCGGATTAGAGAGAAACCGACTCACCACACCAACGGCGTGAGCAATATCCGGCCTTGTACAAACCATGACGTACATCAAAGAACCAATTGCTGAAGCATAAGGAACTTTCAACATCTCTTCTTTGTCTTTCTCACTTGTAGGACATTGATTCGAACTAAGTTTGAAGTGACCTGCAAGTGGATAACCAACCGGCTTTGCTTTATCCATGTTGAATCTCTCAAGAACCTTCTCAATGTAGCTTTCTTGAGACAACCAAATCAGTCCCTCTTTGCGATCACGAACAATTTTCATACCAAGTATTTGCTTTGCCGGCCCCAAATCTTTCATAGCAAAGGACTTGCTTAACTCCAACTTCAACTTGTTAATCATGGTAGAATTTGACCCACAATTAACATGTCATCAACATAAAGCAAAAGAATAATAAATTTGCCATCCGGGAAATTTTTCACAAACACACAATGGTCCGAAGTGGTTTTAGAAAAACCATTATTCATCATGAAAGAGTCAAATTTTTTGTACCATTGCCGTGGAGCTTGCTTGAGGCCATACAAACTTTTCTTCAATTTGCAAACAAATTTCTCTTTCCCTTTCTCCACAAAACCTTCCGATTGCTCCATGTAAATTTCTTCTTCAAGATCACCATGAAGAAATGCGGTCTTCACATCAAGTTGCTCAACTTCAAGGTTCATACTTGCAGTCATGCCAAGTACAACCCGAATAGAAGACATCTTTACAACCGGTGAGAAAATCTCGTCAAAGTCAATACCTTTCTTTTGCCCAAAGCCTTTCAAACAAGACGTGCCTTGTACCTCAGATTCTTGCCATCATTCTTCAATTTGAAAACCCACTTATTTTTCAGAATTTTCCTCCCCTTAGGCAACTTCACTAAGTCATAGGTGTGATTTTCAAGTAAGGAGTTCATCTCCTCTTCCATGGCCTTTTTCCAATCACCTTTCTTTGCATGCTCAATTGCTTCTTGGTAGCTCTCCGGCTCCCCTTGATCAGAAATCAACACAAACTCATTGGGAGGATACTTTCTTGAAGGTTGTCGGTCCCTTGTAGATTTCCTCAACTCAAGTTGTGGTGGCGGTTCTTGAGTTGGATGCTCTTCCTCAATTTCTGGCTCAACTTCATTAGGATTAGCATCATCCTCCACATCTTTAATAGGTGGCTGCACATCTCCCCCATTTTCATCATCAACTGAAGATGAAGGAGATGGATCTATGTCAATGAGATCACTAGTTTTTGGTTCCGGTTAATCACCTTTGCCAAAGTCTTCAATTGTTTGGTCTTCAAGAAACACAACATCACGGCTTCGAATGACTTTCTTGTCGACCGGATCCCACAATCTATACCCGAACTCATCACGCCTATACCAAGAAAAATACATTGTCTTGACTTACTATCAAGCTTGGACCTCTCATCCTTTGGAATGTGAACAAAAGCTCAGCAACCAAACACTCTAAAGTGCTCATAAGACACATCTTTGCCAGTCCAAACTCTTTCAGGAACATCACCATTCAAAGGATAGCAAGGAGATAAATTGATCACGTCAACCGCTGTACTCATTGCCTCACCCCAAAAGGATCTTGGCAATTTAGCTTGTGAAAGCAAACACCTTGTTCTTTCCACAATGGTGCGGTTCATCCTCTCGGCAACGCCATTTTGTTGAGGAGTCTTCTTAACTGTCTTTTGGTGCCGAATACCTTGGCTGCGACAATACTCATCAAATGGCCCAATGTATTCACCACCATTGTCTGTTCGGATGCACTTTAATTTCTGCCATGTTTCTCTTTCAACCATGGCCTGAAAATGCTTAAATACTTCTAGAACTTGATCTTTATTTTTTAGTAGAAAAGCCCAAACTTTCCTTGAATAATCATCAATGAAAGTAACAAAATAAAGTGCACCACCATGTGTTCTAACTTTTAAAGGATCACAAACATCCGAATGAATCAACTCCAAAACATTTTCTTTTCTAGAAGCAACATTTTTATGAAAAGAAACTCTATGTTGTTTACCCGCCAAACAATGAACACAAGTTTTAAGATGTGTACCTTTCAAACCGGATAGAAGCTCTTTCTTAAACAAAACTTGCAGCCCCTTTTCACTCATATGGCCAAGCCGCTTGTGCCACAATTCGGTAGAAATATCATCTTCAAGTGCATTGACAACACCTTTACAAATTTTTCCTTGCATCGAATAAAGTGTATGAGTCTTCTTGCACTTAGCCACCACCAAAGAACCCTTTGTGAGCTTCCATACTCCATCACCAAATTTGTTGTTGAAGCCTTCATCATCTAGCTTCCCAGTAGAGATCAAATTGAGGCGAATGTCGAGAACATGCCTCACATCTTTAAGCAACAACTTGCAGCCCAAATTTGTTTCCAAGCAAACATCACCCATGCCGATAATCTTGAACAAATCCTCATTACCCATTCGAACAGAACCATAATCTCCTGCAGTGTAGGTAGTGAAGAAATCAACTCGAGAAGTCACATGAAAAGAAGCACCAAAATCAATCACCCAACTGCTCTCTTGGCCCACAAAATTGATACAATTATCTTCACAAACGACCATGAGATCATCGGTAGTAACTGCCGTTGTGTCTTCTTGCTTCTTATCCACACTTTTGTCACGCCTTTTCTCCTTATTCTTGAGCTTTCGGCATTCCCACTTCATGTGCCCTTTCTCATGGCAATAATAACACTCAACGTCTTTCTTTGAAAAAGAACCATCTTTTGATTTGTTACTATCACCCTCAATGGGTCCATAGAAATCTTTACCAAATAATAGGTCCTCTATTTTAGTTTTGCAAGTTACCCAATTGTTTCCATTGAAGCTAGACATACGACTCACATTCCCCTTCATTGATTTGCACAAATAAATAAACCCCAATAAACCGTAAACTCTGATACCAGTTGTTAGGGAAAATCGATGTGATTTCCCACAAGTAAATCAATCAATGGGAATAAAAATTAATGCGGAAAAATTAAATCAAAGGCAACACAAGAATTTTTACGTGGTTCCCTCAATGTGAGGTACGTCCACGGGATCGAAATCCGATTCCACTATCAACCAAATAAGTTCCAAACGATTACAAACGGGACACTAATGGTCTCACAAAACCACCCTTAGGTGAATTCCAATAATCACAAATAAACAAGAGGAAAGACCTCACTAAATAGATGAACCAAAATCTTCAAAACCTGAGTTGAAGAAGATCCAAAATAACGAACCAAACACCAACCGAAGATGCTCCAAAACCAAGCTTCAAAAACCAAAATTGAACCAATATCTACAACTTCGACACTGTTACCGAAGTATGGAGCAGCCGCCGTCCACCTTTCTTGTTATGTGAATTGAACATAAATAATATATATATTTGATATATATTATTAAATCTTGAGTTTTGTAATCAAATCCTAATTGTATCCAAATTGAATTGGGCCTCCACAAATATAATATATAAAAATATTATACCTAAACCAAGTCAAATTAAAACTCTTTTTTCAAAATTAATTGGGTCCCACACTCCAATAAGGAGGTATACCCAACAGACCATTCCGTGAGAGAGAGAGAGATTTGAGTTTGAAAAAACAGGGGTCTAAGTGTTAATAAGGAATATTCAGTAAAAGTGATAGTGAGTGAGGTTGGTTTTAGAAGTTCACAGATTCATAGGTGCCTAAGTAGTTGTGTGGAGAGAAAACAAAGAAACAGGGATAGGCGTGAGGGACAAAGAAACGCGTGCAAACCCACAACAACAGATCAGCACCGTCGAATCTTTCCGTCTGTATAGTTCTTCATCTTCATCTGGGAGGAATTTTGAAATTCCCGAATTTCAGTTTTTTTTTTTTTGAAAAAACTTATCAAAACGACGTCGTTTTGGTAAGTTTTATTCACAGCCGTCCGATCAGGCACTTTAGGAGATCACTCTAGAGGATTAACTCTAGAGGATCCTTACGCCCAACGCGGAGCCTAACAATGGGAATGAGGTAGGAGCACCGCGTGATGTTTGCCCCTAAATCAAATCATAATTTATTTTAAAATTAGGTTTTAATAATTTTGAAAGTTAAAATGATATTTGATACCTAGCACGGAAATTTAATTATATCACCTCCCAAATCCATAATTCTAATTTAAGAATGACAAGTAGGTATACTAACATTTATTTTTTTTATTATTGATATTTTCAAAAGAGTTATAAATTATAATATCAATTTTTATTGATATAAAAGCAAAAAATAAAATTAAAACACCTATAAAAAATATTTTTTCTTATATTTACATTGAGTTACAAAATGAATATTTTCTTATATTAAAAGTATCTACTTAAGGGCATTTGATTTTGTAATTGTGTAACATTCTTTAGTGCGAGGTTACGAGTTCAACTCCCATTAAAAGGAGTTTGATATTATTTGTGGTGGTTTATTTATCACTGCCCATGCTTCCTATGTGGTGATTTATTTATCCCTTGTGCTAGCTTTTTGACCTCTAAGTAAGTTACCTTCAAATCTTATTATTTTCAATTCTATGGACAATTTAATTGGGGAATGTAATAATTAAAAATGTATGAAATATAATATAAAACATTTTCTCTTTGCCCTTTCCCCTTTCTTGTTACTCCATAAATCCATACTCAATTTTTTAACCCAAACACTGCGGAAATAATTATTACGTTTGCACCAAGCAAATTACTAAAGAGTCCTCAAGAAAAAAAATAAAAAAATAAAAAAATTCTATACTGTTATATGAAGGAAATGTTGGACTTGATGTCCAAGTCCTTATGTCACATGTTACTCATTTTGGAAGGAGTGAGACTTTAACTTTGAATTTACCCAAAAAAAAAAAAAAAAGTTTTATCACTGGAATAACACAATATGTAATAAATATTTTATTTTATTTTTACTTATTTAAATGACACACCTATCATGTTTGTCAACCACTAAAAACATTCACATCGAGTTCAACAAATTTTGAATCAAATTACAATCTAAAAATCAATTTTTTATTTTATATATAGCTCTCTTTTTTAAATACACCATCCATTATTCTAACTTTGTTTTATTAAAAAATTATTTTATTATCCATGATCTCAATGATTAATACTTGCAAGATAGTGGGGTTAAATCGATAAAAAAATAAATAAATTATTAAATAGTTAATGAGTAGTGTCTTGACAATTTTGTTGAGTTACTGTAATAAATATAAAGGGTAAATTACACTTACACCTCTTGAGGTTTGGATTTAATACATATCATCTTCTGACGTTTGAGAAATTACACTAACTTTTCTGTCATTGTAATTATTTACACGAAATGAAAACATTGAACTCATACGCTCTTTTTTTTTTTGTTTTTTTTTCTTACATTGCTTCACTTCCTCTATTTTTTTTTTTTTCCTTTTCTTTACTTTATTCTTTTTTTTTTTCAATGTAATTTTCTCTGTTTTTCTACTAAGAGTTATTGTCTTTTATATAAGTAGGGGGTTTATGAAATGAGATTATTAATCATTGGAGTAAGAATGTAATTTCCAGAACATCAGGAGGTGTGATGCAATTAGACTAAACTTAGGAGATGTCAATGTAATTTACCCAAATATAAATAATGGCTAACCATAAAATTAATTTGTTGAGATTGATGGAGTAATGTTTTTATAATGTTGAGTTATTATAGCAAATATAAATAATAGAATTAATTTGTTGAAACTAATGGAACAATATTTTATAATTTAATAATTATATTTAGCTAATAAACTTATTTATCGAGGCTAAATGTGGATGCTCGTTGGTGTTATATGCACTAATTAATGTACATACTAGTATACCAATTAATATTATGTCATTATTACTGACTCTACTTATTATACAAATTATAAATACTCAAAATTTCTAAAATTATATTACATTATCTATTAATATATTAATTGATACATATAACATTATTCAATAAATAATAAACTCACCACACACATTTGTCTTTTTATCTTAGTCCTTGTCGACGCGGTTTACAAGAGTGGCCAACGCCTCGCCCCTTGACTAAATTAATATTACGAAATTAATGCCCAATTTACCGAAGCCGTGTTTTCTTCTTTATTTTAGACTGATTTTATTTACATCATTAATTTATGGGAAAATTATTTAAAAGTCCTATTAGGGAGACTTGTGCTACATTTGATCCCACAAAAAACTTATGTTCCCATAAGTCCTGTGGGAAGTTTCTTGACATATTTACCCTCAATATTAATTGTTAATATCATAAATAATAATAAAACCATATATAGGGAAATTGATATAAACGTAACGTAACGTGACACTTACATAAACGTAACGTGACACCTATACGTAACGTGACATCTACATAAACGTAACGTAACGTGACACCTACATAAACGTAACGTGACACCTATATAAACGTAACGTGACATATCTACATAAACGTAACGTAATGTGACACCTACATAAACGTAACGTGACACCTATGATCTATGGTAACATTGAATTTTTTATATAGGAAATTGATTTATTTATTTTTTGAATTTTTTATTTTATTTTTTTCAATAAACTATCATCGAACACTCCCATGATTGGGAACTCGCAGAAAGTTTGATCTTTTTGACAGATCCGCAAACACTGAACGATGCCTTGTGCATTGCCTTGGATTCGATCTGGTTCTTGAGCACACAACAGGAGCTAGATGGGATAACTGGTTTAATTAAGAAGATCATTGCTAACGGTGCTTATGACTTCACAAGATCTGCTCTTAGGACTTCTTTCCTTGCTTCATGTGTTTCTGCTTGCCAGAGCAGAACAATGAGTTTGGCAAACACCGTGACTGTAATGGCCCAAAGGTAAATATCATTTGAGGAGCCGAGCCCTAGCGTTGTGTGCCCTTCCATTAATTAATTTAAAATTATAATTTTTATGAATTAATTTAGATTTCACATATATTATTGATAATTTTTTAAATTTTACAATTAATAATACAAATAAAAATATATTAAGATTATATATCTATTTCAAAACAAACGGATTAAAAAAATAAAAACTTATTAAGTTTGCGAAACGTAACGTGACACGTTACGTTACATTTATGTAAGTGTCACATTACGTTTATATAGGTGTCACGTTACGTTTATATAAGTGTCACGTTACGTTACGTTTATGTAGGTGTCACGTTACGTTCATATTGGTGTCACGTTACGTTACGTTACGTATATATAGGTGTCACGTTACGTTACGTTTATGTAAGTGTCATGTCACGTTAGGATCTTGTGGAATACATTCTTATGAAAATAGGACTTGAGACTCTATAAGAAATTACACAGGACTTAGCCTAGCATAAGGTTCTGAAAAAGGACTTATAAATAAGTCTCCCTTAATTTATCTCTTTACATAGTTTATATAAAAAAAAAATTGGTCAATTTTACCTATATGTGAAATTATTTTAAAGGATAAAAGAGTAAAATTAAATATATTTTATTTTTTTTACACCCATTACTCTTTAATATCTACTACTCTTCTTCCCTTTTCAGTTTTTCTTCTCTATTACATATCTTTTTTCAAAAAAGGAGAATCATAGTGTTGTGATCATAAAATAAAATAACGAAAGGGTAGTGAAAAATCATAAAAAAAAAAAAAAGTGAAATGGTAATTTTTTTTTTTTTTTTATTTGTTTGGTAGATTTTCGTTCGTTTTTAAGAGAGTTCTTCGACTTTTGTTCAGTGTGTCAAAATCGAACAAAATAAAACAGCCCGAAATCACATTGCCAAATAAAAAATATATATTCAGTAACCCACTATCGAATAAAAGATACATTTTCAGTAACCCAAGGCCGAACGTTTTTAATTTGTTCGGTTACTCATTATCGTGCATTTCTAGTTTCATTTATTTATTTATTTATATATTTTTAATTTTTTTGCTTGGAAGGATTATTCTTTTATTCATTGCAGCAATGCACGTACAATCATCCAGCTGCTGAATATCTTGAAGAGCACTCATTTGCTGGTAGATTATTTGAGGGGAAAAACATCTTTGCTAGTTGACATAGCAAAGAGTATGGTGTGTGTGACCAAAAGAGACATTGATCACATTGAAACGAAAGGACGCCTTAATGCGACAACAGTGAAGATAATTTACAGTGCAAAGCGACAAGTGGCTGGACATATTTATTTTAATTCAGCAATATGACACTGGAGTAATCTAATTTATATAGCAATATATCACCGAACATGCACTTCACAAATGGGCTCCAACTAATTTTTTGTTAAAGTAAAGCAAAATCATGCAATCAAACAACAACAAATGGCTAGAAAAAATTAGTTTGTTTGGTAGCACGACACTAGAGTAATTCAAATTTTTTAGCATTGTATTACCAAAAGCTATCGGTAAGAGATAAAACTGAAAGGATTTTGAAGAGTTTTTAGTTTAGGGTTAGTTTTGGTAGTACAATGGGTGTAATGAGAATCACATTTTTTTTAGTGGTGTAAGAGGGTGTAAAGGGGTAAATTAGTGGTGTAAGTAGAATCACTCTTATTTTATTAGGGTAAATTACCAATAGGTCCTAACATTGGGACTCAGTTTCCATCATGTCCTATTGAAAATAAGTCATAGTAAAATGTCGCTAAAAATAAATTTTTTTGTGACGATTTTTTACATATGTCGTTAAAAATTGACAATTAGTAACTTTTTTTTTGTCATAGTTTTCATAAACTGCCGTTAAAACTTACAATTAGCGATTTTTTTTGTGACGAATTTTTCAAACTGTTGTTGAAAGTTGTAAATTAGTGAACTTTTTTTATGATGATTTTTTAAAATTGTCCCTAAAACTTATAATTAATGACATTTTTTATGACAAAATTTTCAAACTATCGCTGAAAATTAACAATTAGTGACGTTTTTTAATAGTGTTTAATGGAAAATGTCATTAATTATCATAGAACATAGCAGACAATAAGCCCACTTATTATTATTATTATCATCTATCTATCTATCTATCTATAAATATTATAGTAAAGTGATTTTTCGTGAGAAAACCTGTTGGAAGCTCTAAAATTCCTACTAATATTCGTGATTTTTTGAATGGACACTTGGTCCATAAATCAAAATTTAAATTTTGTTTAGTCAAAAGTCCAAGTGCTGAAATAGTTTGGCCATAAAGACAAACTTACACAAAATGACCAAAATACCCCCCCCACACACCTCTATATTCTATCCCATCTCTCTACAACTTTTGGTTTCGTTTAAAACCCTAATTTGGTCTTGATTTCTCTACAACCATCTCTCTCTCTCTCTCTTTCTCTCTCTCTCTCCCTCTATAAACCATTCCCCACTCTCTCAAATCTCATGCCTCCCTCTTTTGTCGTCGTCCACCATCTTCCTGCATCTTCACTCTCTCTTGGCTCCGCATTTATTACGATTTCAAAAATCCGCTACCTCTTCCCCTTCACTTCCAAAAAGACTTCATTCCCCTATCCCTTAAGTTTCTACCACTTGATTGCAACTGTGGCAGCCCTCATTTGTTTGGACACTCATTGTTTTGATCTTGTAAGTCTTCTGAACCTCTCTTTTCATCTTACTTGTGCTTTTATTGAACTTTCGACTTTGCTCCACCTTCGGTTCATCTTTTTTCCTCCGGTTTGTCCATCTTTCAATATCTCCATAGAAAATGACCTGAAAGCTTTGCTCTTTGAGAGCAAGGTTGCCGTTTTTCGCCGCCATTATTCTATTCTTGATGACATTCGAAAAAAGCTCGTCGCAGATACGGTGGTGGACATGGAGAGAACGGACACCAGTACCATAGTGTTTCCATTGTTAGCTATTGCCGAAGACAAAGTACGATTTCCCATTCATGTTTTTCTTTGAACTGTTCTTCGTTATTGGGGGTTCCCTCACAATCGAATGTAAACTTCTACCGCATAATCATGGGCATCGTAGCACTCAACCACCGATTACGAATTAATTTAGGCATCCTTGTTATTCTGCATTGTTACGCCCTTGCCAAATCATCTAGTTAGCTAGGATAAATCTTCCTTAGGGCCAAGGACACGGATCACCAACTGGTGACCATGCTTGCCCGCTTAGGAAAGAGAGTGGATGATGTCATGGTCCTAATCAGTGGAAATTGGGAATTCGGAGTGGAGAAGGACCGTTCAGACCCAATTCCTAAGCAAAAAGGGAAACCAGGTGGCCAGGTAATTCATAAGTCATTTTTAATTCCATTCGACGTTCCATGTATCAACAATTTTCTTCCTTGCAGGTAACGATCTTAAGAAGGCAGTCACTTTAGAGGATGAAGCTGTTCTGGCCCAAGTCAAGATTGCTTTTAAGTACACCGGCCTAGAGAATCTCAAAAGACAAGGCCGTGCTGCCCATATTCTTTTGAGATACAATCTGTCTTACTCCACTTTTGCTGCTGCCAGTCATATTCCCATTCCTAAAGGAGAGCGGCAACTTACTACTTTGGTTTTTGAAAGTTACATTAGCTTGAGGGACATAGGAATAGTTGAAGTAGTAGATGGTGAGAGTAGTGAAAAGAGCGTTGAAGAAGCCAATTAGGGTGCTGAACAAGTAGATCAAGGCGTCGATAACGAAAACGCCGGACAAGCGCAGTAGGGTGTCAATTAGACTATCGAGATTGCCGAAAGCGAAGAATCCAACCAACGAGATTTGGAATTAGTGCTGTCTCCCTCTCGAGTTGATTTGGAAGGCACTTAAGAAGAGGCTGACATATTTTTTGACTTGGATGATCTACTTGGATTCGGAGTCAAAGACATGGCAGGTGAGTCCCTTTTGCTCGCCCAATTCAATAAGAGGAGAAACACTGAGAGAATGGCAGCGAAAAGGAAAACAAGCATTGCAAGAAGCAGCCAAGAGGTACCCTCATATCACAACTCAAACCCGTCCTATAGGTTTAACGTCGTAATGGGCCAATAATCCTTAGATTACCAAAGGCCTCTATACAGAATAGCATATAATTAAAAGGCGAGCCAAAACAATTATATAAAATACATCGTCCATTAAGCTGTGCAGATATACATGAGACAGTGAAGATAAAACTTTTATATACAAGCACGTGACATCATAATATAGAAGTCTTACGTCACTCGTTGAAACAGATTAAACAAAAGTGAGACTTAGCCCAATATACAGATAGTCAGAAGTTGTACGAGAGTCACAAAAAAAAAAAAAACAAAACACGAGTTTAAACATAGTTCACAAAACGTGGCCCTTTGACTTGACATAATCCGAAACCTCCTCGGGAGGCACAAAGGGTGGCCGACAAAATGAACTTCCAGGCGGTCATCAAGTGCACCACTAAAAAATTATTAGTTGCTAAAAGTACACCACATTACAATGTTATGCACCAATCACCAAGTATTATGTCTCATGCCCCAATACAAAATTATGGGCCTAACCATGCCTCAAAAGCACTAGATAATTTTTTTTATTCAATTAGGTATTGCTGATGTGGTATTTAATTTTGTTTTGTTATTTCAAAACTTAAAAAATTCTTAACTTTTAGGGTAAATTATCAATAGGTCCTAATAATTGGATTTAATTCTCATCAAGTCCTATTGAAAATAAATCCTAATAAAATTGATGCTAAAAATAATTTTTTGTGACGATTTTTTTGCATATATTGCTAAAAATTAACAATTAGTAACTTTTTTTTTTGTCACGATTTTTATAAATTGTTACTAAAACTTACAATTAATGACTTTTTCTGTGATGAATTTTTCAAACTGTCGCTAAAAGTTAAAAACTAGTAACCTTTTTTTGTGATATTTTTTTAAACTGTTGCTAAAACTTATAATTAGTGACATTTTTTATGACAAAATTTTTAAATTGTCGTTGAAATTAACAATTAGTGACGTTTTTTAATAATGTTTGATGAAAAATGTTATTAATGATCATAGGACCTATAGCACAATAAACTCACCTATTAAGACCTACATGTAAGTCCTCTTAACTTTTATTATACACATTTATTTTTAATAAAAATTATATTTGTGGAGTCTACACAATTAGATCTATCAAATAAGAAGAATATTAAATATAAAATTTATAAAATACAATATTATTTTCTTAGCTATACGAAACTAACAATTTCTCAATTTGCGAAACTATCTAGTAAATTGAGAAAGTTCTCAATTTTTTCCAGTATTAGTTTTTGTGAAATTTCTCAAAATTTTCGGGTTTTAAAATTAAGAATTTTTTTTAATTTAAAAATTGATAATATTTTCAATTTTATAACTGAAAAAAACTGAGAAATTTCTTAATTTTGCATAGAAATAATACATATAATTGTTTCGTCAACTGAGAAATTTCTTCAAATTGAAACATTTTTCAAATATTAGAAATCATATATTTTAGATAAATTTCATAGTTGCAATCTAATTTTTTAATTTTTGGATGAAATTTATAATTTTTTAGTGTAACTTCTTCATTTTAAGTATGATTTTTTTTTTCAATTTTCTATAAATTTTCTCTTAATTAACTATATTTTATATATAAAAAATTAGACCAAGTAAATATTGTTAGTTAGGAAAGTTTAGAAAATTTACTATTAAAAATGGTTTAAATTGTAAATTTATAATAAAAAAAACATATTTATATTTTTTTATATAATTTTATATTTAATATTAGTCTTGTTTCATAGATTTCGTTGCGTTGATTTTAAAAATATAAATTTTATCAAAAATAAATGTATATTGTAAAAATTATAATATTTTCCATTTTTAAAAATCAAAATAAATGTCACATCACCGTACTTTTTCTTAATAAACAATTACAAATGATGAACAATCATTGATTGGAGGGTAATCTTGTCTATGAAAAATTAATAGGACTTAAAGAAGTAATAAGTCTTAGAGGGGTGCCTCTATTTACACACCACATTTAGTCTCAAGGCATACCATTAATTGGTTATTTTTTTATTACAATAACAATCTTACATAAAATGACTAAAATAACTACAAAAGAATATCAATACACCCCCCACTCACCAAAACCAAGCCACCATCGCAACCCCCACAACCTCTCTACCTCGCCGGTGACCCCTTCCCCTATGCAAACCCTTCTTCCTCCCCCCATCAATGAACAACCCAGGCTCCCACTTCGGCCATGGCTCATTTTCTCCATCGCAGAGAGAGAGAGAGAGAGAGAGAGAGAGAGAGAGAGAGAGAGAGTCCTAGGGTTTTCAGATCTAGATCTAGGGCTTGCACCGGATTCAAAGCTTCGATCTAGGATTTCAAGGTCTGATTCGAAGCTTTGCCGCTGTAGTTGTCTTCGATGAGAAGCTCCTCTCCGATGGATTGGGAAAAATCTTTGTAGAGGGAGGGTTGCGGTGGTGAGGGTAGGTTTGGTAGTATTTAGAGAGAGAAAAAGAAGTAGGATATGAGATGGGAAGGGATGAGAGGTTGTGGCAGCAATGGTGGGGAGGTGGTTGAGCTAGTGGTGGAAGGAAGAAGAGGGTGGAAAAGGGTTTGGAAGTGTGGTTGGAAGTGTTAAGGCAGGAAGAGTGATGGATGGAGTAGTGAGGAAGAGATTCGCTGAAGAAGAAGGAGGGAGAGGCAACGGCTTGTGGCGAGTGGCGGCGGCGGCGGCTAGGGTTAGGGTTATGGTTGGTGGGGTGGTTGAAGGAGATGAGGATATTTTAGGTATATTTGAAAATAAATGGTGTGTATTGACCAAAAATAACAAAGTTAAAATTGTGTTTAGTATGCATTAAATAAGTGATGTGCCTTGAAACCAAATATGGTATGTAAATAGAGACACCCGTTTTAAAGTGTTGCTAAATGCCCCTACTTATCTATTTTGAACCCTTCACTTCTTTGAACCCCCACTTACATAATCGAAACCATTCCATCTTCTCTTTGAATCCCACCTTAATACCAACCATACCCCTGTTACCCCCAACTCTTCTTCTTTTGGCAATCCCTTCCACCATCGGCAACCCTTAACAGTCGGCAACCTTTGTTCCGACGACCTTTTCACTCTCACTGGCAACAGAAAGAAGGTCTAATGGAGTATCCAAGACTTAATAGAATATAAACTCAAATAAAACTTGTGTGTATATGTCCCTAGAATTAGGCCAAGTTTGGCTATCCTAAATAAGTACACACTTTTTATCTTTTTATCTTTTTTCCATCACATCATCTCTTTATTTTTCTGTACATCTTTTCGTAAAAAGACAAAAAGTACACTTATTTAGGTCATCCCAAACAACCCTTAATAAGGCATAGAATTATTCACCGTTTCTTAACTTCCTAATAAATAGAGAGTTTGCATTCCAAATTATTATGCCTCATGTTGGCTCTATCATAATTATTATTTTTTTGCACAAAATAGGAGTTAATAAGTTTATTAAAGGAAACACTAGGTATATACTCTTCAAAAAGTGTGTACTATATGTACTTTATAATTAAAGAAGAAAATGACATAAATTCATACTTTCTAAGTCATAATTAAAAAAATAAAAAAAGTATCATAACCAAATATAACTTGAGACATAACTAAACAACTCATAAATTATAACTAAAGAAAAAAGTTGGTCATAACTAAAAAAGAAAATAACATAACTAAAAATGCATATAATACATCATTTTTAATAGTGTGTATGTGAGAATTTCCAGTTAATTAATAGTTAAATTACGACATAAAATAGTGAACCTTGCAATTTCCATTCCATCAATTACTCTCTGCTCCAAATTAGACCTCCCGGAAAATGGTGTAAATTTTATTTTTCTCAAACAATTTTTAAGACTTTATTTACAAGAATTAAATAAGATTTTTTAATTTTAAATAAAATTTATTATTATTATTACATTATTTTTTGGACCCAAAGGCACGGACGGATTAGAAATTTAGACTCACCACGCCACCATGTCATTGACACTACCAAGTTTAAAGTAATCTTAAAATAATATTATACTTTTAATTTTTATAAAATTAAATTTTGATCATATAAAAACATAATTTATAATAATATTTAATAATTCGAATTTTTATAACTCGAATGTCTCAAAATAACGTCGTTTTGAAGATAAAACGACATCATTTTAATACATTCGAACCATAGAAATTCAAACTACCAAACATTTTTGCAAATTTTATTTTGTTCCTTGTTGTATCAATTTACTCCTTTACGACGGACTCTATATACATATGTATGTATGTACCTTCCGCTAAATAAATAACCTTTTTTTAAAAAAATTTGTAACCGAGTGTCCGCTAAATGAATAAATAACCCTTGCTTTATTGCTGCATGTCGGTTTTGAAAACAAAGCAAAGCAAAGCAGAGCCGCAAGAGAGAGATGGACGACTTTGAACTCTGAAATGAAACTTATCTTGAGGTCGTCTTTGTTTCTTTTTTCTATCTTCCTATCTTTCAACTTCTTCCTGTTTTCGTGTGTGAATTCTGAAAGTTCCAGACAACTTCGAGGCTAGTTCCAGGGAGTTTCGTACCAATTTCAGAGTTGAATCTTCTATATATATAGAGTAAAATCAAATCGTTCAATCAAACAGAAAACCCTCACTTCACTTGTTTTAACTGTAATAGCTTCCTCACCCTCTCCTCCGATGATCTAAAAAACCGGCCTCTGACCAGTGACCGGATATCAAATTTTGTGCTTTCCAACCCATATTTACCGATATATAACAATCTTGTGGTTTTGGAGGATTTTGAAGTCTTGCTCCCGATACCGTTATTTAAAGTCTTGCTCGTGATCATGCTTCAGACCAACACCAGTGGCAGCAGCCACCACGGTTCTGATGATGATGCCGGAGGCTCTCTTCGTGCTGGCTTACTCACCACCACCACCACCATCACCACCACCACCACCGCCACCAGCTCTTCAGATAATAGATACAGAAGGCTTTGGCAACGCGGTAATATATGTGTAGGTCTTTTGATTGCACTCAACAAGAGGCCATCACTGCCTTACGAGGCTCCTCCACCACCATCACCACAACCAACAACAACTACTACATTTTCTTCTCCCTCTCTGTCTGATGATGCCGGAGGCTCTCTTCGTGCTGGCTTACTCACCACCACCACCACCACCAGCTCTTCAGCTAATAGATACAGAAGGCTTTGGCAACGCGGTAATATATGTGTAGGCCTTTTGATTGCACTCAACAAGAGGCCATCACCGCCTTACAAGGCTCCTCCATCACCATCACCACAACCAACAACAACTACTACATTTTCTTCTCCCTCTCTGTCTGATGATGCCGGAGGCTCTCTTCGTGCTGGCTTACTCACCACCACCACCACCACCACCACCAGCTCTTCTGCTAATAGATACAGAAGGCTTTGGCAACGTGGTAATATATGTGTAGGCCTTTTGATTGCACTCAACAAGAGGCCATCGCCGCCTTACGAGGCTCTTCCATCACCATCACCATCACCATCACCATCACCACAACAACCAACAACAACTACTACTACATTTTCTTCTCGCTCTCTGTCTGAAATCGTGATTGATGTCAACGAGGAGGAGGAGAAGGAGGAGGAGGAGGAGGAAAGGGGTGGTGCGGTCACCAGTGAGGTAGTAGATCAAGAGCAGGTTAATCGCATTGTTAAACACAAAGACTTAAAGTCTCTGAGAGACTTGGGAGGTGTTGAACAAGTGGCGATCCTGTTTAATTCTGACTTGGTCACTGGACTTTGTGCCTATGGTGATGATCTAGAAGCTTGGAACACAACAATCAACCCATTTCATGGTTTGATACACTACTTTATCAAATCCAGCAACAGTTACACTATCTTCCTTCTCTTGATCTCGGCTGCTCTGTCCCTATTAACCCAGATATTGATGGAAGGCCTTAAATACGGGTGGGCAGATGGTGTTACCATACTGGCTTCCGTGTTCTTGCTTGTCACCGTCCCTGCGGTGACTAACTTTGTCGGAGCAATGAAGCTAAAGAAGAAATTGCAAAGGAAAGAGAACAAAGTAAAAGTTACAAGAGATGGGTTGTCCCAAATTGTTGGAGTCTCAAGAATAAGGTTGGGTGATATTGTGAATTTGAAAGAGGGCGATCGCGTTCCTGCAGACGGTTTGTTTGTTGGTTCTGGTGGTGACAAGTTGGTGTTGGATGAGGTATTTGCCTCCGAAATCGATTCTGATCACAACCCTTTTCTTTTATCTGGTTTTAAGGTACGTAAACCTTATGTTTTGTGTTATTTGTTTTTCATGTTCTTCTCGTGAATTGCATGAGTAATTCGTTTCAAGAATCAAAGTATAGAACACTGGACAAACACAAAAAAAGATCTCTAGTTTTAGCCGAGTTTCATTTTTGACCATGTTTTAATTTGAACATATTTGCACTCCATTTTGGGTTGTGTCAAGTAAGGACAATAAAAATCTGAGGTTAAATTTTTAGATAGAAAACATACATGCAACTAGGGACAGAAATGGAAATTCATACTAACACTAACACACTAGACTGAGTTCACTCGCTTTTGATCAATTATTGAGTAAAGTCAACTCATCATCATCACCTACCAGCAAACCCATCGCTGCTCAGCACCTGCAACCACTCAGCCTGCCACGACCAAAGCATCACCACCCCCTTTCCATCGTTGGCTAGCACAACCAACCAGCACCACCTCTCATTCCTTCCCCGCCAATCCACATCTCCCATCCTCGCACCCAAAGCCCTCTCCCAAAATTCAAATTTGTCCCATACATACCACCACAAAATATTCTCTAAAATCTGTCCCCTCTAAGAGCACAACAAACCCACATATACTTTAATTTCAAAGAATCCAAAAACTTCAAGTTTCTTCTCCTTGGTAATGGTTATATTTTCTACTTTGTTAACTTCACCAAAACCTCCAACAATCACCCACCAAAACCAAATTGTGAAAGCTTTTACAATCTATTTCTACATCAAATTGCATAAAACCCATCATTAATCCCAACGAATTCAATTCAATCCAATATTTTGAGTTAAGCAAAAGAATTGAGCACATTGGTCAAACCCACTTCAATATATATATATGCTGTGTGGATGTAATTTTTTCACTACAGTATGTTGCAGTGGATTTAATGGTTTGCTTCGATTGAAGAGTATGATTCTTATGGGGAATTTGAAGGTGTATTTCGTGGTGGTGAGGGTTTGGTGCTGATGGTGTGGTTGGTGGTGGTTCAAGGTGTAGGAGGTGGGTTTTGGGGTCGTACGAGGTATTGGTTTTGGTGGTGGTTCAAGGGAGGTGGGATGGGAGAGGTAGGTTTTATGTTGGCAGATAGGCTGTTTCGGCGGAGGTTTGGGGTGGATTTGGCACTAGTTTCAGGTTGGTGTGATGAGGTGGTGATGTGGCGGAGGTGTTTTGATGGTTATTGGTGACTATGCATAGGGTGGTGACGGTTTGGAGGTGGTTGGGGTGATAAAAATGGTGGTTCAGTGGTGGTTAGTGGCTGTGGATCGTGGTGGGAGAGAGAAAGAAGATGAATTGTAGAAAGAGGAGGAGAAGACTATTTTGCCTTTGAAAGTTAGTCATGTGCGTAGCATGTGATTATTTTCCATCCAAAAAAAATAAAGTATGAAGGACAAATGTGTTCAAATTAAAGCCTTAGGGATTAAAATAAAACTCAAGTGAAAACTATAGGGGCCTTTGGTAAAATTTTCTATATTTTTTAAAAGTAAAACCACCCACAAATCTTGTATGCATGTGTTTTCTTTCAATGTTTGGTTCTTGTGTTGTTAGATTTTATTTATGCATGTGTTTTCATTCAATGTTTAGTTTCTGTTAGATCTATGGATTTGTTTGTCATTCTTTCCTTTGTGTTGTTCATAATATGTAGTCTTGATCTAATCCTATCGTTTGATTAATTTTCTTTTAAATTTCTCCATGAAAATGGCTCCTGAATCAAAGCTTTGAAATTTGGAATTTCAATCAGGTAGAATGAGTAGTTGTGTAAATTAATCAGTATTTTTTTTTTAATCAGTAAAATAAAATTTATTGATGAATTATATAGTACAAGTTGTACAACAAAAATACATAAATAAAAGTAATTGAAAAAGCATCTTTAAGAAGCAAATGCCAACTAGGTTGTTATACGTATCGAGCCAAACAAGTGCGAGATCCCAAAACAAGCCAAACCAAGTTTGGCAAGACAACAACACTAAAAAGAAAACACCCAATTAACAAAACAGACATCAGCACTTTCTGATTCACCAACAGTTATTGGAAAATGTAAATTGACCAGTTGGTTGGTGCCTATCTTTTAATCTTTATTTTCATTTTGAATATTGCATATATTTTTATATCTTGGTGAAACTGGAAATTAAATAAAACTAAATAGAGGTGTACAAAGTTCAGTAACCTCTTCTATCAGTTAATCTTCAAAAGACAGAATGGAAGAAAAAGATAAGGGCACTCCTTTATTTGAAAGAACTTTGCTTCCATCTTCTTTGATCTGTCCCAAACGTTTATTTAAATAAGTAAATTACACTTTGCCTCTTTTATATTTGGCTATTTTCTCATTAGATAAAAAATAACACATTAACAGTTACGTAGTATAAAAATATTTTATTATCAGTAATAATTCAGAGTATTAATTTTGGTACTCTAATGAAGCACTAATGGCATGACAAGGGGAAAAAAAAAAAAAAAAGAAGAAGAAGAAGAAACAAATAAACAAACCAAGACCAAAACATTACATCACAGTAGATGGGACCCACTGCCAGCTCATTAGAGTTGGCGTTAGAGCTCAAGAATTAGAACTCCAATGTATTTTTCTTTTATTATATATAATTTACACGTCTGACACAAACTCAACCCCCAGTATAATATATTTTTTAGTTAAATTCATTTTACTCTCTCATGATTTGGGGTTAAATCACTTTATCCCTTATGGTTCAAATATGATCGAAAAACCTAATGGTGATACTTTAGTTCAAAACACGATTTTTTTGAACTAAAATACCACTGTTAGATTTTCCATCCAAATTAACCAGTCCTGTTGGATCAAAGATACACATCCTTTGAGGCTCTTTCCAATCCTCTTTGATCCAAGAGTGGTTTCTATAGTAGTGTTTTTGGCATGCCAATGTCATAGTATTGTGTTTAAGGTAATGTTGCCCTCAGTACAAGTTTAGTCTTGGCTTATTCTGTTTTGTGATTGTTAGGTCCTTGTCAATTCAGTGAACAAACACTTATTCAATTTGTAATTGGTGTTCTGTTTTGTCATAGACCGCTCGAGCGATGAAATGATCGCTCAAGCGAAGAATTCCATCTCCCAAAAGTTTAACTAGTCTGCAAAAGCACTGAGAAGGGTTCAATGTTTGCTCGAGCGAACTTGTTGGTGGCTCGAGCGAACTTGTTGGTGACATACTGCTTGAGCGACCATTCCATGGCTCAAGCGGTTTTCGCGCCCTTGTTTTCTATAAAGCTGTGCGAAAAGATAAATTTTAGAGTTACATCTTCCAGGAGATATTCTTGAGGGCTAGAGTTTCTCTCTGGACGTTTTTTGCATGTTTCCTTTGATGTCTTGGTGAGTTTATCTCATGATCTAAATAGTTTACATCAAAGGGTTGATTGATCATTTATGTCAAAGATTTCTTGTTTGGTGGATTCCGAAGATTCGAGTGTGAAGGCTTTAAAGGAGTTTGTAGCAGCTCGTTGTCCACTACAAAAAAACACACCTTTGGCGACTAAATTTTTAGTCGCCAAAGGTCCCATTTTAGTCGCCAAATGTCAAAATTCGACTTTCCCCGACTAAAAGTTTTAGTCGCCCATCTTGTCGCCAAAATCTGGTCGCGGATGTCTTTGGCGACTAAAAATCTGTTAGTCGCCATTTCTGTGGTCTTCAGCGACTAAAGATTTCGTCGCCAATTGTCAATTTCATTTTTGGGAATTTAACCTTTGCCGACTAAACCTTTTTGTCGCCAATACTTAATTTTTTATATTATTAATTTAATTAAAAACACCTTTGGCGACTAAAGGATTTAGTCGCTGAAAGTATTTTCACAAAAAAATTTTTTTCCCTTTGCTGCTGCCCAGTTTCGAACCCGTGACCACCAAGTCCCAACTTTGTCAACCTTTAGCAACACTCTCTCCCCCACTATGCCACTACAACCTCACGTGAATATTAATGCAACATATATTATTTATATACTATTTATACCGGTATTAATACAAACTATATATATAAATAATTATTTTTATTTAATGTATTTTATGTAAAAAAATAAAGTATTTATTAAAAAAAAAATATGAGAGGACTTTTGGCGACTAAATGTGGATTTTAGTCGCCAATTCTGTGCCATTTGGCTACTAAATTCTGTTTTGTCGCTAAAAACTTGAATTTCCGCCCAAAAAAACTACAATCGGCGACTAAACTCATTTTTTGTCGCCAAAAGCTCGAATTTTGCCGACTAAAATCAATTTTAGTCGCCACTTGTCCAGGTTTTAGCTACTAAAATTTTTTTTGTCGGTAAAACACCCATATTCGGCGACTAAAGTTTTTTTTAGTCGCCAAAACCTATAGATTTCGCGACTAAATGGTTTTTAGTCGCCAAAAACCGTGCCTTTAGCTACTAAATTTTTTTCAGTCGCTAGAACTACTATATTCGGCGACTAAACCGACTTTTAGTCGCCAAAAGGCCTACATTCGGCGACTAAAGTGCTTTAGTCGGGAAAAGTGCTTAGGTTTGGCGACAAAACTGACTTTAGTCGCCATTTCTACGACTTTTAGCGACGAAAATGCTTTTTTTAGTCGCCAATTGTGCATTTTCTTGTAGTGGTCATGGATTCAGTGTGGGTGTTGTGGATTCAACATCAGATTAATCAATTCCGAGATGAAGGCATTGGTGAAAGAGGCACAAGTTGTTGAAGACAATTTTATAGAGTGTAGGGTAAATTGTTTTGTATTCTTTTGAATTTTGATTCTTCATAGTGGATTGATTAGTGGCGTTTCATCCGTGATTTTTTATCACAGTTGAAGGTGTTCCAACTATGATTTTTTCTACATAAAAATCGTTTGTGTCGATTTATTAATTGTGAAACAACAATCTAAATCACTTTCGTACGTGTTAGATGATTTAGATTGTTCGTTTTGTTTGTTTGGAAATTGTTGCAATTAAATCTACTTTAAATCACAAATTACTTAGGTTTTTTGGTATTTTTAATACTATAATAATTTTCGCAAATTTAGTTTATCTTGTGATTTGTCATTGTTAATTACACTAGAATTAGAAATGAGTGATTTGTTACAAGAACATATATATATATATATATATGTGTATTTGGTGAACAGAGCGTTCAAATCTGGTCAGTGTGTGATAAACACACTCATAGGACTCTCTCTTATATTTTCTTTGATCCAACAGGTTCATCGGGGAATGGTCGCATGATTGTGACGTCTGTCGGCACCAACACAGTGATAGGAAAGGTGATGAGCATGGTGAACGGTGATGATGATCCAAACAATGAAACCCTTTTGCAAACTCGAATCGAAAGGCCAATCAAATATGCAGATAAGATTGGTTTGTGTATCACTATTCTCATCACTGCTGTGGTGCTCTTACGATTTTTGCGTAGAAACCATGTTGAACACAATTTTGAACGCCCAGAACTAAAGGGGAACTTCCATATTGAAAAGCTGATGAAAATGTTTGAGAGAATTCTTTTGAAGCCGCGAGGCTTGGTTTGTGTTTTAACAACTACTCTCACTGCAGTGGTGCTAGGGTTTCAAAATGGGGTCTCCCTAGCCATTACCCTCTCCCTCTCTTACTGGAACCAAAAGGTATCTGATCATGCCAACCCTCAAACTCTATCGGCTTGTAGCACCATCGGCTTCAGCACTGTCTTCTGCATTGATTTATCTGCTGCGGTAATGTTTGACCAGATGAAGTTTGACAAGTTCTTTGTTGGTGAAAACGAAATTGACAGGGAAGAATACAACATATCAAAAGTTGCTCTTGAGGCTTTGCAGCAGGAAATTGGTATGAACAATCTTGTGCCCAAAAGTGGCCGATTATGTGAGGCTGTGTTGGCTGCAGTGGCTATGGAGTCCAGGGAAATGACGTTCAATGAGAAAGGCAAAGGGGTCTTGATGAGGAAGAATGAAGATAATGAGAAAATTATGCACTTGCATTGGAGAAGATCGGCACAGACTATATTAAGAAAGTGCTCGCGCTACTATGACTATGAAGGAACAAGCCATGCCTTGGATTGTGATCATAGACGTGAGTTTGAGAAACTGATTAAAGGTATGGAGGACAAGGGCCTTCATCCCATTGCATTTGCTTACCAAACAACACATGTTGAGCAAATTAGAGAAGAAGATGGGTTGATCTTGCTAGCACTAGTTGGTGTTAAGTTCAAAGAAGAAACAGAATCAGCCATGGAAGATTTCAGAAGAGCAGGAGTAAGCATCAAATTCATGATGGGGGATGAGCTAAGCAAAGCTCATGAAGCTGAAGACAAACTTCTCTTGATACGGGACTTGAAAGCACAAGGCCATGTGGTCGCTTTCTTTGGAGGATTGACTGCAAGTGACACTCCAGCTTTAAAAGAAGCCGATGTAGGGATCACCAAGGAAACTCAGACCACTGAAATGGCCAGAGAGAGCTCTGACATGGCCAGAGAGAGCTCTGACATTATCCTTTTAGGTCATGCAGGGTTATCCTCTTTAACCCAATTGTTGAAGCATGGTAGATGTGTTTACCATAACCTTCAGAAATTCATTGTACTTCAGCTCACTACTTGCATTTCTGGGATACTAATTACATCAATCTCAACAATGTCTCTTGGAGAATCCCCAATCACAGCAATTCAATTGGTTTGGGCGAACTTAATTGTCTGTATGCTAGGTGGCATGATGATGACGACGGAGCCTCCAACTCAGGGACTAATGGCTCGTCAACCACAACCTGAAAGGACAAAATCAATCATGACCAAGGTCATGTGGAGAAACTTTACAGTTCAAGTTGTTTACCAGACCATTATTTTGCTAGCATTTCAGTTTGAAGGACAACAATCAAAACACATCCTGGAACAGAACGTAATCAAAACCATGATCTTCAACACTTTCATCCTGTGCCAGATCTTCAATGTGTTCAATGCCATGGAATTGGAAAAGAAGGAAATTTTTATGGTTGTGATTCCGTCCTACTACTTCTTGGCATCTGTAGGGGTTGTTCTGGCTTTGCAAGTGCTATGGATTGAGCTCGGGACAATTCTAACCAATTACGCGAGGTTGAATTGGGTTCGGTGGGCATTCTGTTTCCTCTTCTCTGCACTTTCATGGGGGTTTGATCGAGTCTTGAAATTTCTCTGTCTCTTCCTCAGCAAACCGTCTGTCCGTTCAGTGAGTTCACAGATAGTGTTCCCAGCTAGGACACATACACCACATCTCCCTTTGATGGGCCTCATGTTTTCTATGATATTGTTATTCTCTTTTAAGTATTATTTCAATTCCGACATCGCCTGGACTATGCGCTAGTCCCTGTACTGAGAAAGATGAGTTTGCGGATTAACCGCTAGTCTAGTTAGTGGGCAGGTGAGGTATTGTGTTAAGTGATTGGGGAACATGAGGAGCCATATTAAATGATGATTAGTTAGAGAGTGTGGTACTCATGATTATTAAATAATTTCCCCTAGTTTAGTTAGTTTGTATATATCAGTTAGTTTGTAATGTATATATCACTGCAATTTCTTCCTATATGTTGTCTATATCTATCTATCTAAATGCTGAATCCAAATTTCTTAATTTTTCAATTTAAAAAAATTAATAAATCACATACTAACACTTTCTTTTTTAAACAAAGAATACATTTTTTATTCCTAAAATCATTCATTCCTTAACATCAAACAAGGAAGGAGTTTTTCAATTAAGAAAAATAATTAATAAATCACACATCAAAAAATGAGTTTTCCAATTAAAAAATTAATAAATCACAGAGTCAAAAATATTTTGTCGTAAAATATTTTCTATTAAAATATTTTAAATTCTTCACCATAAAACATAAAATAATTTATATAATTAAAATTTCGTAACGGTTTTTTTTTTTTTTTTCCCTCACTATGGCCATTACTACTAACATATATATCAGACCTTATTATTTTCTCATTAATAAGATTTCTTTAAGGTTCAAACTCTCAACTCTTTTTTTTTTCATTTTTTTTAATAATAAAAATACTATGTGTCATTATGTGTTGCATTTTAATTAGTTCATAATTAAATTAATAGAGTTTTATGTTAAACCCTTAAAATTATGCTACCATAATGACCGTTTCAAATTATTTCCCTAATTTATGTTTAGCATACCAAATTTATTTTCAAAAATACTTCCCTAAGATTGCATTAATGCATGATTTTGATACATTCATACATACACATATGGAAAATAATTAATTTTTTAACTTAAAATTTAAACATTATTGATTCTTTTACGTGGCTTGGGCTTCTCTCTAATCCTCCATCACACTGGAGAGGTATTGTTAGGCCTTATGCGCTCACTTTTGGGTCCCATTTTGATAATTTGAACCATTTATATTTTAAGATTTGTCAAGTACATCATCTCTGTAAAAAATTAAGTCGATCAAATAACGGCAACTATGTGTTTGTATCAGTTTTGTATGGATAAAAAAAAAAAGAGGAAATAAATGGTACATACAAAATTGATCCAAACACGTGATTTCTGTTATCTAATCGACTTGATTTTTTGTAGGGATGATGTACTCAATGAATCTTAAAATGTAAATGGTTCGAATCATCAAAATGAGACCCAAAAATTGGCCCATTGAATGTTTAATCTAATATTATAACTCACAAACTAGCTCATACTGGTCATGAATCGATAAATTATGATATAATTTATACATAATGTTTAAATTTATTATTATCAAATATTTTTACTAAGATTAAAGCTAAAATATGACATATAATTTAGGTCGGGTCTATCTTAGATAATTTTTTAATACATAAATATATGTAACTAGTTATTTCATAGTGTTAACATAAATATATAATTTTTTGTCTAAGTTCAATTTTTTTAATAGATATACATAATATATGTTCATATTCAAATGTTTAATACGATATTATAATCTCCAAACAAGCTCATATCAGTCACGAATCGATAAATTATGATATAATTTATACATAATGATTAAATTTATTATTATCAAATATTTTTACAAAGATTAAAGCTTAAATTTGACATATAATTTAGGGTGGTTCTATCTTAGATAATTTTTTAATATATAAATGTATGTAACTATTTATTTCATAGTGTTAACATAAATATATAATTTTTTACCTAAATTCAAAAATTTTAATAGATATGCATAAAATATGTTCATATTTCTTATTTAAAAAATAAAAAATACTTATAGATATTTATTTACCAATTTAATAAATAAATAGGTCAAATGATTCATAAGCTGGGCATAGACCAAGACATTTTTAATGATTGAAACATTAATTTTTCTATAAGATTTATTTAAGATGAGTCTTTCTAATTTTATGATGATGATAATAGAATGACAACGAAATGTTATGTGAAAATATTTCTTTTTATTGATTATATAACTGAATATAGCCTAGGGCTGAAATGCTTTAGGGTCCTAGGGACCAAAATGTTTGAAGGACCATAAGGGTCATTGTACATAAGGGGTCCTGAGGACCAAAATATTAAAATGAGGATTAAAGTGCTATGATGACACGAGTTATATATGTTCCTATGGACATATTTTGGATTACGGTACTGTTACCCAAAAGACAACTTAAGAGGGAGGGTGAATTAGGTTTTTACAAATAAAAATAATAATACCCTAATAAAAATTATGACTAGCACAATAGATAAATATAGTTAATGAAATAAAAATAATTAAAACAAGTGTTCTAACAATTATGTCAGTTAATGATTTTAGCACAGTGAAAATGTGAAATATAGCTATGGTAATTTAAATAAAATAAAGAGATAAGGGAGAGAAATGCAAATAAATTTATAGTGATTCGGCTTCAACTCCCACTCCTCAAGTTTCACTTGAGATTTTCTACTATGTTCTAGTTTCACGGGGGTGCTAGCAACCTCTTTACAAATGGAGCAATCCTCCACGGATTTTACACAGACTTTCTAAGTCAAGAACACTGAGTGTACTACACTCTTACAAGGTTGAAAAGAATGTGTTTTTGCTTTCATAGAAAGCTACAAGAATTATCTCTTAAAGATAGATATAAAAATGAAACTCTGGTTTTTCCGTAAACCTCACACAGGAAAGATGGGCTTAAAACTATACGTCTCAGTATATAATTTCTGAAAAAGGATATACACAAAAATTGAAAAACACTTCTCAGAGAATTTTTCGGAGAATAGATGTGAGTGATTATCTATCAAAGAATATTTTCTGATTTTTTTTTTGTAACTTGTTTACATTAGAGGCTTTGGTATATATAATAAAACTTATAGCCGTTTATAGCCGTTGTATTCATTTGAATTTATAGCCGTTTATAGCCGTTGTATTCGTTTGAATATTTTCCACTCCATCATTACTAATTTCCACTCCATCATTACTAATTTGAATATCTTTCACTTGAACATTTTGAACCTTTTGAACTGCTGCTGTGCTGGGCTGTTTGAACCTCTGTTTTTGGGCTGTTTAAACTCCTGATTTAATCAAATATTAAATATATTCTAACAACATTTAGGATAAAGGTTTAAGTGAGAAATAATGGGGCAAAATAAATTTTGATTCTATTTTTCTTTTTCAAATAAATTAAAACATAATTAAATAAATCATCAAAATAAATGTTAATTTTATTTTTCTCTTTCAAATAAATCATCAAAATAAATTTTGATTATATTTTTCTCTTTCAAATAAATTAAAACATAATTAAATAAATCATTAAAATAAATAAGTCTAACAGGTACCATCACTACTTAAGTCGCGAGGTAGTACGACCCTAAGGCTATGTAATGGACTGTATGATAGATACGAGATTTTAATGTATTGAAAAGTTGAATTTTGTTTTAATCTCCTTATTTCAATTGTATTCTACCGCACTACGATATTCTTTAAAAAATCTCAATAATGGTTTATGCAAAGTTTTTGCTATGTATTGATTTCATTACAATCAAGCTCTTATATAAATTACCCTTATTGTTGACCCCATTTGGAAAGAACAAGTTTTACAACTTCATGGGATTGGTATACTCATTAGGCTCTAACTCATTATTTTTAAATTAAATCTTTTTTAGATTCCTAGACTATAGCGTGGCTCACCTCAACTTGGAAGCTTAGATTTTTTGAAGTATCAAAGGTGGGTGTTTTGTAGTTGAGGTTTTGCATAGGGTCACTCTAGGATGTAGCTTTATCTTTTGTATTTTTGAAGGAAGTTGATTTGTAAACATTGTTGATTATGAAGTTCGATGTAAAGATAGACTCGTGTTGGTGTTTTTAGGAACAAAAATGATTCGTAGCTCGAAATTCGTCCGGCTCGAATGGCCCGAATTGCCCAAAACAACGTCGTTTTGGGTAGTTTTTTTTTTTTTTTCTCTTTCCTTTTCATTCTTTCGAACACAGACAGAGAGGGAAGAGAAGAGGAGAGAGAGAGAGAGAGAGAGAGAGAAGAGATGAGAGAAGAGAAGAGAAGAGGCGATCGATGGTGATGGTCGGTGATGGTGGCGGCGATCGACAGTGATGGTCGGTGATGGTGGCGACGCCCGATCTCCTCTTTCAAATTATTTTTTTTTTTTTTTAAAGTAGATCTAGATCTGGAAAAAAAAATATTTATTGATGATGATAATGTGTTGATGTGTTGACGATGATGATGATGATGAAGATGTTGTTGTTGATGTTGATGAAGATGTTGTTGATGAAGATGTTCCTCTGGTCCTCTGAAACTCTATTTTCTCTTCTTCTTTTTTTTCCCTAAGTAGATTTGGTTCTGAAAAAATAAAAATAAAATTTGATGATGAAGATGAAGATGTTGATGAAGGTGTCCAGCTCCAGCTCCAGAAAAAATGAGAAGATGTTGTTGATGAAGATGCCAAAATGACCATGGGTGATCAGCACTCAAGTGCTTCAGAAAAAATGAGAAAAAAAAAGAAAAAAAAAAACCAAAACGACACCGTTTCGGACTCGGGCCATTCGAGCCACACACGTTTCGAGCTACCAAACGGGATTGTTTTAGGAAATGGTACATGAGAACTAATTTAGTGGCATGATGATATTATTTGTACTTGAATGGATCAACTAGTATATAATGGTTGATTGAAAGGTTTTATGTACTATTGGTGATGTAAATATATGGATTATATAGGAGATTATTGTGTACAAGTATTATAGTACTTGAGGTTTGCCCTCTTAGCAAGGTTTGCCTTGCCAGAATTGGGTTGTAATTACATGGGTAATCTAGGTAGGCATTCTTGAGTCTGTATATAAAAGCATTGCGGCACAATAAATGGTGGAAATGTAGAATTCATCACTGCAGTAAATGTCTTTAATGGTAACGCTTTGTACACCAAACAAAAAAAAAAACACAAAAAATCATAGAAGGGAAATGCTAAAAATAGCTCTTAGAGTTGCTGTTAGTTATGTGTACAAATGTATTGGAATATATAAAAGATATATAAAAATGTTTTGAGATATGTGAAATATATATTGAGATTGTAAATATTTTGACATTATATAGTTTATTGACAATTAGTAGAACCCATCATAGAAATACATATATAATTGCTAAATTGTTGAAGTTATCAGGTAGCAGGTTGGATCAATGTTGATATAATATCAGTAATACTATGAACTCAAAAAAAGTACACAAAAATTTACCCAAAATAAGAAATCAATGGTCTACATTTATTATAGCTGTGTTTCACATCTCACTAATTTTAAATTTACGCTGCACAAACTTTCAAGGTAAGATTTGGAGTAAAAAAAGTAAAGGAATGGATCACATTTATTGTGGGTACAAGCCACATGACACTAATTTTAAATCTACACCTCTCACTTTCAAACTAAAATTTGGGGTACATTTTCATAGTGCATAACATTTTCCTTTTAACTAAACACAACATATTTATCTTATAATATTCCAAGCAATATATAGAGCCAAACACCACCTAAGTTAAAACCCAACCTAAGATACTCAAAAATCGGACCCCGAACCTATTTATAGTTGCAACCAAACATAACCCATCAGCTTTTAATAACAAAAGAATGCAGAATTTTATTTAATTTTCTTTCCTTCTCTCTAACTTTCCCTCACTTTCTTACATTATCTTAGTGGCCAAGCACTTTACAATTGCTCCACCTTTGCACCACCATCACCACCACTGCCTGCCATCTCACCTCGCTGAAAAAAGCTCCGATCAGCCACATTTTCTCGCGTTACGAGAATAGCACAAAATCAAGCTCAAACTCTTAATTTTCTTAATCTCTTCAAGAACCAAGCTTGGGGTTTCATTTCATGATGGGTTAGAGGCTTTTAATTGTTGGAAAAAATGGTTTTTTGGTTTGACAATTGAATGAAAATTATCTCATAAAGTTGGCCTCATGAATGAGAGATTGAGAATGACGATTAACCATTTTATACATGATTTAACTATGAGAGACACATGGCCTAAACATGAGGACACATGGCCTGAATAGTGTCTTAGACCATGAGACACACATGGCCTAGTGTCACGGGCCGACTCCTTTAGAGGCGCAGCGGATCAATTTTTCGCCCGTGTGGTGCTCAAACTCCACCAAGTTTAAGTCCACCATAGCTCATTGACAAATCGAGTGTTGATGGTCTCACCCGTCTGAACATTAGGGCCTAACGCTTTGTCAAGCAAAACAACTTCACAAGGAAGCCCCGTCTTCCCTCGGATGCCACAAGTAGGCCTAACGCCTCAAGTGCTCCAAGCACGGCATAAGTCGCTTCATAGCGCCAAGCTTACCTCAAGCAAGGTGCTCGCCCAACTTAGGTTTATGTCATCAAGGTGCCTAGCCACACAACAATGTGCTAGCGAAGGTCCTCAACTTAGCCGACAAGCCAACATTGCATGTTGGGTCTTTGATAGCTTCTTGAAGTGTCGTAGTGTCAAGCATGCCTCAATAGATGCATATTGGATGGCCACTTGGTCATGCAAAGCCCACAAGGCACCGAGGGTCAATCTCTCACCCACGGCGTAATCCTCGTGCCAACACATGTGTTAGATTCCGTTTAAGGCCATTGCGCACCTTAGCGTTGCACCAACGTGTAGCATGAGTAAGGCAACATCTCAATCTGTAGCTTGCTTGTAGCATAATGTAGTCCCTCAATGGACTTAGTCAATACGTAGCTTGATGCCTTCATTCGATAGCCCACATATGTGGTGTCGCCTTCCAACCGCTTAGCTTAAGCCACGAGATCCCCTCGTGCAAGGTTGAACCCAAACCAAGCACTTGAGTTGGCGCACGAGGCCTTTAGTGGTGCCTCGATAGCCCATTCGGTCCAAAACGAGTCCCAAAGATGCCATATTGCATGGCATAATGGAAGCAACATAGTGAACCTCTCCCTCGGGAGGACACGCGCAGTGCTCACATTATTGCACCGTCCACGGGGCTCCCAAACCCACGTGGAGACTCTAGACACCCCTCTGGATGCCTAAAGCCCGCCCTTGAGTTGCCCCAAGGTTGCTCACTTAAAGCCTAGTTTAGGCGGGGAGGTAGGTAGGTAGCACACCTTGCCCCTTTATATATGCTTTTTAAGCAATTTTCCCTCTGGCAGGAGGAAACATCAATATGTCCGAGGAGTCATAATGATTTTTCATAAATTCCACAAATTGAGAAAAATCATGACACTTGGTCGGGAAACCTAAGACCTCTTTCCAGTAAAAATTTCAGCCCGAAACTCCTTCGTTTGAATGCCGAAACAATGCGCCAAAATTCTGCACTGTTGGCTGCCATTGCTGGCCGCTACTACTGTGTTTTGCTGCTGCTGGCAGCGCTAGTTGGCTATTAGCATGGGCTGCAGCCTTGTCGTTTGCTGGCTATTGGTGGCCTACATGCCTTGGGCTGCTTGGGGCCAATGTTAGGCCACGTTGGGGTACTTCCAACGGCCACTTTTGAGCACTCAAATAGCCACACCACCACGAGTGAAACGTCACGGAGTTAGCCTTGCAAGGCAACCCGTGACACCTAGCCATGAGGAACACGTGGTTTTGGAAGCCATGAGGTACACATCGCCTTACCATGCTCAACATTGTGAATTTCATCACAAAAATAAGCTAAATTCTATCCTCCTCTTTTCTCCATTGTGTATAAAAGGAGACCATCTTCTTTGGTTGGAGTATAGAAATTTTTGATCTCATATTATAGTCAGTCTACTCCTATAATATATTCTTCTTGTGTGAGAAAGTGCTGCTATTGTCAGTTCACTAGAGCTAGCAGAAGGTGCTTCTGCGTTAGCGAGTTCTAAACCGTCATATCCTGAGAGATAGACGTCGGCATACCTCTAGCACCCACGGTGATGCGGCAAATCTGTTTTAAGGAGATTGTGGTATCATACAGGCTTCGGTTTGCTTTCTTTTCTCATTTCAGTATTTTAATTTGTTATATGTATTTCTGTTCATCAAGATGTAATTTCCCATGAATTCTTGTTCTGTGGTTTTTCCAATTTAATTTACCATGAATATATTTCTTTTATTTAATTCACACAATTTGTACAACATTAATCTGTAAGAATCTCTCTAAAAAAAGTTTTAGCTTAATATTTTACATGTTTAGAGTTAGAGATGATGATTTCTAAATTTATTATGATTTAGTTTTAGTTGTTGAGTTTTATACTCATATTTAGTTTCTATGTGTAGCGGTCCGGGTTAAAATGCGACCTTCTCTATTCTTTTGTTCCGGGTTAACTCTTGTTGTGGTTTGTATTTTACTTCTTTGGGTCTCATTGGGCACAAGGAACCTCAGTTTTGAACCTTGGAGTCAACGAGTAGGCTGCCTAGTTTGGTAGGTCGTGGCCACGATGCGCCTGTGATGTGGTGTGCTTGAGGGCCGCACCCACGATGGGACACGGCCAAGCCATGAGGAAAAACACCTCCCAGTACTTTTGCCTGTGGGTTGCGTCTATACTTGCGATGGTCAGGTCGCGTTCATGATGGGTGATGGTCGCGCCCGCAATGGTGTTGGTGGCTCCTACAATTGTGTCACTTGGGCCTACGGTCTCATATTCGCGCCTGCGATGCGCCTGTTCTATAAATATCACCAAAAAGCTAGAAATGTCTATTTTGATCTCATCATCTTCTTCTTCTTCTTCTTCTCTCCTATTCCGCCATTTGCGGATTCTTAAACCATAAAACCTTGATTTTCATCTACTTTTACCCATTTTTCACCCCTAGTACTTAAGACTTTAAGGTAGAGGGCGTTAAGGGCTTTATTTTAATCTGGAAAGTTCGTATTTTTGTCATCGTCGAATTTTGATTGTTGGGTCTTTTCCTCTTCTTGCTTTGAGATAGGAATTTTCTTAACGATATGCATGTTGTACGGGAAAGAAATAAACATTCTCGTATAATCTTGTTGATCAAGTCTGCACTCCTCCGTACGAGGTTGCTCTACTACCTGAAAATGCACACGTGAGCTAGCCGGCGGGTGTGTGCCGGAAACCTCTCCGATGCCTAAGTCAGTCAACTAGACAAATAGACAAAAGCTCTGTGTATTCGAGAATCAAAGTTGTGTTACCTCTCCATAGGTGATGTTTGTGAGCTTTTATAGGTTCCGTGTGGCACAATCCTAGTAGGAATTTTACTCCTCCATACAGAGTCCTCCTAGGATTCCTACTCCTGAAGGATAAAGCTTATCCTTCAACACCCCTCTCACTGCTTAAACCAAGTGAGATGGTTTTACCATGGCCGGATTCCAATTTGACCGAAGTAAGCATGGCCACGCCGAGCCACAGAGTAGACCGAACTATCTTTAGTTCGGTTCTTCCTTTAATGCCCTTACCTCAGTTCCTCCTGCACGAACCGTGGTACGCCCAAAACCAAACTAACTTTTAGCAAGGTTTAGACCGAGCTAGTTACACTGTGCCATGACCGGTATAAGTTCAAAGCATCTTAAAACCGGTCTAACTACAAAGCATCCTTCGACCGGTCTAACATCAAGCCTCCCTCAGACCGGACTAACTTTTGGGCTTTGGGACCAGACTAACTTCAAGGGCCCCTTCAAGACCGAAGTAACTTTATGGCCATATTACTCAGCACTTCGCATAGCGGCCCATAACGGCCCATTATCCAGCTCGGCTCAATTTTCATATAAATTACCCTCTCAATTGCCCCTTAATTCCGTCTGCGTAGCATGATAGGGATTACCTGTCCATCAGCCGGGCTAGAGTTCTTAAGCCTTTCCAGCCGAGCTAAAAAACCCTTTAGCCTTTCCAGCCGAGCTAAACTCAAACCGAGCTGTGCTTGTCCGGTCAAAACGTCTCTTCAATCACAGCAACTGAATCGTTTC
>JAPPVO010000031.1:64976979-65155276 GCA_030407325.1 Camellia japonica
TTTGCTTGGTGGAGCCCAGGACCATGTTGAACCGAGCTGCCTGAGTTGCTCGGCCGAGATGATTGCCAGACGCTCCGGTTTCCATGGTTTCGCGCGTTTAGCCTGGCTGGAAAGGCCTTCGGTTTACCAGCTTGACCAGTCTTGAGCTCGGCTATGCCGGAATGCAACCGAGCTCGGTCGTCATTGAGCTCAGCGAGAGGAGCACGGTCGTGAAGGTCAGCTCTAGTGTGGAAGGCCGAGGTGACTCCGCCGGGCTGCCGAGCTCCGCCGATATATCCTAACAGTTTGGTTAGGTGGTGATTGCTGGATTTGTGCTGACAGATGGGATAGCAGCACCACGTGTCGAGAGACTAATGGGAGTAGATTTAGGGCGCAGAATGTATACAAGCGAGTCTGCGCCCCCCATGCTTGATAGATGACATTTTGGTGAGATATACACTAGACATAACTCAATCCTCTCTCTCTTTATCCCTGTGTGTGTGTTCTAACTTGATCGTCGGAGGGTTTTTCCGGCCACACACTGCCGGGTAGCTCACCGTCGTTGTGCTCGCAGGTCGATCGGACAGACAGGAGCTTGTGAGAAATGAGTGTGGGCTTGCCGGAATATTTGCTCCCCGTACAATTGGCGCCGTCTGTGGGAAACTTTGAAAAACAAAACCTTGTCTTCCAGGCTCGTCTGATCGCCGCCCATGGCGAACAACGACGAGATTCCGTTGTCCGCCATCGACGGAGTTACCCCGGAGTCAGGCAGACGGAGAGAAGGACATCCCGCCATTCCTCCAATGGCGGACCTGGAGACATCCCCAAGAGGACACTCAAGAGACACGCGAGATAAGCGCGGTAGAAGCTTTGGTCATTCTCGGAGTCCAAACGGACACCGGCGGCAGAGAGAATCGCACGCCAGACGTCTGGAACACAAGCTAAGGGACCAAGACGCCGTCATCCGGAGAATGGCAGCGGAGATGGAGGAGCTAAAGCGGCATGTCAAAGGGAAGGGTGTAGCTGGAGTAGGAGACCACAGTGAGCGCACCCAATCTCGCCGTTCAGGCAGTCAGAGTCAGCGGCATACCCCTTCTATTTCTATCACCAGAAGTTACAAGGTTGGAGATTCCGACGTGCGTGCAGAGAAATCCAGTGCGCAAGATAGCACTTACCAGCCCTCACGTCCGGCGACGACGTCAAGATACTCTTATTCCGCTCATTCGGAAGATTTGCGGGCAGTCTTGAAGGAACGGGGTCGCCGGCGGGAGGCACAGAGGGTGCCGGCGTTCCAGCGGCTATCCTATGGGGTTCACGTCAGTGAGGAGGTCGGAATGCCTTCACCCCGCCTAGCAGCGCCACTCCATGTAGATACAGACTTGGCGAGGCTGAGCGCCACCCCTTTCTCCCTGGAGATAGAAACAACGCCGCTTCCGGCAGGCTTCCACCAGCCTAAGTTTACACTCTACGACGGAAAGACTGATCCCTACATGCATGTAAGCCACTTCTGACAGGTCATGGCCGGACATAGGCGGAATGACGCACTTATGTGCCTTATCTTCCCGTCAAGTTTAGGCGAACTGGGCCTGAAATGGTTTGAGAGGTTGCCGGAGGGGAGCATAGAAAGGTGGCATCAGTTGGCCGAAGCCTTTGTGACGCGCTTCAAAACCAACACCAAAACACCAAAGGAAGTTGATCACTTACTGAGTGTCAAGATGGAACCGAGCGACACATTGAAGGCATACAACTCCAGATATTGGGAGACCTTCAACGAGATCTTAGATTGCCCGGTCAACCTGGCAATCACCCAATATAAGTGTGGTCTCCCGGTCGAACATAGGCTGAGGGACTCGCTTACAATGAACCAGCCGACATCCGGGGGGCAACTAATGCAGCGCATCAATGAGCACATCCGAGTAGAGGATGATGCAGCGGCGTCCACCGCGAAGACAACCCCGGTGGCAACAGATAAAAGGGCCTTACAAGATAACCGGTCTGGCGGGAAGCGCAGAGGATGACGGTGCAAACAACCATGGAAGAGATCTAGGGAGTTTCGTTTTGGAAGACGTCAATCAGAAGGCCGAGGAAAAGGGGCAATTGGCAATCATTTTGATGGAAAGATCAGAATTCCTTGCCGAGCTGATGTTGCTCGCCAAGAAGGAAGTCGTGGAGCGGACCTTGCTCGCCTTCTTTGAAGTTCCTTGCCGAGCTGATGTTGCTCGCCAAGAAGCAAGTCGCGGAGCGGACCTTGCTCGCCGACCTTGGTGTTCCTTGCCGAGCTGATGTTGCTCGCCAAGAAGGAAGTCGCGGAGCGGACCTTGCTCGCCTTCTTTGGAGTTCCTTGCCGAGCTGATGTTACTCGCCAAGAAGCAAGTCGCGGAGCGGACCTTGCTCGCCTTCTTTGCAGGTCCTTGCCGAGCTGATGTTGCTCTCCAAGAAGCAAGTCGCGGAGCGGACCTTGCTCGCCGACCTTGGTGTTCCTTGCTAAGCTGATGTTGCTCACCAAGAAGGAAGTCGCGGAGCGGACCTTGCTCGCCTTCTTTGGAATTTCTTGCCGAGCTGATGTTGCTCGCCAAGAAGGAAGTCATGGAGCGGACCTTGCTCGCCGACCTTGGTGTTCCTTGCCAAGATGATGTTGCTCACCAAGAAGGAAGTCGCGGAGCGGACCTTGCTCGCCTTCTTTGGAATTCCTTGCCGAGCTGATGTTGCTCGCCAAGAAGGAAGTCGTGGAGCGGACCTTGCTCGCCTTCTTTGGAATTCCTTGCCAAGTTGATGTTGCTCGCCAAGAAGGAAGTCGTGGAGCGGACCTTGCTCGCCTTCTTTGGAGTTCCTTGCCGAGCTGATGTTGCTCGCCAAGAAGCAAGTCGCGGAGCGGTCCTTGCTCGCCGACCTTGGTGTTCCTTGCCGAGCTGATGTTGCTCGCTAAGAAGCAAGTCGCGGAGGGGACCTTGCTCGCCGACCTTGGTGTTCCTTGCCAAGCTGATGTTGCTCGCCAAGAAGCAAGTCGCGGAGCGGACCTTGCTCGCCGACCTTGGTGTTCCTTGCCGAGCTGATGTTGCTCGCCAAGAAGGAAGTCGCGGAGAGGACCTTGCTCGCCTTCTTTGAAATTCCTTGCCGAGCTGATGTTGCTCACCAAGAAGGAAGTCGCAGAGCGGACCTTGCTCGCCTTCTTTGGAGTTCCTTGCCGAGCTGATGTTGCTCGCCAAGAAAGAAGTCGCGGAGCGGACCTTGCTCGCTTTCTTTGGAGTTCCTTGCCGAGTTGATGTTGCTCGCCAAGAAGCAAGTCACAGAGCGAACCTTGCTCGCCGACCTTGGTGTTCCTTGCCGAGCTGATATTGCTCGCCAAGAAGCAAGTCGCGGAGTGGACCTTGCTCGCCGACCTTGGTGTTCCTTGCCGAGTTGATGTTGCTCGCCAAGAAGGAAGTCGCGCAGCGGACCTTGCTCGCCTTCTTTGGAATTCCTTGCCGAGCTGATGTTGCTCACCAAGAAGGAAGTCGCGGAGCGGACCTTGCTCGCCTTCTTTGGAGTTCCTTGCCGAGCTGATGTTGCTCGCCAAGAAGCAAGTCGCGGAGCGAACCTTGCTCGCCGACCTTGGTGTTCCTTGCCGAGCTGATGTTGCTCGCCAAGAAGGAAGTCGCGGAGCGGACCTTGCTCGCCTTCTTTGGAATTCCTTGCCAAGCTGATGTTGCTCGCCAAGAAGGAATGTCGCGGAGCGGACCTTGCTCGCCTTCTTTAGAGTTCCTTGCCGAGCTGATGTTGCTCGCCAAGAAGCAAGTCGCGGAGCGGACCTAGCTTGCCAACTTTGAAGTTTCTAAACCGAGGAAAGTGAACCACCGAGCAGAAAGTCTAGGCTGACCTTGTAATATAATTCCGATCACGCAAATGCGGACAGAATTAAGGGGCAATTGTGAGGGTGATTTCACAATCTCGACCTGGGCCGCGGTTCTGGCCGGGCTGTATGTGGTCCAAGCATATTTGGGCCGAGCTGGGTTAGGGCGAGCATGTTTTGGGCCGTGATAGCTTGGGCTTGGCCGGAGAAGGTTTTGCTTGGTGGAGGCCTAGGACCATGTTGAACCGAGCTGCCTGAGTTGCTCGGCCGAGATGATTGCCAGACGCTCCGGTTTCCATGGTTCGTGCATTTAGCCCGGCTGGAAAGGCCTTCGGTTTACCAGCTTGACCAGTCTTGAGCTCAGCTATGCCGGAATGCAACCGAGCTCGGTCGTCATTGAGCTCAGCGAGAGGAGCACGGTCGTGAAGGTCAGCTCTAGTGTGGAAGGCCGAGGTGACTCCGCCGGGCTGCCGAGCTCCGCCGATATATCCTAACAGTTTGGTTAGGTGGTGATTGCTGGATTTGTGCTGACAGATGGGATAGCAGCACCACGTGTCGAGAGACTAATGCGAGTAGATTTGGGGCGCAGAATGTATATAAGCGAGTCTGCGCCCCCCATGCTTGATAGATGACATTTTGGTGAGATATACACTAGACATAACTCAGTCCTCTCTCTCTTTATCCCTGTGTGTGTGTTCTAACTTGATCGTCGGAGGGGTTTTCCGGCCACACACCGCCGGGTAGCTCACCGTCGTTGTGCTCGCAGGTCGACCGGACAGACAGGAGCTTGGGAGAAAGGAGTGCGGGCTTGCCGGAATATTTGCTCCCCGTACAAATAATAATAATAATCATGGTGAAAGACCTGTCTCTACTTTGCTTGAAAAACTACCAAGGGTCCCCCATATCAACATCTGCAAATTTAAACAAAACTATATGCTTCCCATTTTAGCAACAACTCTATGCTTTTCGAACCCCTTTTTCTCTCTCTCTCTCCAAAAAAAAAAAAATCAATGTCAAAATTTCGAAAAAATTATAGTATAATACATTGCCAAAACTCTAGATTGGTCATTTATTTTTACAATTTGATGTGACAGATTTGTAATTCCATAATTCTTAGATATTATGCTATGTACGTGGAATCTAGTTTATCAATAATAATTAATAATCTTACTAAAATTATTCATTTTCAAATATTATTGGAGGTTTAAATTTTTTTTTTTCACAACCAATCATATTTGACCATCTGTATTTTTAATAAGATCGTTAGGGGCTGGGCTTCTCTCCAGTCCGTGATGTGATTGGAGGGTACTGTTGGGCCCATAGGAGCCCGCCACAAGTCCCATTTCGATAATTCGAGAACCGTTCAATGTGTAGAATTCGTCGAGTACTATATACCTGTAAAAAATCACGTTGATTGGATATCGATAGCTATCTCATCGGATCAGATTTCTGTCAAATGTTTATATTTTCACTGTTCATTTTTTTTTTTATACAAAACTAATTTGATCATGTAACTATCGATATCTGATCAACATGATTGTTTATAACCATATAGTACTCAATAAGTCTTATACATTAAACGGTTCAAATTATCGAAACAGAACCCATGGTGGACCCCTATGGGCCTAACAGTACCCTCCAGTCCGATCATGGACTAGAGGAAAGCCAGCCCCAATCGTTAGTATGCGTAGAATTATTTTAATAATAAAATGTCTCATATCAAATGAGAAATATAAAGGAACAAATCAAATAATAAATATAACTTCTAAGGTTTTTAAGATAGTACGGACACGTAGTATTTCAGTAATATTCTATAATTTTTCCTAATGGGCTCACAACAACATGTAGTTCTTTAAAATCGTGTTTGATTAATAGAATTGATAAATAAATATAGGATTCCTGATCAAAAAATAAAAAATGGAATGTGAGATAACTATTTATTATGTATATATTTTGTTCTTTTTTCCGTACTTAAGATTATGAATTCCACGTCCTTCTCAATATTAAAAATTCATTAATTTCGTTAGATTAGATGTTCGTTACATATTTAATCTGATTAACAAAAATTACAATCAAATACAAAAATATAAGTCTTACATATTAATAATGTCAATCAAAACATATCATAAGAATATTGTTTGAAGATTACCCTAGATGGACCACCGAATATCTTCTCTATAATCCAATTTCTAATCTATATATTATCAGGGGTTGACTATCATGAATTTACAAAAGAAGATTTTGCTATGCAAGGTTGATGGTTGATATGCTCTGATGGTGCCACTTGGCATGAGAATTCTTTGCGTGGTTTTACTTTTCAAAAATACTTTTCCAAAAATTCTACTATCTTATTTTTTGTATTTTTTATTTTTACTAAATTTTTTAAATATTTTAAGTAATTTTTTTTTACTTTTTAGATACATCAAAGTAAGGTGCATCTAAAAAAGTAAAAAAAAAATGTTTAAAATTTTAAAAATATTCACTAAAAATAAAAATACACGGAAACTAAAAAATTTAATTTTCAAAAAATTTAATCCAAAAAATTCAAATCAACCACACTGAAAGCTCATGTTTTGATTTAGAAAAAAACACTATTGCATGCGTCGTCATTCAATGTTGATTTATTTTGTTGTTATAGTTTCAACATTTGAGCCTGCCACGCTCAAAAAATTATTAGATTCTTCCAAAATATTCATAGTGTTATTTATGTAATTTTTTTAATAAATAATGACAAAATTATAATATATATTAAATGAGTTAAAAAATTAAGATAAATTATCAATAGGTCTTAATAGTTGGACTTAATTTCTATCAAGTCCTATTGAAAATAAATCCTAATAAAATCCTCACTAAAAATAATTTTTTTGAGGATTTTTTACATATGTCGCTAAAAATTGACAATTAGTGACTTTTTTGTCACGATTTTTATAAATTGTCGCTAAAACTTACAACTAGTTACTTTTTTGTAACGAATTTTTCAAATTGATGCTGAAAGTTAAAAATTAATGATTTTTTTTTTTTTTTGTGACGATTTTTTTAAATTATTACTAAAACCTATAATTAGTAATATTTTTTGTGACAATTTTTAAATTGTTGAAAATTAATAATTAGTGACCCTTTTTTAATAGTATTTGATAAAAAAAAAATGTCATTAATCATCATAGGACCTATTAGATAAGTCAACTAATTAAGACCTACACGTAAGTCTCTCAAAAAATTATACATAAAATTAATATAAAATAATGTGATGAATTCTAATTTTTTTACATCAATCAAGATGTTATTATAAATTATATATCTAAATTTTGTAAGATGTCATCTCCGCTTGACAAATGTTTCACTTATAATAAATTTTTTTACAACAACAATGATTTAGAATATTATGTAAATAATATCTGATAGTGTTTCGACACTTTCGAATAATTATTACCCTATATATGAGATATTATTATCTCAAAGATGCTGTTGTGTATTTGTTACTAAAAATCTAATTTGGATCAAATAGTCATAGATAAATTAATAATTATCACAAAATAGAGTAAAAGTCAAACTTTATGGTTGAGTTTTATGTCTTAATTGGTTTAAGGACTCCTGTTTGTTTATCATATATAAGGGTTGGATGTAAGAGTGAGACCGAATATCATGTGAGGTGGGTCCTACATATGTTTTTTGTCTCCTTATATCCTGTGTTTGGTTGTTCCAGATAAGGAATCCGGATAATATATGATACAAAAAGGAGATATGCAATATCCCATAGTATTGTATGTATTTTCCACCGTCAAATATGACTCATCTTTCATCTAAAGATAAAAAATAATCATTCTCATCTTATTTAATCATATATCATATCTTAATCAAACATAGTATAAGTGACCTTAAAGTATATATAAATTATCTCATATCTTATAAAATATTATATCACATCATTCTCCTTAGTTTTTAGATATTCTCCTCAAATCCTTATATCCAAAAACGAGGCCTGAGTATAAATTTTATCAATGCTTATTTTATGAAAGGTGAAAATAAGATGAAAATACATATAGATATCATATTTTTTGTATCTACATTACAAAAGTTGACAACTACAAAACGGATTTGGGGTGATTGCTGTGCATTTGGGGTGGTTGCGGTGCACCCCCGCACAGCAGCCATTGTTGTGTAGCCAAATGGGCACATTTCGATAATCCGAACCGCTCACATTTTCGAATACATCAAGTATAACATACATGCAAAAAATCAAATTAATCGGATATCGTTTATCCTTTCATCCACTCACATTTATATTCATTTTAATACTTTATATCACAATTATTATTTATTTTTGTAGATACAAATATGAGTGGATGAAAGAGTAAACAATATCTGATTAACTTGATGTTTTGCAAGTATGTTCTACTTTATATATTTTAAAATGTGAACGGTTCAGATTATCGAAATGAATCCCGAAATAGGTCCATTTAGCTGCACAACGGTTACTACTGTACACCCCGCATAGCAGCCACCCAAAATCCCTATAAAACCATCTATATCTAAGGGGGTTGTTTGATATGTTCTAAATAAATATACTTTTTGACTTTTTATAAAGTATGGGTTGGGTTTGAAATAATATGGTAGAGAGATGATGTGACTTAAATAAGATAGTGACTTTTTAATTTTTTAATTTTTTTAAGGGATGCCAAATCTAGCCTAAAGTAAATCATCTTAAATTATTATGTTTGACACTTTTCCGTGTCATTAAAAATGTTTATAACAAAATTGAGTAACTAGATGACTTTGTTCTATTATTTATAAACTATGACTTGTAATTAACAGTAGTTATAAAAAATTAATTTATTTTATTATATTTTGTCCATTTTTTAAAATTTTATATTTTAATCTCAAGTTTCATAAATATAGAATGGTAGCCACTTCAACTTTTTAAAATTTGGATATGTGATTGTATAACATACAACAAAATAGAGTAATGCTACGCATTATGAAAAGTTTCATAAAACTAATCTATGGATGATTGTATAGCAAACAATAAAATACTAAAATCGAAGGGTAGAAATTTTTCATAAAGGCTTTTCATGATATTTTTTTCATGATACCTAACATTATTGAATAAGATATCACAAACTAATCTAAGAATGAAGAATTTTCATGAAATTTTTCGTCATATTTCTTTCATAAAACTTAACATTATTGTTTTAATTTTTAAGTATATTTAGATTATGTGCATCTAAAAAATAAAATTAAAAATTGGCTAAAATATGAAAAAAAAAAAAAACTAAAAATAACAAAATTCAAAAAACAAAAAACTCACAACTAGACAAGGTGAAATTGTTATTATTTCCTCTTGTTTGGGAACGATTAAAGGAAGAAAATAAAAGAAAATCAAGTTTTATAATGTAAAAGGGGAAAAATTCTTAAAAATTAGAGGCAAAAATTTTAAAATATATATATATATTTTAAATCTAAACAAGTTTATTTTATTTTCTTTTGTTTCCAAATCACCTAATCCAAAACTTGCGCTATGAGTTTTTAGCCTTTATGCTTATGGTATCCTTGACAACTTCAATCTCCCAACTACTTTTCCAAATCTTTAACTATTTGTCTTAACTTTATAAACAAACTTTCCACCAAACATTTATATTGATAAATAAAACTGGAAACTAAAATGATAAATTATACTTGTTACTCTTAAATATTCATTTAAATTTTATTTTAATTCTCAACTTTTTAGTTATTACAATTAAGTTTTAAAATTTCAACTCAACGTTTTGATATAATCCTCTCATTATTTACCGATAAAATTTTAGATGAGAAATGTTGGTGAGGGGCACATGAATTTTAGGGGTATTACAAAAACAAAAAACAAAACATTGAAAAATTATAAATAAATTTTTTTTAAAAAAATCCTAGAATTTAACTCTTGTAACTAAATAAATCCTGAATTTTTTATTGTCTAAATTTAAATATTAAACTTTTGATTTGTTGTCAATCTAATTTGCCTATTTTTATTAAATAAAAGGGACAAAAAAAAAGTATTTTAGCCATTAAACTCAATGAATATAATATTTTAGATATTTTATGTACACCTACACTGAGTTTAATGATTAATATATCATTTTTTCAATCAATGTTACTTAACAAAAACTGGCATATGGTTTAGATTGAAAACAACTAAAAAAATTAAAGGGCGTTTACACACAAGTCATAATTTATGAACTTATACTCTATTAAATCATAACTAAGATTTTTTGGATATTCAAGTCTCATTAAATTTTTAATAGTTGAAATTGTCCTTCAAATAATGATTGTTCATCATTTATGAATATCTATAAAAGAACATGATGATTTGACATTTATTTTAATTTCCAAAACTTTAAAATATCAACTTTCAAATTAAAAAAACTAAAAAAAAAAAAATGTGTAAAATTGAAAAAAACTGAATTATTTTTTTGTGCAAAACTGAAAATTTGTGTCTATAAAGGAACATGATGATAGAACATTGATATGCAAAAAAGAAAAAAGAAAAAAAAAACTTTGAAAATGAAAAAACGGATAATATTTTCAGCTTTAAAACTAGAAAAAATTGATAATGTTCTCGATTTTATTAGATAGTTGAATCAAACCAATAAGTAGAAAAACAAAAACGTTTAATCTCATGCTATCTTTTTTTATCAGTTAGTGAAACAATTATCTGGAGCATTATTATGTAAAATTGATAATGTTCTTAATTTTAAAAATTGGAAAAAAAACTAATAATATTATCAGTTTTACTAAATATGATTTATTGGTTCAAAAAATCTTAGATAGGACCTGAGTTACCATAACATTCATAAATAGGACTTTTAGATAATTAACTCAAAAATTAAGATTTAAATTGATGAAATTCAAAATTTATTCTATTACAAATGTCAAACTCTAGAATTTTCTTTGTAATTACCCAAAAAAATTTGTCTGGCAATTACTTTTATATTCTCCAACGTCCACTTAAATTTTATTTTGATATCACTTTTTAACTTTTTATCAAATTTTAAAGGTGGAGTGATGAGAGAATCGCATTAAAACATGAATGGAATATTAATTTAATTGTTACCATTAAAAAATGAGGGATCAATATAAAATTTGAGGGGAAAAGAAAAACTTGAAGGATAAAAAATATATTTTACCCCAATTAAAATATAAATTTTAAAATATTGTCCTAATCTAGGCCAAATTAGAAGAAAATTTACATGGTAGAATGATAAGGTAATCCCAGAATATCATGTCACATTATGTACATGGTATTTATGTCAAATGGAAAATCACAAAATGCATTAAATGAGTCATTCTTTATGTCTTAACTACTTAACAAAAAGTTGATCAGCTTGTCATAGTCGTAATTTTTTTAGTTGCGTTAAGACTATGTTTAGAGTATGAATTTGGATAAAAAAATTTTAAAAAAAAAGATAAAATATGTTTAAAATATAATTATATTTTATTAAGCTAAAATATAAAATGCTAGAGACACCATGAGGGATTAGGTGGAATGTTCCAGAGTTCGAAAACAACATTTGGACTGTGAACAAAATGCTAGAATCCAAAATTGGGCCACTTTCCTTTTCTTTTTCTTTTTCTTTTTTCTCTTAAGAGTGCAGGCCACTATAGACTTTTAGTCAGCAGTTATTGTTGAATATTTGACCAATGGCTTTCCGCAAAAGGATTCAAAAGTCAAAATAGCATAGACCCCAACAACTCCACCTAATCCCTCTTGTTGAATAATTAAGCTATTCGACTCATTTTTTATTTAATAAAAATTTATTTAAAATTAATTCATATGTAAATTAATTAAAGGCTGGTTTGGCTTATCCTATATAAGTTAAAAAGTCAAAAAATTACTCCAAAATTTAAAAAGATATCACTATTCACCAAAAAAAAAAAATTAAAAAATCATTTTTTTTCAAAAAAAGGACACACCAAATTGATTGGGTGTGCAGCCGCTGTGTGCGGCAGTGGCTCCAAAAGAAATGATTGGGTGTGATTTTTACACACACCGTTGTTCGTCCCATGGAGGTCATCACGGGTCCCGTTTTGATAATCTGAACCGTTCAATGTGTAGAAATCGTCAAGTACTATATGTCTGCAAAAAATCACATTGATCGGATATCGATAACTATATGATCAAATCAGTTATGTACAACAAATGGATAGTGTTATAATTAATGATTGAAAAATAAATAAATCTGATCAGATAGCTATCGATATCCGATTAACGTGATTTTTTATAGGTATATAGTGTTCGACGAGTTACACACATTGAACGGTTCAGAATATTAAAATGGGACCCGTGATGACCCCCACGGGCCAAACAAAACCGTCCAGTGCTTTGTACAAAAATTAGCCAATAATTTCCAACTCAAATTCACTCAGCCGGTTGTACAGCCGGTTGTACGGCTGGGGCCCACTCCTCTCTAATCATCTCTTACACATTTTTTTTATATAATTTTTTAATACACATTTTTTCATAAAAAGTCAAAAAGTTAACCCAAACCTCCATATTTTTTTTTTGTCTTTTTTAGTCCAAAAAGACAAAAAGTACACTTTTTTAAGACATCCCAAACAACCCCTAAATTTAGATACATTTTAAAAGTTGTTAATTTTTCTAACACAATTCAAAATTGGCTATATAAACTTATATACACTATAAAAAAAAAAAAAAAAAATCAAAATATTAGAACTTCGCTCTGTTAAAAATCATTTGAGATCAGCTTGAAAGAAAAAAAATTAAAGAAAATTTTAAACACATTCTAAAGATCAAATTATATTTTCAATCCAAACCTAAATAACTTATTATTCTACTCGATTAGTCTCATTACCAACCCTAATTATGCATGTTATAGAACATTTTTGACCTGGCTCTTGAAGAGTAATGGACACTCCAATTTCTTCTTTAGAAGACCTAATATTTTCCATAGAATTCCTCATTTCTTCACAAGCATGTAACTCTCCATGTTAATAATATTTTTGTCACTATGAAACCTAACCTTATATGAACTTGTTCTTCCTTCATCCTAAAGAAGACCTGTTAAAAAACATGTTTATATCATGTCTTTTAATATAGTTAAAAAAGGCCAAATCTCCATAAATCAATCTTTTAACTGAGGTTTGGAGGTTTGACTTGTTAATCTAACAAAGCGTGTGAGTGAAAATCAAAAAAGATTATTTCCTATGAATGATCCGCTCAACCCTAATTTTTATACACTCCATGTTGGTCATGTTCATATCATATTATCCCGAGTTCATGTTAGAATTCTTTCAACACTAATTCATTTAGTTAATTTTTTGTTATTATCATGTCATGTAAAAAAATTATATTGATGTACAAAATCATTACAAATTTTTCCTCACAAATTAATTTTATGAAACTAATCATTACTAAATCAAATTATTTACAAAGAATATTAAATTTGATTTCGTTTCTCCAATTTCAAAATATTAAACACTACTACTAATTATGAAAAGATCAAATTATCTCAAATAGAGAAAGGAAATAAAAAAAAAAAACTATATTGATCCTAAAATTTTATTTTACATTTTTTATAATTCAATTAAATAAAGTTACATAAGGAATTTAAATATGTGATGACACAACGCGCCTTAGTAAAAAATTATTAAGAAACAACTAATCCGCCTTGGTGTCCTATAGATTTTTCTAATTTTGAAACTCATTCAGCTTATTTGGTTTCCTAATTTAGAATTCATTTTTCAAAAAATTTAAAAAATTTTTTTGTTTTCCGTATTTTGTTGTTTTTATTGAATTTTTTAATATTTTAAGCAAATTTTTTAATTTTTAAATACACCTAACATAAATACACTTGAAAAATATAATATTTGTGAAAAAAAATCTTCAAAAAATTCACTAAATATCAAAAATACAAAAAAAAAGAAGAAGAAAATTCAATACATTTCCGTATTCTTGTGTATTTATTGATTTTTTGTAAATATTTTATTTTTTAGATACACATAAGTAAGGTGCATCTAAAAAAGTAAAAAAAAACTGTTTAAATTTTTAAAAATATTCACTAAAAATAAAAAAATATGAAAAATAAAAACTCAATTTTTAAAAAATAGAAACCAAACATAGTAATTCATTTTTTAAGCTTAGCTCAAACTTCACTTAATAAACTTGTATATACTATAAAGAAACCAAACTACACAAATTTGATTCAATTAAAACTCATTTGAGAGTAGCACAAAATGTCAAAATCAAACTTTTACGTTTTCAAAGTAAACTTAAATAACTTGCTTAGTCAATTCAATCTGATTCATTTAAACGATCCTAATTATGCATGTTCTAGCACATGTTTGACTAGGCTCCGGAAGATTAATGAATCACTCCAATTTCTTAAAAACATGTTGACATCAAGTCTTTTGATCTAGCTAAATTCCATGGAAGCGAACCACAAAGCAATTGGTGTAATTCAAGGATTTTCCCAAACAACGTGAGAAAGTTTCAATAGTTGTTGCAATTTTTGCAATCTCTTCTGAACATTCTATCAGAAAATGTTGGGACCGTGTCGTTCATAAATCAATCTTCTCACTGAAGTCAAGAGATTTGGTTAGTTGTTAGTCTAAGAATGTGTGTGAAGTGAGTGAAACTTCAGAGATTATCCCCTCCTAGGACTGAATCACATGTCCAAGTTCAGAGAGAAAGCAAATGCACAACATTTGACTTGCATGTGAGGGAGGTTTAGAAATCAAGTCCATATTGTTTGGATACAAAATTAGTATTAATGTGCAGTTTATTAATGTCTGAGTACACCATCACCTAACTAAGATAAATGGGAGAAGGATTTTTATAGTTTACGAGACAGGACTTGTTCTTGGATCACACTTCGTTGTTGAATTGATGCTAGAATTAGAGAACTTTTTTTTTTTCTTTTTTTCATTTTCCTCCACAGACCTCTTCCCTAAATCTATAATTCAAATACAATCTTAAAAACTATTGCCAACTTCCACCTTTCCACCATCAATTCTCTTATTGAAACTCAGATCCCCATCCCTTATTTGCTCAAAAAGGCAAACCATACAAAAATTATGACTTATAGCAGCGGTCAAAACTGCCGCTAAAAATAACAAAAAGCATTGCGAAATATTAGAGCAGTTTTACTTGCGGTTTGAATAGCGGCGGCCAAACCGTTGCAATAACCCTATCAGTATAGGCTTATTGTGACAGTTTATGCAATCGCTGGTATAAATATATATATATATTTTTTTTTTTTGCGACGGTTGATGTGGCGACAATTATGAACGTTGCTATATCTTAAATTTACCCATTGGTTCATAATTTTATAGCGATGAGTTGACTTCTGCTATATCTTTTGCTTTTGTGACGTTTTGTCAACCGCCGCTATATTTTGACTTTATTCCATCAGTTTTACATCGTCGCTATAGTCATAAATTTTTTAAAAATTTTATTTGTAGCAACGGTTATTAACTGCAATTATAGGCTATGATTTACTATTCAATTATCAATAATATATAGCTTAGAATTTTGAATTGTTTGCCAAGCATTAATTGTTCTCTCACTTATCCATGCTTACAAAATCACTATTATATACCTATAAAATCATTATTTTGTTCTGACAACTCGATACTCAATAATTCTAAAAGGTAAAAGTTTACATTTTCATAATTCCAAAATATCCAAAACACTTTAATTAAAAGGTACTTTAGATAAGCTTGTCATACCAAAATAAATCAAATGTTTCTAGCTAACTTGTCACCACACCATAATCCAAAAGGAATAAGATATAAACTTGTCATATAACAAAAATGCTCAAAAATGTTGCTCATGATGCCATTTCATAAGACCACCATGAAAAATGTGCACATCGAGAAACGAAGTCCATTGTTTGATGCTTTCATATTGTTCTATTTCCTACAATAAAAATGATTGAATGAATTTGAAAATCCATAAATAAAATTTAGATTACAAATAATTCTCCACAATTCTTTTTTTTTTTTTATAAGTATGTGGTTTACATACCAAAAAATAAAGATTTACAACAAAGTTCGAGATCATATCTACATTTTTTTTTAATCAACAAAAAAGATCACTCTTTATTAATGATAAAAGAGAAATATAACAACCGACAAGGAAGACCAACCACAACAAAGGGAAGGAAAGAAAAACATACAAAGAAATTACACACCATCCCTGCCGCCCTATACCAAGTTCACTCTTCAAACACACCAAACCCAACAACACTTAACCTGTTAATAAGAAGTTGATCACAGAGCCTATAACAGAGTCCATAAGCAGCTGCAGCGGTAGTTCTAAATCAACAGATCATACTGAGACTCATCCAACAGAGGCTACTGAGAAGTGTCATGTATCTGTTCGTCCAGCTGTACAGTTAGTTAGTTAGTATCTATTTGTCCAGCTGTACAGTTAGTTAATTAGTTAGACTAGTTTGTTAATTTGTTAGAAGGCACGTGTATATTTTTTTAAGAGTGTATACAGGTTCTGTTATAAATACTGTGTAAGTGTTGCGATTCAATATAATGAGAATATCTTTCAAATCTATCATCTTTTTCATGGTATCAGAGCTACTGTAAGCTCTAACGAGCAATCATGGTGGTCTCTTCATCATCATCATCTCTTCCACCAAATCTTACCTTGCTCATTACAAATCTGAACTCGTTAGTCAATGTAAAGCTTGATTCATCTAACTATATCATTTGGAAGAATCAGATTCAGAATCTGTTTCAAGCAACAGAGTTACTTGGTTACATTGATGGATCAGTTCCATGTCCTTTAGCCTCAATTCTTGATTCAAGTAACAAGTCAATTGAGAATCCTGATTTTCGTCAGTGGAAGATTATCGATGCACATCTCCTCAGTTGTTTAACATCAACGCTTTCTTCTCCTATTTTTTCATCTGTTCTGCATTTGAAACAAAGTGCAGAGGTATGGATTGCTCTTGAGAGACGATTTACTGCTCTGTCAAGGTCTCATGTTCATCAGCTTAAGAACAAGCTTCAAGCAATCAAAAAGAAGTCACAATCCATGGAGGCTTATCTACATCAGTTTAAAAAATTTCAGATCAAATTGCTTTAGCTTCTCATCCTCTTGATGATGAGGATCTAGTTCTTATGATTTTGAATGGTTTGCCTGACGAGTATAATTCCTTTAAAACTTCAATTAGAACTCGATCAGTTGGGATTACTCTTGAAGAATTATCTTCATTACTGAGTTCTGAAGCAATTCATATTGAACAGCACTCTCATTCATCTTCTTCCATTGGTTCAACTATTGCTTTTGCAACCACAAAGGAATCAGTTTCTTCTTCTCAGAGTTATACTTCTCCGACTACATTTGGTTCTGAATCTGGTAATCGTGGTTATCAATCCAATTATCGAGGCCGTTCTTATAACTCTGGTTTTAGAGGTGGTGGCAGATTTTCTGGAAATAGAGGTCGCCGAGGAGGCAGATTTCATATTTTTTGTCAGATTTGTGGAAAAGGTAATCATACAGCTTTGGAATGTCGCAATCGAATGAATCCTGCCTATCAGCCATCACTGTCTGGTTATTCATCTGCTGCTGTGAATCCTACCTATCAGCCGTCCATGTCTGGTTCTTCATCTGCTGCTGGTCTTCTTCCTACTCCTTATCCTGCTTACTCTGCAGTCACTCAGGCATCTTCACCGAGTCCCTGGTATCTTGATTCGGCTGCTACCACACATATCACCAATGATCTTGATCATCTTCATCTCCATCAACCTTATCATGGCACTGATCAGGTTGTTGTTGGTAATGGTAGTACTCTTCCAATTCATAATTCTGGGACTGGTATCCTTCCTACTCCTTCTTTTCAATTTCAATTGACCAATCTACTTCATGTTCCTCACATATCTTCTAATCTTGTTTCTGTTCATCAATTAACCAAGGATAATCATTGTAGTGTGTTGTTTGACAGTGATTCCTTTGTTGTTCAGGACAAAGTTTCGAAAGCCATCCTATGTAAAGGCTATTATCTGAATGGTCTTTATCAGGTTCCTTCCAGTTTTTTACCACATGCTCACATCACTCAGTCTATTTCTCCTCAAACATGGCATCAAAGGCTAGGGCATCCCTCTGCTGCCAAGTTTGCACCTATTGCTAAAGACTTGTCTCTTGTTGCTGCACAATTTCCTTCTTCTTTGTGTAAAGACTGTTGTATTGCTAAGAGTCATCGTTTGCCTTTTTCTCTTTCTAATTCCACTGTTAATAAGCCTCTATCATTAGTTCATAGTGATGTATGGGGTCCATTTACTCATGTTTCTTCTCCATTTAAGTACTATGTTTTGTTTGTGGATGATTTTAGTGGTTTTACCTGGCTATATCCACTGCATTATAAAAGTGAAGTCTATGATAAAATTCTTGTGTTTAAAGCATTTATTGAAAAGCAGTTTACTACTTCTCTTCAAATTTTTCGTAGTGATGGTGGTGGTGAGTTTTCCTCTAATAAATTGTTTCATTTCTTTCAAACTCATGGCATCTTACATCAAACTAGTTGCCCTCACACTCCCTCTTAGAATGGTGTTGCTGAGAGGAAGCATCGGCATATAGTCGATACTACTATTGCCTTACTTCAACAGTCTGGTTTGTCTCTTCAATACTGGTTTGATGCAGTTGCCACAGCCACCTATCTTATTAATAGACTTCCTGGAAATCGGGATTTTCCTCTTAGTCCTTATGAAATTCTCTTTCATACTCCCCTGATTATCATTTTCTCAAAGCATTTGGCTGTCAATGCTATCCTTGGCTCAAGCCCTACACTGTTCACAAATTTTAGCCTAAATCTCTTCCTTGTATTTTCTTAGGTTATCATCCTTCTATCAAAGGCTATTGATGCCTTGATCCTGTTACTAACAAGATTTATCTTTCTCGGCATGTTGTCTTTAATGAGACTCTTTTTCCTTTGGTTGCTACTCCATCTTCTACTTCTTCTCCTCCTACTATGTCTCACTTGACTTCTTTCTTTTGCTCTTCCTCTATCCCTCATCTTTTCTCTTCTTCTACAGATTCATCTCCCTCTGCAGCACCTACCGATCATCAACCAGATTCATCTCCCTCTGCAGCTCCTTTATCTCCTCCTTCTCTTTCTACAATTCCTATCTCTTCAATTTCTATTCATCTTCCTTCTCTTCCTTCTACTTCCAATACACATCCTATGCTTACTCGCTTTAAGTCTTCCTTACCTGCTCTTGTTTCTATTACCTGTTCTGCTGATATAACCGAACCTCCTTCTTATCAAGCTGCTCTTCTTTCCAAAGACTGGTTTCATGCTATGACAGAGGAGTTCTCTGCTTTGTAGGGACAGCATACCTGGAATTTGGTTCCTCCTTCTTCTTCTCAGCATGTTATCGGCTGCAAATGGGTCTTTCGTATTAAAAAGCATGCTGATGGTTCCATTGCTCGCTTTAAGGCTCGTCTTGTCACCAAAGGTTACTTTCAAGAGGAAGGTGTTGATTTTCATGATACATTTAGTCCTGTGGCAAAACAGCCCACCGTTCGTATTTTGTTGTGTCTTGCTCTTCATTTTCAGTGGCCTATCCGTCAATTGGATGTGTCCAATGCCTTTCTTCATGGCCATTTATCTAAGGATGTCTATATGACTCAACCTCCTGGGTTTGAAGATCCTATTCATCCTTCCTATATTTGCAAGCTTAATAAAGCCCTTTATGGACTCAAACAGGCGCCTCGCGCTTGGTATACTACTTTCTCTTCTCATCTTCTTTCTCTTGGTTTTTATAATAGTGCCTCTGATACTTCTTTGTTCATTCAACATACTTCCACTTCTCTTACTTTTCTTTTAGTTTATGTTGATGACATTTTGATCACAGGTACTAATTGTTCTCATATTTCCTCTTTGATTTCTCAACTTAATTCTGTGTTTGCTCTCAAAGATCTTGGTCCTATTTCCTACTTTCTTGGCATCCAGGTTACTCATACTTCTTCTGGTTTATTTCTTTCTCAACCTAAATATGCTACTGATATTCTTACTAAAGCTGGCATGCTTGACTGCAAACCTTATTCCTCTCCTATGTCTCTGAAACTTTCTACTACTGCTGCTTCTTCTCTTCCATTTTCTAATCCTTCTCTTTACAGGAGTTTGGTTGGTGCTTTGCAATACCTAACCATTACTCGACCTGATCTTGCTATTTCTGTTAATCATGCCTGTCAATTTATGCATGCTCCAACTAATGGTCACTTTTGTGCTGTTAAGAGGCTTCTTCGGTATCTTAAAGGCACCCTTTCTCATGGCTTATGCTTTACTCCTGGGTCTTTTGATCTTCAAGTTTTCTCCGATGCTGACTGGGCTGGTGATTCCTCTGATCGTCGGTCTGTTTCTGGGTATTGTGTGTTTCTTGGTCCCAATCTTATTTCTTGGGCTGCCAAGAAACAACCTACAGTTGCTCGCTCTTCCACTGAGGCTGAGTATCGCTCTTTAGCTCAGGCCACAGCTGAAGTTTCGTGGCTTAAAATGCTTCTTGCTGATATGCATGTTCCTTTGTCTATTCCTACTGTCTGGTGTGATAATCTCTCTGCCATCTCCCTTGCTTCGAATCCTGTTTTTCATGCTCGGACAAAGCATATCGAGGTCGATTATCATTTCATTCGGGAGAAGGTGGCTCAGCAGTTGATTCATCTTCAATACATCCCTTCCTCAGATCAAATCGCTGACATTCTCACTAAGCCTCTCTCTCCTTCCAGATTTCACTATTTGCAATCCAAACTTATGGTCTTCCCTTCGCCCATCAGTTTGCAGGGGCATAATAAGGAGTTGATCACAGAGCCTATAACAGAGTCCATCAGCAGCTGCAGCGGTAGTTCTAAATCAACAGATCATACTGAGACTCATTCAACAGAGGCTACTGAGAAGTGTCATGTATCTTTTTGTCCAGCTGTACAGTTAGTTAAATAGTTAGACTAGTTTGTTAGTTTGTTAGAAGGCACGTGTGTATTTTGTTAAGAGTGTATACAGGTTCTGTTATAAATACTGTGTAAGTTTTGAGATTCAATATAATGAAAATATCTTTCAAATCTATCATCTTCTTCATAAAGCATCACAAAAGCCAAACAAAACAACAATGGCAGCAAATAAATTCTATTGTAGAGAAGTCATTAACTTTGGTTCAAAATTTGTGTCAATGTAAATATGTGTAATTACAAATTCTATTGTAACGATGACTTACTTGAAACATGAAAATAGCATAAAAAAAGTGGAAAATATTGATAAGTGAAATCCTTACCCCGATTAAAAGGTTGCATTTCATGACTCCCAAAAGAGGATCTTTGATGTGTTTGTGGAGAAGCTTGGTCTGGAATGCCACTAGTTCCATCTGTCGCCTAATTTATACAATAAATTCACATGGGTATGCATAAATTCACATTAGTGTATAGATTTTGAGTAATTGATATACAAACATAAAACTTAAACAAAATTTTCATACACAATTAATGATATAGCTTATTGTGAACCTTTCACTTTAGAACAAAACACTTATGAGTTGACGTTTATTTACAAAAAATTATATTACCACAACAATCTTGTAGTGTTTCTTTTTTTGGCTACTTTATTTTCTTTCAAAATTTTCATTATTCTTGCTAAAACGTGATGCTTGCGCAAAAAATAACATTAAAATTGTGCATAAAACCATATAACATGTTTTCCTTATCTATCCAATGCAATATTACAAGCATTTGCAGATGATACAATATTGTTTTGTGAAGCTGAGTGGGTGGAAGTGGTGACCATCAAACGTATTCTGAGATGTTTTAAAATCCTCTCAGGGCTGAAAATTAACTACCATAAGAGTGTGATTACTAGTATTTGAGTGGATGAAGTCTTGTTGCAGAGTTTTGCCTCTAGACTAAATTGTGCCCACCAAAGGTTACCTTTTAAGTATCTAGGACTACCACTAGGAGCTAATCCTGGTAGGTCAAGGATTTGGAAGCTAGTCTTGGACAAGTTTAAACAGAAGTTATCACCATGGAAGAGAAGGCTGCTTTTGTTTGCTAGGAAGCTGACTCTAATTAAGTCTGTTATGAGTAACTTGCCTAACTATTACTTGTCATTGTTCAAAATACCAGTAAGGATGGCAAAAGCTATTGATAAAGCAAACTTTCTTTGGGGAGGATCCGACCTTAGAAGGAAAGTTCACATGGTTAGATGGGATACCATTACCAAGAGTAAACATTTGAGAGGTTTAGGGATCAAAAGAATCACAGTTCTGAATAAGTGTTTACTGCTGAAATGGTGGTAGAGGTTTAGGGCAGAGCATCATACTCTGTGGAATGATGTTTTATGCTCTAAGTATAGTATGAAGGGTGGAAAATGGCTGTCATGTATGGAAGGAAATAGCAGAAGCTCAAAATTTTGGTTCGATATCATTGGTGCAATTATATCTACTCCTATGCTACACAATCTGTACCTTGCAAACTCAGCTATTAAGTAAGGGAATGGTAGGAGAGCTCATTTCTGGCTGGATAAATGGGCTGGGGAGCTGAGCCTCAAGGACGAATTTTGCAGACTTTTCTCTCTATTTACTGATAAAATAGGAGTAGTGTCTAATTTTTATAACAGGAGTGGAGGGTCTCAGGTATGGAATCTGCAATTCAGGAGAGCTCTGTTGACTTGGGAAGATGAGGAGGTTAGTAGACTTCATTCATTCCTTATGCATGCTCGAGCAATGAGGGTCACCAAACAAGATGCTTAGAAGTAGAAGGCTGATCCATCTGGTTTGTTTTCTGTTGCATTAGTGGATAAAAGTTATGAACTCTTCTTGGGTCCTGTTAGGAAAATGGTAGTGGTAGTTTGGAATAATTGTGCCCCATCTAAAGTCAATTTTTTTTGGTGGTTAGCTTGGCAAGGCAAGGTGAAAACCTCTAGCTTCCTACAGAGAATCGGTATCTTAACTGCATTTGCCAATGTGGGTTGTGTCTTCTGTCAAAATGAGATGGAATCTATCAATCATATCTTGCTCTTCTATCCATTTGTTTGGCTGCTATGGTCTAATATTATGAAATAGTGGGGTTTTTAGTGGGTTATGCCAAACTCAGTGGAAGGGCTGCTGTAATGGTGGTCGTTTTGCAGAATGAAAAAGACTGAGAAGCTGTTGTGGAAGGTTATGCCTTTGGCTGTTTTGTGGTCCACATAGAAGCATAGAAATGATTGTGTTTTTAACGGTTCCCAACCAAATTTTGAGGAACTGTGTAAGGTTGTCAAAACAAGAATAGCTTTGCGAGCCAAATCCTCCTCAACTAAAATAGAGTTCTTTGTTAATAATGTAGCCTTCAATTTGCCTAAGGTTCAATAATGTATTAGGAATGGGAGCTGAGCTAACCATCTGTTAGTCTGTATATTTGGTTGAGTAACTCATAGGGGAGCAGTGCTTACTGGAATCTGCTTAGATAGTTGTGGGTGAACAGAGTATGGGTGCTGTTGTAATGGCCTCTTGTGTGCTGCTGTTGGTGTGTTTGCTGTAGTTGGGTGTTTGATTCTTGGCTACCCAGCTATGCTCAAGCTCTAGCTTTGAAATGATGATTGAGCTTGTGTAAGGCCTGGTTTCTGAGGTATGATCTTGTCTACTTTACAGGTACAGTGGTTTATGTCTGTTCTGTTTCTGTGAATGTAGTGGTATCAGTCTGTTCTATCTGTTCTATTTCTGTGATTATATAGATTACAAATAGATTGAGGTCTTGTTGTTCTTTTGCTTATTGAATGGTGGCACATTGGTCATGCTTTTGCTAGAGCTTGTTATTGGTGATATGCTCTGTGATGCACTGATGTTCTATTATCTGTTTGTTTTGGTGACTAAGTCTGTTGTTTTGGTTTTGATGTTTTGTACTGATGTATTGTAATCAGCAGCATAGCATGTTGTTGCTTGATTTGTTATTTGTTTCTGTGACTAAATGGACTAGAAAAGAGCTGTGGTGTTGAGTCTGTTTTGGTGTTGAGTACTGCATCAGAAATGGTGGATGAGTCTGTTTTGGTGTTATGTTGTTGATACTAGTTGAAGGTGGTTGATCTGTTTTGGTTGATCTGCCGTAGTGTTGAGGTTTTTTTTTTTTTTTTTTGGTCGCTCACCAACTCTAGGGTGCTGGCAAATGATAAGATGGGCTTTTTGGTGCCAACATAGTTTGAATGATTTAGCTCATCGTGATACTTTTGCACTCGCCTTTCTTTATTGATATAATTTGTTTTGTACCTTGTACTTTGCTCTTTCATCAATGAAGTTTATTTTTTGCCGATCAAAAAAATATATATATTACAAGCATTTGGTGTGCAAGTGATCTGAATATATATTTTAGAATTTTTTTTATGACATTTTAATTAATAAATTTTTTTGATAAAAAGTTAAAGCAATAAACCATCATGATAGGGTGTTGCTCTTGGGCCCCATTTGTTTTGGGGTATAAAAGGAGGGATGGGATTAGGATAGAGATGAGACCTATTTAATGTTGTGTTTGTTTGTAGATTTGGGGAATGGATTGAGATGGATGAGGGGATTAGGTTGGGCCTTGGAAGAGGGGATTAAGATGGAGGAAGTGGAGGTGGTATTAGAAAAATAGTTCGCTGGACTAGAAATTATTTATTTATTTATTTTAAATGCTTTACATGTTGGGCTTTTTTTTTTTTTTTTGAACATTAATGTTTAATTTTTTGTATTTTTTGTTAAGTAAAAATCATTGTTTTATTTGTTTTATTTTTTTTGGAAATTTTTAATTTTTTACATGTTGGGTATTTTTTTGAACATTAATGTTTAATGTTTTTGTATTTTTTTATTTGTTTTATTATTTTATATAAAAATAATATAACAATCCCTATACTAACAACTATCATCAAAACAAACACAATTTTACTTAATCTCCTTACTATCAATCCCCTCCATTCTACCTCTGAAAACAAACGGGGCCTTGGTGCCAACCTTGTTGGGATGAAAGGTAGCACTATGATGCTCTTTGCGCTTTATCTTTTCTTTATTGATGTAATCCATGTTTTTATATGTTGTTGCTTCAATAAAGTTTTTTTTGCTGATAAAAAAAAAAACAAAAAACTTATCTTTTTGATTGATAGCAAAGAATGCAAAACGTGACTCCCTCATTGGAAAATAAGATGGAAGACATCTAGGATTGAACCAATTTCTCTAACATAAAACAACAGAACAAAACAAAATAAAACAAAACAATAAAGAAAAATTAGTCATTGTGACATTTTATCAAACACCTAGCAAGCCCATAATAATTTCTCATTGCTATTCATAGTGAGAAGCATTAGATTTTACTGTGTGTAGAATCAACAAGAAGTCATTCACTTCAATGATTATATTGGTTAAAATGTGAATATCATAATCAGATTACAGAATATGTTAATCATTACATTTTCTATATTTTTTCCCCAAATTAAAATCATTCAAGTTACTTGTGGAACTCTTCAAAGTAGAGAAGTTTTACAGATGCTAGAAATAATGAATGGAATGACTTTAGGCCCCGTTTGTTTTGGGGTGTAGAAGGAGGGATGGGATTAGGATAGAGGTGGGGCCCATTTAATGTTCTGTTTGTTTGTAGATTTGGAGAATGAATTGATAAGCCGGAGGGTTGCATAACAGGATTCATAGTCTGCCTTAACACTTGGTAATGAAAATTTAGTCCGTTGGTATTAGGGGAGTGATTACTTGTTTACCCATCATTGCCTTAGCTCATCCTTAGAAGAGACAGCAACAGCAGGAAGAATAGACAAAGAAAAGCTCTCTTCTTTAGATTTTTGATCTGAAGAGTCTGCCCTGCTCATCCTTGGAAGCAACAGCGGCAAGAAGGAGAGGTAAAAAAAGCTCGCTTTTCTTCACAGTGTGCCCTAACTCTGTCTCATCTTCAGATTTTCGATCTTCAGATTAGTTGAGCATCTGCTACATCGGTAAATTTTTTTCTTGTTAAGCAAGTTATTATTTTTTATTACAAGATTTTATTGATAAAATATCCCACACCAACTCTTCTCTGTTCAGATTTGTTCTTCATCATTATTTTCTTCTTATTATTATTATTCTTCTTATTATTATTATTATTATTATTCTTTGGGTGGGATATGTTGTGAAAAAAATAAATAAATAAATGAAAAAAATGAAGTAGAAATGATCCTCTGTTTTGGCCATTTATGTTATTATGGAATGGAAGAGAGATGTCTACCAAAGTTTGATCTTTCAACTGCTTGTATTTGGATTCTATTTTTCAGGGTAATCAATTAAAATCAAAATTAGTTTCAATTTGTTTGTAATAATTTCTCATTGAAAGATAAGCATATAAAACAAACAACAAAACAATTTTTTCCAAATTAACTATCTTTTTATTAAATGCATAAAAGAGGAGTTTAATAGAATGTCAATAATCAATACAATTTCTAGGTATAAAAAAAGTTAGATTGCTCAAAAAATGGTAAATGGAACTGATTTTTATATACAATGTGATTAGAATATCACTCAATAAAGGGGCAATTAAATTCCCCTTATATGAAGATGAGAAGAAAGCAACAACTTTCTATGTTGCAGGTGCGTCAAAAAACAGGTTTTGGTGTTGTAGAATTCAAATAATTCAAAAATTTTAATTAAAAAAAAAAGAAGAAGAGTTGTAGTTAACAATTAACAAAGTTAGTTATGAGAAGTAATTATTCCCTTTTCCATTCCTTTTATTGAGTCAAACACACAAGATTGTATTAAACAAGTCACTGCCAAACGAAACGGAAAGGAAATGATTCTTAATCCTTTTCCTTTCCTCATAATTATTTTTTTTAATCATCTCTTTTCCTTTCCTTTCTGGCCAAAATCCTCCATGCCAAAGACACTTTAACAAGTGAAGGCATCTAAACATTTAATTGTTCTCTTTTGGGGTAAAGTCACAACATAGAGCTTTCACATTTTGATGTGCACAGGTACGTGGTGATTTATGATAAAATGAAGGGGCGAGAAGTCTGTTTTATATATTTATTTATCTATTTACCTAGCTCAGAAAATATAATGCTTGTCATTTTGAACAACTTGCTTTCTAAATATTTTTAAGAAGAATTCATATTTTTTCCTGAAATTCTTGACAATTGAACTTATTCAGAAAAGTTTCAATTGTAATTGTGGAAAGGTGGTTGTCTTCCAAGGTAAGCACATAGTTAAAAATTTTCAATCATTTTGTTTTAGATATTCTTAAATTAAATATAACAATACTATTAAAATTTCCACTGTACTTCAAACTCACTCTACTATGGCTTTTTGGCCGTTACACTCTGTTTTATGGCAGTCAACACTTTCTATTATCAATTATTTGTTTTATTTTTTGTGCTGATTTTAGCCGCTTATTGTTTATTCATTTTTTGTAGATGAATAACAATTATGCCACTAAGAAAGGGAGAAAGGACCTCATAGAGGAATTTGTAGCCCTTCAACATGTTATTTCATCCATTAATTATGCACATGCTATGTATATAGTAATTTTACATGCTGCATTCAAGAAGAAAGAAATTAGGTTGCAACTACCTAGATCACCTCACCCCTATGGAAAACAAATTGAGCATTTGAATAGATTGGTCAACGATAGTAACATAAATTGTCATGACCAACTTCGGATGAATAGGCGTACTTTCATGCTTTTATGTGGGTTGGTGCGAAGTGTTAGATTGCCTGATTCAAAGTATGTCATCTTAGAGGAACAAGTAGCCATGTTTTTGAATGTGCTTGCACATCATACTAAGAACTGCAAAATTAAATTTAATTTCATACGGAGTGGTCAAATAGTTAGTAAGCACTTCAATAATGTTCTCAAGGCTGTGTTGCGCCTCCATGGTCTGCTCCTTAAGAATCCTGAACCAATAACTGCTAATTGTATAGATGATAGGTGGAGTTGTTTTCAGGTACAATATTATTTCAACTTCGCTTAATTAGCATATTATATTTTTGTATTGCCTATATTAATTTTATAATATTGTTTTATTTTTAGAATTGTCTTGGTGCTTTAGATGGAACCTATGTTTAGGTTCTTGCCCCTACAATAGACAAACCAAGGTATAGAATGAGAAAGGAAGAAATTGCCACAAATGTATTGGGTGTGTGCTCCCAAGACATGCAATTCATATATGTCTTGCCTGGATGGGAAAGATCTGCTTTTGACTCTAGGGTACTTAAAGATGCTGTCAGTAGACCCAATGGGTTGAAAGTCCCTACTGGTATGGTAATTATATATTGTTATATATATAAATACACTATATCTATATTAAACAATTATTTTGTTACATACATAGTGAAACCATCTTACATAATTACAGGTCACTACTATCTCGTAGATATGGGTTACACAAATGGGGAGGGTTTTCTTGCACCATATAGAGGACATTGTTACCATCTTTCCACATGGAGAGAAGGGGGTGCCCCAACAACTCCACAAAAGTTTTTTAACATGAAGCACTCTTCTGCTCGTAACGTCATTGAGAGATGTTTTGGGCTATTTAAAATGAGGTAGGCAATATTGAAGACTTATTTTTACTTTCCAAAAAAGACTCAATTTCGTATTATCACTGCATGTTGCCTTCTCCACAATCTCATACTACGTGAAATGCCTATGGATCTTGATGATGATGAGAATGAGGAAATGAATCCTTCTCCTCCAGCTACTGAATTAGGAGATGAAATGATTGATGTTGTTGAAGCATCTGATCAATGGAGTGAATGGAGAATTGCCTTGGCAACCCAAATGTTTAATGAATGACAAGCAAGCAGAGGTCAATAAATTATTGTTGTATGATGATTTTTATTTAATAGTGAGAGTTTATTATGGTATGTAATTCAAACCACATTTGTTTAGTTTTTGTGTGGTATTTGTAACAAATATTGTGTAAGTTGATTTGTTATTTATGATTGACATGTGTGTTATGATTTAAACTTATGATATACATATATATAGGTATGGATGACTCAGGTGCCACTAGTTCTCGTAAGAAAGGAAACCTCGAAGGTTTTGGAATCACCGTGAGGAACTCTTCCTCATTACAACCATGAAGGATGTAGCCGCAAGTAATCCTAGGTGGAAACTTGATAATAATCAATTTAGGGCAGGCTTCTACAATGAATATGAGAAGAAGATCTTAAGTGCATTTCCTGGAACTGATCTTCGAACCACTCCTCACATTGACTCGAAGATTAAGTTCTAGAGGAAACAATATAACACTCTTCAAGATATGTTAAAGATAAGTGGTTTTGGTTGGGATGATGAACAAAAGATGGTGCTTGTTGATAGTAACGACGTATGGCAGAACTATGTCAGGGTAAATCTCATTTTTATTTTGTTATTTGCATTACTATTTACTTGTAAATCAATATTTTCTTTTTAATAATTGGATATTCACTTGTGCAGAGGGGGTCGGATGCAAAAAGGATTCAAAATAGGCCATTCCCATTCTATGAAGATTGGTTTATTTTATTTGAGAAGGATAGGGCGACTGGTGAACTGGCTGAGGATCCTGCTGATGCAGTTGCAGCCATGGAAAATGAGTATGTAAATACAACTATAGAAGAAAGAGAACAGTCTTATGTTGAACAATTTAGTATGAACATGGGTGATACGGACTACTCAATGTCTACTGCGGTAATGTTCCCAACTGTGCTAACGCTACTAAAACTGGGGAAAAAAGAAAAAAAAAAAAAAAAGGGGGCTCGACCTACTGAGGGGATTCCACTAAACTATCAGAGATGGCAAAAAATCTTGGATCATTCATTGAGAATACTAATACTATGATGGTAGAGATTGCTCATAGGATAGGATATTCACATGACCTATCCTAACAAAGGAGTTTGGTTGATGCAGAACTTCTGAAGTTGCCAATGAGTAATACCCAAAGATTGATGACAGCATCTATGATAGTGAAAGATGAAGACAAAGTTGACTTATTCTTCAGTTTAGATGATAATGACAAGATGGAGTGGGTTTCTTTGCTATTGGAATGTCATATTTGAATGTGGCATCTATTGTATGATGGTTTTTTTGTTTGCCACATGACTTGTAATATATTATGTGATGCATAAATATTATAGCTTAGGTATTGTTTGTAACTGTAATCTGTTTATCTGCTGCAATATATTGTATGATGGTCTTTTTGTTGAGCTACTGCTGCTCTCTGCCACTCCTGCAATCCATATATATGTTGTTGTGTTGGGGCTGGTTAAGGCTGGTTTTTGTAGCTTGGAACTTTTTTTAAATTAAGGATGTTAAGTGGATATTGTTATTTGGATTTAGATTTTGTTGTCTTGGGTTTTTGGCAAGTTATGTCCCTTGTTTAGGCTCATCATTTTTGTTAGCCATATTGTATTTTGATGATTATTTGATTATGTTTTGATTTTGTTCTTGATAAATTAAATTGAGCAATATATTATGTTTTATTCATATATTATGTTTATCCAGAACTGCCAGAAAAAAGTTGGCAGGCTGTAGAGGATTTTGGTTGGTTGAACAGCTCTTCTGGCCGACCGACAGATATATTGGCCGGCTGGACAGGTTCCTGGCCAGGTAGCAACAAATCTTTTTGGGTAACAATTTTGTTATGTGGTGCTTGAACAAGTTGGGCTGCCATAGTGAAAGTATCCAAAAAAAATTCAACCAAGGGGTAAATTCCCCTTAGACCCCTCCCCCTTGGGAGAGGCCTCCCCAAACCCCCCATTGGATCCAGTGTTTGAGTGAACAGTAAGATTGAGTAAACAATAATTATCAGGGTCCACCGACCCAATATATACCCCTTCTAATAGTTTTATATTTTGTCTTTTAATTTATGACTTATTTACCCAAAAAAAGTTTATTAAATTTTTTGAGACTATTTATGAAAAATATGACTCATGGAATAAGGGTCCTAATACTTGGAATGAGACTCATAATATGACTCATGTAATTATTAAACACAAATATTTGAGTATAAGTTTATTGATAGTTGGATTCTTTAATATTTACACAAAAAAAAAAAAAAAAGAATAGAGAATATCATTGACTACAAATTTATTGATAGTTGGATTCATTAATATTAAAAAAAAAAAAATTAATAACATTGACTAAATTTTTTTGATAGTTGGATTCATTAATATTAAAATAAATAAATAACATTGACTTAAATTTTTTTGATAGCTGAATTCTTTAATATTTAAAAATAAAATAAAAAAAGAATAAGAATAACATTGAGTAAAAATATTTATGAAAAATATGGCGTATGGAATAAGGGTCCTAATACTTAGAATGAGACTCATAATATGGCTCATGTAATTATTAAACAAAAATATTTGAGTACAAGTTTATTGATAGTTGGATTCTTTAATATTTACATAAAAAAAAAAGAAAAAAAAGAATAGAGAATATCATTGACTAAAAATTTATTGATAGTTGGATTCATTAATATTAAAAAAAAAAATAAATAAATAACATTGACTAAAAAGTTATTGATAGTTGGATTCATTAATATTAAAAAAATAAATAAATAAATAACATTGACTAAATTTTTTTGATAGTTAGATTCATTAATAAATAAATAAATAAATAACATTGACAATTTTTTTGATAGTTGGATTCATTAATATTAAAAAATAAATAAATAAATAACATTGACTAAATTTTTTTTGATAGTTAGATTCTTTAATATTTAAAAAAAGAAAAAAAAAGAAAAAAAAAGAATAAGAATAACATTGAGTAAAAATTTATTTATTCTTTAGTTGGTATAAGTCCAAATTTGATAATAATGCAAAAAGGGTATTTGTAGAATTTCACATAATTAATTCTATCCCTATCTCTCAAAACAAACTTAAATTATTACTAATCCATTGGTTATCAAAAAAATATAATTTTTTTTAATATTCTCACTAACAATCTCTTTCATTTTACCTCTGAAAACATACGAACCTTAATCTCATCTTAACAACGAATTCCATTGATGAACGGCGAAATCAGGAAGGCTGTCAATTACAGCTTCATGAAAGAAGTATAGATAGACTTGGGCTTAAAATTATAATCAACGAGTTGAACCCTGATAAATAAAAAGGAGTTGAACCGTTTTGGGGGAATTGAAATTCTGAAATATTTAATTCAGAATAGCGCTAAATCAGATTTGTTGATGCCTTAATTTTGTTTGAGTTATTGTAGCGGCTGAATATCAGGCCTCGTTTGGAAATATGTTATTTTAGTAATTTTTTACGAAAAGATATACAGAAAAATAAAAAGAGTATGTGACAATTTATAATAACTTTATGACTTTTTGACTAAAATAATTACTTTTCAAACGAGGCCTTAGTGTAAATAAAAAAAATTATATAGCAACGGTTTAAGAAAAAAATGCAACTAAAGACTTTATTTTTAACCACGGTCAACTACCGTTACAACAATCACTTTATAACAGCATTTTTTGTGACCGCTATAATAAAAAATGTTACTAAAAATTAATTTTCTTATAGCATAGAATTTTTTTAACAAAGTGCACCAAATGTTTTGTATTTATTTTGAATTGGGTCTACACTCTATCAAAATAAATGCAACACAGGCAACACTATATTTTATAGAGAGATTATGAATTCAACTCTCTTTAAAAAAAAATTGAATTAAGCGGACAAACACTTTACAAAATATAAGAAGGCTAACTTTCATTTTCGTCCATTAAAAAAAACAACCAAAGCTAGCATTACTTGTTCTCACAATTCACATCCTTCGCACAACCCAATGTAGAGTGGCTTTCTTTCTTTTTTTTATCAACAAAATAAAAATAAAAATAAAAATAAAAATTAATGCAAAATAAAGTATAAGAAGTACAACTAGATTACTTCAATAAAACAATTCATTTAGGAAGTGAGTTAATTTTTTAATTATTTTAGTCTGAGATTAAAAGATTTTGTTTGGGTTAAATTTTTTTACTTTTGTAAGAAAAAAAGTAAAAATAATTATCATTTAAACGTGATATTTTATCTTATTAACTTTTTAATTTATTTTATTTTTTTAGAGTTATTTTAATCAAAAAGCGAATCCAAAATATGCCATCATTACTTGGAGAACGTATCACACATGCTCCAAATCCAATCATGTCCAAAGTCAAAGCCCAAGAAAAAACAAAACCAAAGCTGTCTCTGCCCAACACCCAAAGAGACAGAGTGCCTGTTTGGTGCAGCTTAAAAGCTACTTATTTTAGTTTTTAGCTTAATTTAAGTTATTTTGATGTGTTTGGTTTAATTTATAGCTTATAACTTATAACTTTTTGGAAGTCAGAAATCAGCTTATTCTTTGAGTGGGGCAGGAGATGCTTAATTTATAAGTCAGAAATCAACTTATGTTCATAGTTATAAGCTATAAGCTGTTTAGGTATAAGTTATAAACACTTTCCCACAGCTCCACCAAACAGGGCAAGAGAGTCTTTCTAAACACGAAACAAATATTAGGGAAGTCCAAAGTCTTAAGCATTACTCCAATGGCCCATCATTACAACAGCAACAATGATATGGCTAAAGCAGAAAAAAGACCTTCGATACATAAATCATAAATGGGACCTAGCACTAGCTTAAAGAATGTTTAAAGACTTGAGCAAATTGAGGGCTGTTATCAAACATTCAGATTTTCCAATCCTATACATCTCACCCAAAAGAATATACTAGCCTTCTTCAAACCAAGTGTCACTTTTTTCAGTAGCTTAATCCTTGAAAATCATGCCCTTGCAAGCCGAAATACAGCTTTGTTTGCAACTGATAGTGCCTCTCTAGAAGAAAAAATCTAAGAACACAGAAATTGGTCACAAAATCGGGACACAATTTTCTTATATGAAGTGACACTTCATATGAAAGGGTTGTGTCCGATTATGTGATTAATTTTTATACAAACAAAAAAAAGTGGCCTCTAGAAACTAGCCCTAATCACTTGCTTTTTTCCATTAAAAAAGTTGTTTTTATCACAAACCATAAATAGCATTCAAATATTCAACAACCCATGGCTACAACAACCTCAATTAACCTAAAGTCCCATTGCACTATTTTGCATTGCTGTTTTTTTAACTCATTCCCTGCCCAGACATGCTCAAACTACACTTTCACATAAGCATGTCTAGTTCATTGTAGTATACTAAAAAGAAGACCATGAACTATCTTTACATTTATTAAGCTAGTTTACCTTTCTTCTTCAATTGGGACCTTTGCTCTTCCAGCCTTTTTATACTCCTTGTAGCATTCATCCTCCCACAATGCATCTAATAATTATAACAATTATGACAAATACTATAATGACTATGTTTATATATATATACATCCTATTAAAGGGTTATTTTGGATGATCTAAATAAGTGCATTTTTTGACTTTTTATGAAATATGGATTGGGTTTGAAGTGATGTGATAGAGAGGTGATGTGACTTAAATAAGATGATGAGACTTAAATAGGATAATGACTTTTTGACTTTTTTAGATTATGACAAATAAGGCCTAAGTGCTTGTTTGGGGTACACTTTAAAAGATAAAATGTCAAAAAATTATTAAAAAAGAAAAAAAGTTGACACTATTCTCAAAAGCCAAGGTTACAAGACAAATTAAAACATTGTACCAGAACAATACACATCACGGGTACAAAAACAAAAAAAAATTAAAAAAACAATTTTTTGTATGACTGATGGAGACGTGCATCACTTCCACACACTACCAAACAACCAAAAAAAAAAAAAAATAAAACATTGTACCAAACCACAGTGGAAGAGAAAAAAGAAAAAAAAAAAAAATCCAACTTTTTTCCGTACACACAGATCTGCCAGAACCGTATTGACATACAAGCGGATTACATGTTAGTATGCATATGGGTAAAACCTTAATTTTACTAATTTATACAATATTTTAATACATATTTTTTTTGGTAAAAAATCAAAAAATTATCTCAAACAATCATCTTTTTTTCCTTTACTTTTTTATCCAAAAAATCAAAAAGTACATTTGTATAGTTTATCCCAAACAATCCTAAGTTTAATATATTGTTTGTCATAGTTACATTGGTTGAATGAGTCTCATTACTTATGTTTATTACTGATACAGTGATAACATTTCACATTACAAACTAAATATGATATATAAACATGATTATTCTAGTATGAGTCAATAATTATTTCCTTTAACAAAGGTATGCATAACTTCATCATTCTCAAGACATAAGTGATTCAGGGCCTACTATTTTTGGAGCCAAAAGGCGAAATCCGGAGCGGAGGCCTTTCACATTTAAATAATTATTACTTAATTTTTTAAATAATAAAAAAATTTATTAAAATTCAAATTTTCTTGCTTTTCAGTAGGAAAAATTACTAAGTTCTTACAAATAAAGTTTTTCTAACATAATTTTCAATTGATAATATTTTTAATCGATTTTCTTCTATTTTTTTGGACAAAGTAATAATTTCATTGCAACATAAAGAGTACATGGCAAAGAAGTGTACCATACAATGGATTCTCACCATCTTACAAACGCTAAATTCCAAACTACTAATCAAGTTTTTATAGTTAACTTTAGTGAGAAAAAATGTTGATTTTTTTAGGGCTGATTTTGGTTAGATAGATAATATAATAAAGTGAAAGAAAAAGAAAAAAATATTTTTTATGTATTTGTTTCGATAGAGAGCCTAAAAAATAATACAAACTAAAGTTTCTTTTATACCTCAAATTAGCTTGTTAGTTAAGCTAACATTTTCTTGCAAAATATACATGGAAATTTATTTTTTCTACAAATCTTGACAAGGTTTATTTTGTTTTCCTTTTTGCCCATATTTCTCTCCACAACTCCCTTTTATATCGTGTTTTTTTTTTTTACCGTAATTTTCTTACAAAAATTTTTATCTATTCAAATGCATGCAAGAAAATAAATTTTTATTTATTCATTTTTTTCTTTCACTCCACTTTCTACCATTTTTATTTTCTATCATTTATTTCTTTCTAAACAAACGAATCCTAGAGGTTATTAGCCTTTTAGCACACATGACTATTTTGAGCCCATATAAAAACAAAGACAAAAAAGAAGTCATTTTATCTACAATATTCCAGGACGTGTGTTCCAGTACAAATAGAAGGAATAAAAACACATTAACTTCACTGCTTCTTTTTTTTTTTTTTTTTTTTTGGCCTTTTAAGAAAATTATGATTTGAGCATCTATGACTTCATCAACTTCATTTCTAGGTCCAAAAAAATAACGAACTTTTCAGTTTTGTCCATTATTAGGTTTTTGTTTAATTAAACAATATATATATATATCACATTAAGGGCTTTATAACTTTGAGGCCTGTTCAAATATGGGATCCTAGGCGATTGTCTGACTCGCCTAATAAATGGGCCAACCCTGAGGTGATTGCTGTTTTATTTCGCCGATTCTCTATAATGAACATAATCCCAATAGAAATAAAATTTATTAATTTGTATAATATTACTCCTAGCTAAAGATTCAATGAGCATATTTGTTGTTGTCGGTCCACTCATGGATGAAGCTAAGGTTAGGCCAACAGGGCATGACCATTTTTATTTTATCATTGCCACAACATTATCATTACCACCATTACCTCTACCACTACATCACTACAACCATAGCCACGGTCACCATCACTTCCACCGCAGCCGTCACCTCACCACTACTGCAACCACCACTCTATACCATCTTTACCTTTACCCCATCACCGCCACCACTAATATAATTATTAGTACATTAGTCTCAGTAATGTAACCAAACATTAAAAAAAAAAAAAATTGATTTTTTTTTTTTGTACATTTAAAAATATTTTTCACAGAAACAAATAGAACGTTAGAGGATAATTCCAATTAACGGATCAAGTGGTCAAAAAGGGAACCCGAAAGGCGATGAACAAAGAGATGAAAATTAATGAGATTAATGATGTGTTGCACTATAATTAGATAATAGTAAACACCTTGTGATCCTTATGCATCGATTGTGATTGGAACAGTGGTTTATGGAGTAAACAAATTGGTTGGCCTAATGGGCAAAACTTGGGATTTGGGGTGTGTTCCTTCCAAGTCTCATGTTGAATATTCCACTAGTAGCAATAAGCTCCTTGGGACAATGTTCATATAGGGCGATCATCCTAACTTTAAATAGAATCTCCGCAAGTGGGATCATCCTGGCTTTAAATAGAATCTCCGCAAGTGGACAGTGAGAATGATCTCCTGAAATTAATCGAGATGTGCGTAAACTGGCTCAAACACCTTATTAAAAAAAAAAAAAAATTGGTGTACATCTATTTTATTTGGTTGGCATGCCTGAGAAATCATTTTTCAAGTGAAACTCCATTTTTTTAATGATCTAATTTTCTTGAAAGACAAAGAAGTGTGATAAAAATGAATCTCAATAGAAAAGATCAAATATTCTATCAATTTGCATTTAAGAGTTAAAAAAGTTAATGTGAAAATTGTTATAAAAAAAATTGTGACTAAAAAAATTGATGTGACATTAACTTTTTTTAGTTGATAACAAACCAACTAATTGACTTTTTATTTTTTTTTTCAACCTTTTTAACTAGATTTTTTCAGATTACCCCCAAATGTCACTTTTTTGTCACTGATAATTCCATTTCAGCCAAAGAACATACTTGAGTTCCATTTTCAAAACTTTTTCTTCTAAAAAAAAAAAAAACAGATCTCGATTCTCAATTAGAGAGCTATATAGTAAGGTTGTGATGATTATAGTGGGTGCATTAGAGAAATTATTAGATATTTCTGATTTGTAATTATAACCATATTGAATGGCTTTTTGGGCTGTGTCATCATATCTTTATGTTCTTCTTGTTTTTTTCCTAAATCTAGAAGATGGAACATAGCAATGTAATCATTCCAGTTACAAAATCATTGACATGCTTTCACTTATAATATATACTTGACTTCAAAGTCTAGCAAAACCTCAAAAACCCAATTCCTAACTTCAATTGTAGATCACTTCCCTTTCAAAAATCAACACAAATCTTGATAAAACTGAAACCTTTTCACTATGTCACAGAAAGTACACAGCCACACATTCAAAAATGAACTAGGCTTCTTTGTCCAGTCTATCCTTTGTGGGTAATATTATAAAGTTAAAAATTACTAAGAAAATTATCCAAAAATATTAATATATGATCCAAATTCATTCTACACGTGAATTTCACAATACACCAATTCAATCTCTACCACACATTTCAATTATGGGCAAAAGTCTGGGTAATAATTCGGATTCCCAAAGTTCTTGCTTATTTTGTTTATTTTCCGGACTCCTTATGTGCAGATTATTTATAAAAAATAAAAAATAAATAATAAATTGATTCGACAATAGAATTCATATAATTTTATTATATTTATCTTAAAAAATCAATATTATATTGGGAAACTTACATGTAAGTCCTAATAGGTGGACTTATTGTCCAATAAGTCATTTAATTAATGGCATTTTTTTATCAAACATTATGAAAAACGTCACTAATTGTTAATTTTCAACGGCAGTTTAAAAATTTTGTTATAAAAAATATCACTAATTATAAATTTTAGCAACAATTTATAAAAACTATGATTAAAAAAGTCACTAATTATCAAATTTTAGCGACATGTGCAAAAAATCATCACAAAAAATTATTTTTAGTGACAATTTTACTATGACTTATTTTCAATAAGACTTGATGAGAATTAAGTCCAACTAGTATAACCTATTGGTAGTTTATCCTAGTATTATATTTTTACCATTATACATATCATCTGTTTCTCTCTTCTTTTTTTTGAAATTAATATGATAAAATTATACACTACTATTCTTGAAATTAATTTAATTCATTTCATGAATAATTCATGCATTGGAACTTAAAAAAATTGAACAATTGAAATTATTAATGTTATGTGCGTAGCTGGGACCAATTGGATGGGTCTATTTCTTTCCCCAACTAAAGAGAAATTGAACCTTTCAAAAGTTATTTTCTTCACCCATTAAATAAATTGGTGAATAATATTGAGCTTGTTAGGTATCATTTCTTACAAGTGAAAAGTTAATGAGTAAAAAAACAAAAGTTAAAAGCAACACTCACTATGCTTCTCAATAATTATTATGATTATTAATTTATTTAAATTATTAATGCCTTATAAATAGTAAATAAAAATTATACCACAAATTTCTATTAAATTTTTTTTACAAACAACTCTATATAAACTGACCAAATAATTCCGTTATCTTCTTGATAAATATGTACTACTCATCCACTTATTAGAAAGGATACAAAAGCGAACTCCACAAATTCCCCTTAGCATGCAACCACTCATCATATACAACCAGAAGCCAAGCTTTCATTTCCACCCCCACCAAACCAACTCAACTCAACAATTTTCTTACCTTCAAAGCTAAGCACCACCCATAATTCATATATTTCATTCTCTCACTACTCATCACACATGACCTATAGTTTTCATTATCCTCAAAGAACATCATCAAACACAAAACAACATATATATGTTTACAAAACCTTTCTCTATCTTCAACCCTCTTTACTCTTTCCCTCCCTCACTTTTCACCCACCACCACCATCATGCTCCTCCTCTTTCTCCTCCTCCTCTTCTTCCTCTCTTCCCATCCACACATGGTGGATTCCGCCCACTGCACCACCACCGCCGCCGCCAAAACCTTCCAAAAATGCATGACACTACCTTCCCAACAAGCCTCCATAGCATGGACCTTCCACCCCCACAATGCCACCCTTGACCTAGTCTTTTTCGGCACCTTCATATCGCCCTCCGGTTGGGTTGCATGGGGCATAAACCCTAGCTCAGCTGAAATGACCGGAACACGTGCCCTAATCGCCTTCCCGGACCCCAACTCCGGTCAACTAGTCCTACTACCCTACATCCTAGACCCTACTGTGAAGCTCCAGCGGGGCCCACTCCTCTCGCGCCCCCTCGACATCCACCTCCACTCTTCCTCTGCCACCCTGTACGGTGGCAAGTTAGCCACCGTACACGACGGTGCCTCTATCCAAATCTATGCCACACTAAAACTAGTACCAAACAAGACCAAAATCCATCATGTTTGGAACCGTGGACTCTACGTCCAGGGTTACTCACCTACCATTCATCCAACCACCATTAATGACTTGTCCTCTATTGCAACAATCGATCTACTGTCCGGCTCTCAATCAAAAGAAAACAATAATATTCAGACATTAAAAGTCGCTCATGGCATCATCAATGGCGTCTCATGGGGAATTTTACTACCCATTGGAGCAGTCACAGCACGGTACCTTCGACACTTTCAAACCCTAGGGCCTGCATGGTTCTATGCTCATGCTGGTGTCCAACTCATGGCATTTTTCTTAGGAACTGTAGGGTTTGCAATCGGAATTCACCTCGGGGAGCTTTCTCCAGGGAGGGTTTATGGGCTGCACCGGAAGCTTGGGTTTGCAGCATTTTGCTTGGGGAGTTTGCAGACACTGGCATTGCTGTTTAGGCCTAAAACTACAAATAAATTCAGGAAGTATTGGAAATCATACCACCATTTTGTTGGATATGCTTGTGTGGTGATTGGGGTTGTGAATGTTTTTCAGGGCTTTGAAGTGATGGGAGAGGGAAGATCTTATGCAAAGTTGGGGTATTGTTTGAGTCTGTCTACTTTGATTGGCGTGTGTGTCGCAATGGAAGTGAATGCTTGGGTGGTTTTTTGCAGGAAAGCTAAGGAAGAGAAGTTGAGGAGAGAAGGGCTGATTGGGGGGTCTGAAAAAGCAAGTGGGTCAAGCCATAGTTGAGTGATTTGTAGAGAAATTATAATTTTTTTTACGTGCATAGAATGTGATCAGAAAATTAAACATAACCCCATCAATTGAGGTGGGACTTGCACATTTAGTAAGACCCGCCTTATGTTAGAGTGTTATGTTTAATTTTATCTTTGCTGCACTTACAATTTTTTTTTTTTTTTTGTTTTCAAAAATTTTGAGAATGTGTTGAAAGTGAAGTGAAGTTTCTGATCAAAAGAAGTGAAGTGAAGTTCGGTAGATGATTAAGATGGTGTGTTAAGGAGGCTAATATTCCTTTCAAGTATATGATGAAAAAAACCATTTTATTAAAACATGTTTTTTTTTGTATAAGTTTTATTTATTTATTTTTTTAAGTTGAGGATGAGAAAAAAATAACTTGAAAAGTGGTTAAGAAATGATATGTATAATGTAAATTTAAATTTTATATCGATATTTTTTTTTAGTTATACTAGTTGTGATGTAGATCTGGATAATTAGTGGTCCAAAATTATCATAATTAGCTCAAAAGTGTTTGATCTCAGATAAAAAATCAGTGCCTATTTTTCCATGGCCTCACTTTTTTGTATGTTGGTTTTCGCCCATGTGTTGGGCTAAACATTATTTTTCAAAAAATCGCATATAAATACAAAAATTATATGAATTGATATAACTCAATGTGAAATTTTCATTAGAAACAAAATATTCATACAAATAAATTTTATTTATAAAAATAATAACCACCTTATTCTTGTAGTATTTTGTATGAATAGAATATTTTCTACAAAACATTGAAAAAAGAATTTGGAATGATCTTTATCAGACCCAGACTGTTTTAGAAGGGTTAATATTCTCTTTAATTCTCATCATGGGTATTTGAGGTATGGATAAATTATAGGAGAAATATCAAAAATCAGTGTAATTTGTAAAAATAATTCTAAATTAAAGAGAAATTTTATAAATATTAATAATTAAAATTGTAAACTTTTTCATCAATATGTAATTTTTTTCCAAAATCCCACCGAAGTGCAATTACCCCTAAACTATAGGGCAAACTACCAATAGATCATAATAGTTAGACTTTATTCTCATTAAATTCTATTGAAAATTTATCCTAATAAAATCGTCGCTAAAAATAATTTTTTGTGACAATTTTTTACATACGTCGTTAAAAATCGATAATTAGTGACTTTTTTTTGTCACAATTTTTATAAATTGTTACTAAAACTTACAATTAGTGACCTTTTCCTGTAACTAATTTTTCAAATTGTCGTTGAAAGTTAAAAATTAGTGATATTTTTTTGTAACAATTTTTTTAAACTGTCGTTAAAATTTATAATTAGTGACTTTTTTGTGACAATTTTTAAAATTGTCGCTGAAAATTAATAATTAGCGATTTTTTTAATAATATTTGATGAAAATGCCGTTAATTATCACAAGACTTATTGGATAATAAGTCTACCTATTAGAATCTACACGTAAGTCTCCATAAATTATACTATTAGTTTTTGTAATTTAAGCGAAATGTCACTTTAGTTTTCGTATTTTAATTTTAATTTTTAGAAAAGATCACCATATTTTAATTTAAATAATGTGAATCTTATGCTTTCAATTTTGTTACAATGTATTCTTCCATTATACAACTATGGAGGGATAAAAATTAACTCAAGTGAGGTGGGCCCACCCAATGCTTACATGGAAATAGAATTAAGGTAATAAATAATGCCTTGCAATGAAACTTGCCAAGTTGCTCTGACATATATGTATCAGATAAGTTTTTGGCCATACAAGTGACTTATTTTTCATTGGACCAAATTGGTGGTTTAAGCTCATTAGATAAAATGAGTGGCAAGTTTGCCTATATAAAGGGATGTAATCTTCACCTCCCAGGAGAGGTATGCCTAAACTATTATATTTACTTATTCAGTTTGATTTAGATATATGCTATCTAAGTTGATCGTCAGAGTGTCCTCGGGCTAGCAAGTAAAATTAAAGATTTTTAATAATACAACAAAAATAATAATAGTGTAAAAATATTAGAAACATGTCAAGAATGGGATTTGAACCAAAAACCCTTTCGGATCAGTACATGAAATTAGCGTCTTAGACCAAATCGACCATCTTGAGTCCAATGGTAACGTTCAGTGACACAATATCCTTGAATCTTAAATTCAGCTGAGGGCAAAAAGATAGAATTATATTCGTTTGGGATGTTCTAAATAAGTATACTTTTTGACTTTTTATAAAAAAGTAAAAAAAATAAAAAATTGTGTAGAAAAGTAGAAAAAGTGAATAAAAAAAGTAGAGAGGAGATGTTGATAGATATTGATTGATGTGACCTGAATACATGTATGTATACAAAAAAATATAATTTTTTAATGCATACCAAACAAGCACTCAGTACCTCATTGTAGACACCCCATTTTTGACCGACCTTAAGACTCAGACATCATCGATTGAGCGCTCAGTGATGGTGCATGTTATTCTCGTTTTGAGTCTCCGGAGTTTTGGCTGAGAGCCTTGCCTCCGGGCCTCTGAACTCTTTTGTGCTTCGGCTCGGTTTGTGGACTGAACTTTATTTCTCTTCCCGGAGGGAGGGAGAGGTCTTGTAGACCATCTCTTTGTGGTCGTAGACCACTTTTTGTGGTCGTAGGCCACTTTTCCCGTTTGGAGACTAGTTTTCGGTTTTTGGAGCCTTTGGCCGCGTGCCTTGTCTCGGGACCGCTTAACGTTCTCTATTTGACGTAGTTTTTGAACCATACCTTGTTGCCTCTGCCTAAAGGAACACTGTAGTTCGGGAGGCCATTTTTGTGGTCGCATATCACTTTTGATGCTCATAGACTAGTTTTCGAGGCTTTCGGCTGCGTGCTTTGCCTCCCGATCTCTCGTCTTGCATCCGTTTTGGTTTATTTTTGGTACAAACCTTGTTGTCCTTGTTTGGAAGGTGGTACAAGGGTGGGAGACTACTTTTTCTCCCTGGAGACCACTTTTCCTTCTGCCAACCAGTTTTCTGGTCGGATAACTGGCTTGTTTGGTTTTTGGGCCACATTTCTAGTCGACCACTACACCATTAGTCTTCCTTCATTCCTTGGGCCCTCTTCCACCATGGCCGACCAGTTGTTGCTCTCAGAGATCACTTAAAGTGGTCGGCTGACCACTTTAAGTAGCAAGCCGACCACTTCAAGTGGTCGGCTGCTTTTTGGCACCTTTTTGGAGATATTTTTAGCCAGATGGCACAGCTGGAAGGCACCAGAGCTATCCTCCATACACGTGTATGAAGGGATTTCCTTGGCCCTTAGCTTCTCCAAGAAGCTTTGGCTTTTGCTCTCTATAAGAGGGAGGCTCCTCCTCCCTCCTCTAGGTTCAAAAAATTGTCCTTAGAAAGATACATATAGTTTTGTATCTATCTTGCTTGGTTCTTCATTTTTGTGCTTCAAAAGTGTAGATTTGTCTTAGTTTAACACACAAACACACACTCAAACACCATCCTTGGGTAGCTGAGGTGCTAAGGAGTTGTTTTTGGTGTTCTTGGACTGATTTAAGCTCAAAGAACTTGCTGGAGTTGCAGTAGTAAATAAGGTCTTCAAGGGTGAGTCTTTGACCTTTAAATACCCCTTTCTTGCTTAAGCTTTTAGCCCTTCTTGCATGCTGTTTTGAGTTTAACTTATAACTGAAAAAAGTTCCATTTTTAAGTGCTTAAAATAGTTGTTTTAGGCCACTTTTTCGTTTGGGGTGATTTACCCCCTCTTAGGCCTTGTTAGGCCTTATTTTGAGCCATCCTTTTAGGCTCTTGTTGAACCCCTTGCATGACCTTTCTACCACTGAAATTCAGAGGATTTTCAGTGGTGGAAAAGTGGTTTTGGTGTCCTAATTAGGAGAGGGCCATCCCCTCTCCTTGTGTTGTGTTTGCTAGCTTCATATGCCTCATGTTTGAGCACCTTTGTTAAGCTTGTGTTAGCTTGTTCTTAGCTTGTATTTGTGGTTATTTTGCTGAGGCATACCATTGTTTTTTACTTGGTTTGGTCACCCCATGCATGGTTAATACACTTGTAGTGTAAATCACACAAACTAGCTTTGTATGCTTCATGAAATAGCATGTCATTCTAGCTTGTTTTCTTTCCATTTCAGCATGTTTTTGGTGATGTTTTGCCATGTCATGACTCTGTTTTGGTTTGGTTTGGTTTGGTTGGCCCTTGCATGCCTCATGCACTTGTAGTGCAACCCCCTTGAAATAGCCTAACATGCATCATGCCTTGACATGTCATTTTAGCATGCTTTTGGCTTAGCTTAAAGAAGATTTTGTTCATGTTTTACCATATTTAAAGTCTGATTTTTGTTGTTTTGGTCATGCATGACTTGCTTTGTATAGCCTTGGTTCAATCTAGCTTGTTAGCCTTGTGTATTGAGTCCACGAGAATGCATTGCTTGGCCTATTTCAGTGATTTGGCATCACTTGTTATGTGATTTTAGTCCATGTTTCATGGCCATACATTCACATTTGTCACACATTCAATGCGTTGGAGGGTTTCCCCCTTTGTGCCTTAACATGAATCATTGTGTATGCCTTCATGCTTTAGCTTGCGAGCCATTATTTCAATGTATTTTTGGGATTATTTTGCCATAATATAACTCTGATTTTTGTTGGTTAAGTCATCCCATGCTTGGTCTTAATAGGTGTAGTGTAATCCACCTTATTTGCCTTGTATTCACCATGCTTCATGCCATTTATGCTAGCATATTTTGGCTTCCTTCCATGCATGTTTTAGACTCATTTTAACATGTACTAGGACTATTTTGGGTTGCCTTGGTCACATGCTTCATGTTTTGTATACTTGTAGTACCAATGCTCTTACTTGTCTCAAGCTTTGAGCACCATTGCATGCTTCATTTGTGTTGTGTACATGATTTGGCATCATTTAGTACTTAATTTCAGAGCTTTTAGCATTGCCATGTTCCCACTTCATTCACTCTTTGAGTGTCTTTAAGTGTTGTGCATTGTTGCCTAGTTTATGCCTTAGCTTGTATGCTTGCATGCCTAGGTATTTGAGCCTCCATCTCAGCATGTGTAGGTCCTTATTTTGACCTACTTGAGCTTTGTCCATGCTTAGTTCATGCATTTGTGCCATGTATTGCATGCCTCATGTGTAGTCCTCTTTGCTTGTCTTAAGCTTTAAGGACCATTGCATGCCATGCTTGTGTTGATTAAGTGATTTGGCATCATTTCTTGTCTAATTTCAGTGCCCTTAGTGTTGTTACACTTCCGTGTTTTTTACTCTTTAAGTGTTCTTGAGAGTTGCACCTTAGTGCCTCAATTGGTAAGCCAATTGGCATGCATGCTTGTATGTGTTTTCGGTGCCTTTATTTTAACATTATGGCCACTGTTTTGGCATGGCTGAGGTCTGTCCATTTCGGTTTAAGTCCATTGAGTATGTGGTTTGCATGTCGTTGCATGCTTGGTGTATTGCATATTGTTGCCCTTGTTGCATTGCATTGTGCGTACATGCATTACATTGTGTTTGGAACCTCATGATTGCCTTGCATTGAGTATGCCATCTAGTTCTTAGCATTTAGCATTGTGCATGCCATATTATCCCTTGCATTGTGCATGCTAGGTTGCTAGTTGCATTGAGTATGCCATGTAGTTGCATGTTCGCATGCTAAGGTTGCATTACATTGCATTGAGCATGCCATGTTATGTGTTGCATTGTGTTTGGAATAGGTGTTAGTCCAAACACGGGAAACGAGGGACGTTTCATACTTCAAGTGATGAAACGTGCCTTAATTCCCGGTCGTCGACGCTCTTGATCATATATGATAAAGTTCTAGGCTTTATGTGTTTACTTGTGCATTCATTTTCATATTGAATTGTGCAACTTCGCCTCTCGGCCATCATGCATTGAAATGCGTGATTGGTGGCCCGAGGGTCGAGAACCACACCCCATTGAGTTCATCACATGATAGGGAGGGTGGTTGTGCACACATATCTTGCAAATACATTGACATGCCCTTTCTTGCTCTCTGTTGCAGAAAATTGGGATTCAGCAGTAACAATTGGTCGGCCAGCTAGAAAAACTAGCTGGCTAACCACTTTTCTGGTTTTTCAACAACCAAAAGTGGTCGGCAGGTGTCTGGAGAGACCAAAAGTGGTCGGCCACCCTCCCACAGGATTCCTAAGGTGGAGTTTCAGCTTTCTGGAGCTTGATGCAAGTTTCTGAGAACAATTGAAAATAAAGGCAAATTGGGGCATCACATTGGATTTCTGAACGAGGCGACCGAGCTTGCATGCATTCCTCTCCCTCTGAAGCTCCTGATTTACTGCTTTCCTTAGCTGTCATGCTTAGATAGCTTGTTTATGCTTTGGTTCGTATCCTTATTAGTTAATGCGTTAGCTATTCAATTCATTTTGTAATAATTAGTTTAATTAGCTTAAATTAGCTAGTTAGCTTCTTATTCGGACTCTCCTTCGAGAGGGCCAACTGTTGTAATAAGCGTGTGTGTGTGTGATGCATGTCTTCCAATCCCCATTTCTTTCTCTTTTTTACTTAACCGCTTACGATGGTTAGTTTTAGGCTATATTTCGTTTAGCATACCTTATGCTTACATGCGTGCATCCATTCATCTGTATTGCATGCACCGGGCTCGGCGCATCATACTAACTGCATCGTATTTCAATACCTATTTGAATACATGTATCAAAGTTGCATCTCTTATGTCATTCTAGAATAGCCGAGCCTATTTTAGTTCTATTTTCGCATGTGTTGCATTAGCCATTTTTAACATGAACTAGGATCATGTATGATTTCTAACTAGTTCTATGTTTTGGCTCGGAGTACACTGTGAGTGTTTACGCTTTAGCATACTGCATGTGTGTTAATGTTGCCATGAAAGCATGCTTGCCATGAGGCTAACTGCTTATGTGATTAACTGTCTGAATGCATGTGGGTAAAGGTTGGATTACTTGAATTGCAACAATTCATTCAAATCCCTAATTTAGCCTACTTACGAGTAGCAAATTCCAAACCATTTTCAAACAAATATGCAATGCTTTGTTCCAAATTAGGCGATCTAGTCTATGCTTATTTGTTGTGCGTATCACATAGTAAGACTAGCTAATTAACCGGAATAAGAACATATGTGTTTTCAAAAATAAAATATCATGCTTAGTACAGGCCGATCTTTGATCGGGCGAGCGGGGGTGCTCATTAAATGACCTTCCCCAATCGTACCCAAGTTCCCGAGCCGAGGCAACTTTGATGATGACGGACACGTGACCTTAAGCACGAGTCAGGGTTTCCTAAATTTCCCCAAAATAAAATATTTAGGTGGCAGTTCATGTTTGGCACTTCTTTATAAAAATCATTTTTCCAAAACGATTTGCCGGATTTGGACTCTTTGGTGATTTATCGGTCTCACATCGCACATTTTGAGATTAGATTCAGAACCGTGACTTTTGAGTCCAAACTGTGGTAGCTCAAAGAACAAAACGAGAATTCGAAGCCCTCACGAGGCGCGCGCGGACACTCGGAGAGTTCTCCCCGGGAGCGCGTCCACACTCATGTATTTTATATAAACATCTATATCATATAGTTATCCTTATTCTATGACAGCTCTGTTTACCTAATTTTAATTATATACAATAATACTTGATGATACTGCATGCTCCAGATGGAATGGGTCGGATTGATCCACGTTTCTCGAACCGTTGCCCGAGTATTGAGCCCACAGCGAAACCTGCACAAGAGTTCGACGGGGAACAGCGAACCCTCCGACGAGAGTGTTAGAGAAGTGGGAGTGATGGAATGTAGAAATAGGGTGGTGATAGAAAACTTAACCTTTTCTTTATCTTAGAAACCTACTTATATCTTTTGCTCATCATTTCCTTGTCCATTCCGACCTGTCACGTTAGCCGAAAGTCTACGTTCTAGCTTGCCTTGTTCAAGGTGAAGCCGTTCTGTTTCGTCGGGGGGGAGTTATCGGAATAAATGCTGCAGGGAACCTCATTAATGGCTGATGTGTGGTGCAATAACTTTGCAGGATCTTTGTCTACTTATGTGGTTGGTTCTTTTCCTGACACGTGTTTAAATGTCATTGTTCCTTAATGCCACGTTGAGCTCCAGCAATGTTGGGTTTTAGTGTTTGAATTATGTATTGGGCTCTAAGTGGTGGGCCAAAAGCTCCTATAGGGCCACCTATGTCAGTAGTCCCCCATTTCCAAGTTCAGCTTTAGTCTAACGAAAGGAATAAAGAAGAAAAGAGGGGTTGGTAAGCGGTTGGGTGGGAGAACGGGCTGGAAGTAGGGCTGACCGTGAAGGGTGGCCGAGCGAGAAGGTTGACTGAGTAGTGGGCCGACTGCGAAGGGTGGCCGAGCGGGAAAGTCGATTAAGAGGTGGGTTATCCGCGAAGGGTAGCTGAGCGAGAAGGTTGACTGAGAGGTGGGCCGACCGCGAAGGGTGGCCGAGTGGGAAGGTCGACTGAGAGGTGGGCCGACTACGAAGGGTGGCCGAGCGAGAAGGTCGACTGAGAAGTGGGCCGACTGCGAAAAGGAACGGCGGCACACAGGGCTCGAGGCGCGGCGCGTCACATGATGATGTGAAGTGGAATAGAAAAGGGGAAGGGAAGAGAGTAGTGGATCGTGATTGTACATGTGGAACAATCCCGTAATGGGGGAGGTGATGCGTTAGCAGGAGTGTAGACACCCCATTTTTGACCGGCCCTAAGACTTGGGCACCTTCTTTTGAACACCCCATGATGAAAGTTGGAATATACTATTTTATGAATTTCTCAGCAGAAAATATCAAAAAAACTTTAATCCCAAACCTCACCCATGTTGGCCAAATTATTAATTTTTAGTATTTCATAATATTTTATAATTTTATGTGTTGTACATAGTTTTTGATGTTTTTATCTAAATTGGTATAACTAATTTTGATATTTGATAAAAAAAGAAAATGATAAAAAAAAGTATATATATAAAATAAAAATAAAAAAAGAGGATGAATGGGGGGGGATGGAGATAAGATTTTTGGTGAGGTTGTGTGGAGGCGGTGGAAAACAATTATTGTTTTTAGAAAAGGAGGGAACATATATGGTCATAAGGGAAGAGAATCAAAAAACAAAAGAGAGCAGGTGAGAGTGGGTAGAGAATGATTGTTAAAGGAGCTGGTAGGTGATGATAAAAAGAAAAGAGCAAGAGAAAGGAGGGAGATGGGGGACAGTTTTTCGGTGGAAAGCATTTTAGAGTGAGTGGGGGGAATAAAAAATAAGGGGAAGAGAGGTTCTGGAAGAGAGCAACACACACACGACAGACATACATGAATACACTCAATCTCTCTCACTCTGGGTTGGCATGAAACAGACCCACTCTCTCTCTCTCTCTAGAGTTTGGGGTGTTGAAAAATGTAAAGAGGAGATAGATACACAGGCATTGATACACCTCACAGACCATGCATCACACACCCATTTTTACACAGCAGAACACATGCACACACAGCCATTTACACACACCATTGATACACACATCAACATATTCACTAAACACACACGGCAACAGCCATCACACACCACACCACCGCAGCCATCACACACTGCACCACCACAGCCATCGCACACCACACCACCACTGCCATCGCACACCACTCCACCGCTGCCATCACACACCATTCACACAGCACACACATAGACACCAACAACTCAGCAGCCTCTCTCTCATGGGTTAACACACACACACCCAGCTAGTGACCCAGAGACCAACGGACTTGTAACTGATGATGAAGTCCATAAATGAAGATGAAGCATATGCTACCAGCTTTAACCTCTGAGATCAAACACTCACTGAATTTCACTCTAGACTGTCCGAGTTTGATGTATTGTTGATTGCAATGGAAGGAGGTGAGGGACAGAGCTGAGACAAAGAAAAAGGGGCTGTCCCTGCCTCTTCTCTCTCTCGGCACCTCTTTATCTCTCTGATATAACACACAGATACACACACACACACACACAGCAGTAGCTCAAAAAGACCTCTGTGTTGAATTCGGGGAGGCTGGTTCATAATATTGCACAGCTTCACAAAAAAACTGTGAGGGCCATTGAATCATTGCCCAACTTGAGCTGAAGCTTCTTCGACGCACACAACACACAAGCTGTCTCTTCTCGCTCTCTCTCTCTCCCGGCTTATATTGCTGGTTTGGCCATCATCAGCATCACTTCTTGGTTTTGACATAGTTTTTTTCCAAGATCTTCTTGAAAACAAAAATGACCACAGATTGCAAAAAATACTTTCTGGGTTAGTTTTAGAGGTTGTTTTGTCATCTTTCTCCATGTAGGTATCTCCTAAATCTTGAAAATCCTTACTGCAAAGATTGCTGAAAATAGAGAGAGAGGTGAAGAGAATCAAAATAAAGGAAAATGAAGATGAAGCTCCAGTGTGATATGTGTGAGAAAGCTCCAGCAACTGTGATTTGTTGCGCTGATGAGGCTGCCCTATGTCCAAAATGTGATATAGAAGTTCATGCAGCAAACAAGCTTCCAAGCAGCTGAAACTTCTCTCTCTCTCTCTCTCTCTCTACAAGTCTTTGTTTGATGATGTTACTACTCTACATGGTATGTAAACAATGTTCGAAAGCTGCTTCTCTCTCGGACACACACACATGAGGCCAACCTAAACTCTCCATCTCTTCAAGAGAAGCACGCAGCTGAAGAAGCTCATGCATGATATGGAAGTAGAGGTTATAACTGCAACGGTTGCAAATGATGTTCCAGTTGAAAGATTGCCGATTGTAGTTATTGATTCGGATGACGAAGAGACAGGAGACCAGAAATCGTTGTACCCATATCGAGATCTTGTCTTGCCACAGCCAGTGCATTCGAAGTTGGAGGAGAAAAAGCATGCAAAGAAGACCGAGACAAATCAAATTCAAACAAATAAACTGGTGGGACCCTCCACTGAGGATGAGTACATGGGCTGAGGTGTGCAGGTCTGCTAGATGGAAGATTTTATTTTATTTTATTTTAGTTTGAGCGTTTGTGAAGATTTTTACATGTTGCTGTAATATTTGCTTTCTTCCTCGTCTCCCTCGGATCTATAATATTTAAAGTGTTGTAATAATCCCCCACCTCGCTTCTTTCTATCCCATTCTTTTATCGCTTTCCCTATCTAACATGCCATGCATATCCATGCTTTGTATCCATGTCTCATGCATTAAGATTCGGCTAAATTTACATGTGTGGATTTAATCAATTCTTCCGTGATTATGTGCGCTATCACATGTTTTGTAATATGTCACATGTCATATTTTAGAAGCCGAATCTTTAGTGCATCTCATGAGTGAATTGCATTAGGATTCTGTATATAAGATCATGCATATTTTACTAACTTTATTTTGTAGCTGTTCGAGGGACGTCAGTAAATCTGTGAGTTTTTATGCTTTAGCATCTCATTTGTGTGTGATTTTCTTATTATGTTTAGTATCCTACCATGAGGCTAATTGATTAAATGATAAACTGTTTGAATGCCTGTGGATGAAGGCTTGTTGCTTGAATTGGAATAATTCAATAAATGTACGTCTTAAGCCCACTTTGTGGTGGCAAATTCACAAACTCTAAGCCCACTTGAGGTGGCAAATTCAAACCCTTTTCAAAAAAACAAACATGAAATTGAATTGTTCCAATTTGAGCAAACTAGTCTATACTTGTATGCTTCACATAGTAAATTTTAGGATTTATTCAATAATCAGAACATGAACATATAAAGAAAATAAAAAGTCATATCACGGTTTAGTAGAGGCCGATCTTTTGATCGGGTGAGTGCGGGTGCTCATTATTGACCTTTCCCTCTCATACCTAAGGTTCCGAGCTAAGCATCCTTGGTTACGACGAACAGTGGCCTTGGCACCGAGTCATGGGTTTCCTAATTTCTCAAAATATTAGGTGGCTACTCTAAAATCTGATGACGCAGTCCATTTTTGGACAAAATTGCAATAAAATGGATTTTCAATAAAAGTTGCCAAATCTGGACTCTCATCTACGTTTCACATTGCACTCGTGAGACTAGATCAAAGAGATCTCGGGAGTTCGAACTGTTTAACGTGTGCGGGTACCCCCGGGCATGTTACAAGGAGATGAAAGGATAGGCTAATATAGGGCGTTGAAAAGGCGGGGGCGTAATTTTTTGAAAATTTTCAAACTAGCGAAATTTAATCTTGACCCTTGGAATATAGCCAAACCATGGGCATTTGGAGTTGTTCGCTTTACTTACCTTGTCGCAAAAAGTCAACACATCCCAGAGGTAAACTCATTTGTTTCGTGTGACACACCTCTGCAACATTTTGTGAACTTCCTTGTGCCAGCGTCCAACGCGATACGCAAACATGTAGAAGAGATGGCTTGAGATGAAGTGCCAGTTACGAGGCTAGAGATGTTGGGAGAGGATGACACTATGGAGTTGGCGGAGCAATACAGGACGGAGAAATGGGTAGGAAGTGAGGCGGAGCCCGCTGGGCGACCCCGTTAGTCTACTCTGATAGCAGCTGTGAAGCCAATTAGTCAAGTAGGACCGGATCACCGGCACACGAAGGCCGACAAATCGATGTTTACAACGGAGGAGTTAGAGGAGGTGCATGAGAAGTATCAGATTCCCGCAGAGATAGAGTTAAAATTTCCGACGTCGAAGGAGAGGCCATCCGACGCCCGACAGACGGAGTTTTCCCTCTATGAAGAGTCGTTAAAGGGGGGGGTTGAGGTTGTCGCTCCCACAGATAGTTGTGGATGTGCTAAACCGGTTGGAAGTGGCGCCGGGTTAGCTGATGCCCAACGCGTGGAAAATATTATTGGCCTGCACGAGTGTGTGGCCACGGGCAAATGAGGGAGCTGCAATGACAGTGGATGAGTTTTTTGCTTGCTACAAGGCTTTGGGCCAACAAGAAACTTGGGTGACTTTGTAGGCGGCGGCGAGTAAGGGTCTGGTGGTGAGGTTGCCATCGTCAGTGAAGGGGTGGAGGCCACGGTGGTTTTATGTGTCGAAAAAGATGAAGGAGGGAATGGTAGAGGTGACCCCAGAGGCGGAGGTGGAGGAAACAATGATGGGGGTAGGAAATGCCACGGGCCCTGGTACATAAGTGAAGAGTGGCGTGACTGGGTCAAAATAGGGGACGGAGCAACCGCCCAAGAGGGGTCTTGTGCCTCAAGGAGAATGAGGGGAGGCCAGGTTGCAGACCGCCCTATACCATGTGCGAGTGGTGTTCGGTCGATTGATGGGAGAAGGAGGCGAAGCCAGGACTGCCAAAGACCGGCTTTTGGGAGTAGTAGAGGATGCATACGTGCGATGGCGAGTTATACAGAGGCCAAACTGCTAAGGGGACAATGCTCGGCCCAGATAAAGGCGATGACTTTGGCAGGGGCCTTGTTGAGCAAAGCGGTGCTTGCAAAAAGGGAGATAGGGCCACTGAAGGCCCAGTTGGAGGAGGTGAAGGCGCAGCTGGAAAGTTTAAGGGTGGAGACTGGGGGCTGGAGGAAAGCCGCGCAGGGTGCGTGTGCTAGAGGGCTGGAGTATGCCCAGAAGGCAAAGCAAATGGAAGTGTTGGTGATGGTGCAGGGCTATTCAGCAGAGCGTGCTAGTGCTGAGCTCCTCGCGACCAAGTCAGAGCTGGAAATGGAACGCCGCAAGGTGGTATCGTTAGAGTTTGAGCTGGTGGGCGAGAAGAAGCAACTAGAGTTGGTTCAACAAGCCTGCACCATTGCCAACGAGAGGTGGGAACAGGCCTACACGAACAATAAGGAACTACACGACCAGGCAATGAAAGATAAAGAAGAAGCAGACTGTCGGATAGCAGAATTGAAGAAAGCCCTGGCTGAATAAAGGGCCAAATTGGCGTCTGAGAGAGCGGCGTACCCCGACCTGTGCAAGGCGGCAGTAGAGCAATTCAAGGAGTCCACCGAATTCCAGATAGCCATCGATGCCGCAGTCGCCAGGAGCTTGGTGAGAGAGGGGGATGGGGGGGCTGGGCCATCGGGAGCGGCCGCTGGAAGTAGGAGTGAAGAGGAAGTGATCCAGAGTTTCCAACGGTCGGACTTCTACAAGCATAAAATGGCTGAGTTTTGAGACAGCGGCTGGATGACCTTCAAACATAAAGTGGAAGAGCTGTTCCCAAACGTGGACTTCAGCCGCGTGAAGGTAGGCGAAGACGACGTTGCCCAAACCCTCCTGGACAAGGGAATTGAGGAGGAAGATCTAGCCTTTAGTGAGGAAGAGTGATCTATGTAAAAATTTTGTGTTTGTGTGTTTTGTTTGTTTTGTTTGTTTGTTTTTTTTTTTTTTTTTTTTTTGTAATTTCTGCAGTGAATCGTATGTAATTGTAAGTTTGTAAATAAAATAACAAGTTTTCCTTTGTCGTACTTTTGTCGTTATTTTTTGTGAGTGTTAAATTTGAAAATAATGAAAAAGGCAAAGCAGAAGTTGATGAACAATGGGTGTGAAAGTAAGACTTGTGCGTGATTTGTGAAACTTGCTAGTAAATTGTGACGTAAAAAGTTCAGAAATGGGCAGCCAGCCTAACTTGTGAGAAAACCAGGATGCAAAAAACGTTAAGAATGGGCATACATGAAAATGTTAAAAGTGTTAAAGAATGAAGATTGGCTTGGATGACTATGGACCTGGATTTTAAGTAAGTATGGCAACTGCGCTGTAACGTGAGATTACGAAATGGAAGATTGGCTGAGGCTTTAATTAACTCAGTCTAGCTGAGCCCTTTATGCTCAGTCTGGCTAAGGCTTTAATTAACTCAATCTGGCTGAGCTCTTCGTGCTCAGTTTGGCTGAGGCTTTAATTAACTCAGTCTGGCTGAGCCCTTCGCGCTCAGTCTGGCTGAGGCTTTAATTAACTCAATCTGGCTGAGCTCTTCGTACTCAGTCTGGCTGAAGGTTTAATTGACTTAGTCTGGCTGAGCCCTTCGTGCTTAGTCTGGCTGAGGCTTTAATTAACTCAGTCTGGCTGAGCTTTTCGTGCTCGGTCTGGCTGAGCCCTTCGTGCCCAGTCTAGCTGAGGCTTTAATTAACTCAGTCTGGCTGAGCTCTTCGTGCTCAGTCTGGCTGAGGCTTTAATTAACTCAGTCTAGCTAAGCCCTTCGGCTCAGTCTGGCTGAAGCTTTAATTAACTTGGTCTGACAAGTCGTTATTGGAACACAATGCAGATAACGGAGATATGAAATTGTTGTCATTTAAAGCGTAGCCTATTGATCACAAATTTACACCATGTATGAAAAGGACAAAAACAACCAAGTGTACAAATTGTCAAAAGAACATACAGCAATTGATCAATACAAAAATAGGATGTGGCACTTTACTGGAAATAAGGCTTCAAGTGCTCGGCGTTCCACGGGTGGGGGAGGTCTCGGCCTTACATATCCTGGAGTCGGTAAGTGCCGGGCGAGATTTGGCCTTAACAATGTAAGGTCCTTCCCACTTGGTTGCCAGCTTGCCCTCGGCAGGATTTTTGGTGGCAACAGTTTCTTCACGCAAAACTAGGTCCCCAACGGCGAACTCCCTCTGTCGGACTTTGCGGTTGTTGTGCGTTCTCATTTTCTGTTGATATGAAGCCCGTCTGACAGCAATGGTCTCTCGGAGCTCTTCAATTAGGTCTAAGTCAGCCCGACGCAATTCGTCGGTTAGTTCTGGATTCGGGTGCAAAACCCTCAGGATTGGCAGGCCAATCTCTACTGGGATGACCACCTTAGCGCCGTATGTTAAGCGAAAGGAGGTCTCCCCAGTGAGGGTTCGGGTGGTAATACGGTAAGCCCAGAATACGTTTGGTAATTCCTCAGCCTAGAGTCCCTTAGCCGCTTCCAACTTAGTTTTGATAATCTTCAGGAGAGAACGGTTGGTAACCTCAATCTGCCCATTGGCTTGGGGATGACCAGGGAACCTCATTAATGGCTGATGTATGGTGCAATAACTTTACAGGATTTTTGTCTTCTTATGTGGCTGGTTCTTTTCCTGACACATGTTTAGATGTCATTGATCCTTAATGCCACATTGAGCTCCAACAATGTTGGGCTTTAGTGTTTGAATTATGTATTGGGCTCTAAGTGGGATAGGTTCATTTTGGAGGAAGTGGACCTCCTGCCGGTTTGGCAAAATAGCCGGGTGGGCCAGGTATTCAAGACGGATGCCACAGTTGGGGTCTGACTGGTCGGCCGAAACTAATTGAGCCATTTCATCTGCCTTGGAGTTTTCTGACCGAGGGATGTGTTTGATATGGAAAGTGTTGAAAAGGCAAACAAAGGGGAGTGCAATATCCCTGTAAGCTCGCATTGTGTCTTCCTTTGCGTCGAATTCCCCCGTAATTTGTCCGACGATCAATTAAGAATCGCTGAACACCTGGATATGGCTGACACCAATGTCTCTGGCTAGGCAAAGACCTGCTATCAAGGCCTCATATTCGGCCTCATTATTGCTGGCGTCGAACAAGAAACGGAGAGCACACTTGAAATAACCACCTTCGGGGGCGGTGAGCATGAGACCGGCCCCACTGCCTTCTTTACGGGATAATCCATCGACATTGAGGGTTCAAGAGTGGGGATCTTCTATCTCAGTGTTGAATTGCTTGGGCGGAGGGGACGTGGTTGGAGTGGGATTAGTGAATTCCAAGATAAAATCGGCGACAGCCTGTCCTTTGATCGCTATTCAAGGTCGGTAGGAGATTTCAAATTGGCTGAGCTCGACAGACTATTGCATAAGTCTGTCGGATAACTCTAGTTGTTGCATTATCTTCTTCAAAGGTTGGTCAGTGAGGACCACTATAGAGTGAGCTTGGAAGTAAGGTCAGAGTCGTCTTGAGGCTATGACCAAAGTCAGGGCCATTTTTTCCAGCAATGGGTAGTTCTGTTCTGCTCCTCTGAGAGCCCGGCTAATGTAATAAACCGGATGCTAGACTAAGTCGTCCTCCCTGATGAGGGCTGCACTGACTGCGGTGTTCGATACGGCTAAGTAGAGGAAAAGGGGCTCACCTATGAGCGCCTGAGAGAGCATGGGTGGGTTGGCCATGCACTGCTTTAATTGTTGAAAGGCCTCTTCAAATTTGGTCATCCACTCAAAAGCCTGCCGAAGGACTTTAAAAAATGGGAGGCATTTGTCTGTTACGCAGGAAATAATACGGTTGAGGGCAGTGACTCTGCCTGTAAGCCTTTGAACCTCTTTAACCATTCTGGGTGACTACATTTCTATTAAGGCCTTGATCTTTTCGGGGTTAGCCTCGATACCCGTTGACTGACCATGAAACCTAAGAATTTCCCCGATCCAACGCCGAAGGCTCATTTTTCTGGATTCAACTTCATTTGATACTTTCGTAGGGTGTCGAAGGTCTCTCGCAAGTCTGCCAGATAATTAGAGGAGAGTTTGCTCTTAACAAGCATGTCATCGACGTACACTTCCATGTTCCGACCTATCTGGTGATGAAAAATGGCATTGACTAACCGTTGGTAGGTTGCTCCGGCATTTTTCAACCCAAATGGCATGACACGATAGTGGTAGGTTCCCCGGTCAGTTATGAAGGAGGTGTGTTCCTGGTCAGACGGGTGCAGCAAAATTTGATTGTAGCCAGAGAAGGCGTCCATGAAACTGAGCATTGGATGTCCGACCATGGCGTCGAAAAGCAGATCTATACGGGGAAGGGGATAACTATCTTTGGGGCAAGCTCGATTGAGGTCGAAGTAGTCGACACAGAGTCGCCATTTACCGTTATTTTTACGGACCAGGACCACATTCGACAGCCATCTGGGATAGTCCACGTTCTTGACAAACTGTGCCTCCAGTAGCTTATCTACCTCAGAGGCAATAACAGTGTTGCGTTCCGAGTGAAAGATGCGCTGCTTCTGGCGAAAGGGTCAGAGATGGGGCTCTATGCTGAGACGATGAGTGATGAAGGAGGGGTCGATACCCGGCATGTCGGAATGGGTCCAGGCAAACACATCATTGTGCTTGGTTAAGAGGGCTATAAGATCGGCCTTGGCTTGGGGGGATAGTTGGCTGCCAATCTTGGCTGTTTTGGTTGGGTTGGTGAGGTTGATGGAGACTTCAACAAGTTCTTCCACTGGTTCCCCTCTGACTAATTCGTCTTTGTCTCTAACGTTGAGTCCTTCGATGATCATAGTCTCCTTCAGCTTAACCTCTTTGAGTGAAGCGACGTAGCATTCTCTGGCCACGTGTGACAACCCTCACCTCTGATTAGTGCTAATCTATGATTAAGCATGATAAGTAATTGATCGGACTGAAATTCTGAACTGATTACATGAGTATGTTGCTTTAATTGCATTTTTATCTATTTGCCATTAAATGATCTGTTCGTGTTTTAATTTCGAATTGCAAATTGAAGGCCTTGTCGGTGGCCAAATCAGAAATTGATTAGTGGTATGTGTTAATTAAGATTTATGTGATTTTATGGTAGATTTAATTGAAATTTGATTTGGAATGACTAAATTGATTAAATTAGATTAAATAATGTTGAAACACCTTAGCTTGAGTTATTTTCAATATTGCTATTTAGTGGGCCACTTTAGAGGCATTGTCTGAAGTGTGATTCATATCATTTGATGCACCATTATTCAGCCATTTTCTTAGACCAAACCGTATGAGAGAGGGAGAGTAGAAGAACAAGGTTGAATTCAACAAGTTTTGCTTGAAATTAGAGGAATTGAAGGGAATTTGCAAAATTGAGCTAGCACACTTGAGATTCAAGACCTAAGGTAGAGAATTCATTCCTTTTAATTGTGAACTTAAGTTATTTCTTGCATGGTTCATGGTAAATTAGTGTTTAGATTCAAGAGTTGGGGTAAAGTGTTGAGTTAAGAGTGAATTCATGCATGCATGTACATGTTCTTGAAATTTGAAGTTGTTTTGCATGAAATCCTTACATGCATGTGCATATTTTAGTAGAGGTCCATGAATTCACCATGTTCTTTAGCTAAAACTTGCATTTGGTCATGTTTTGAAACATTAGAGTTCATGGGAACTCATGCATGTTTGATTTTACATTGTTTTTGCATTGTTCTTCTAGTTTCTTTGAAATTGTGTTCGATTGGCTTACCTTTGGGCTTGATTTTACAGAATTGATCTTCAAAACATGTTCTAGTATGAGTTTTCAAGTGTTTTCCAGAAAATGGGCCTAAAAGGTTGAGTTTTGATGTGTTGAATGCTTGATTTGAGCTTTGAAGGCAAATCTGGAAAACCCAGAATTTGGCTTCCTCGCTCAAGCGAAGGATTCCACGCTTGAGTGAGCACCTATGTGTTCAGAGGTCTGCTCGAGCGACGGAATGTTGGCTCGAGCGTGGATTGCAAGCTCTCAGGTTTTTGGTGCACGCAGATGCATGCTCGAGCCACGAGACCTACGCTCGAGCGAAGGATGTGTCTCACGCTCGAGCGAGCATCAAGCGGAGATTTTCAACAACCAGTACTTTTGCATTTTTACAGACCGCTCGAGCGAAGGAGTTTATGCTTGAGCGACCCCTCTGTTTTGATAAGCTCACTCGAGCGAAGAAAGCCACGCTCGAGCGAGACTCCTGTTTTCAGCAAATTTTGAAAAGTGTTTTAAAGTATATCTTTGCATCCTCATTTCATCCTAGGCATTCCTTGGCCATAATTAAGGCATTTTAATGAGGATAATGTTATAGAACAACACCAAGTATAAACAGGGGCTAAGTTATTAATCCCAAGTGTGTGTTTGTTCTGCAACTGTAGGGTTGGCATCCGAGGACGCTAGTTTTGTCTATAGCCCAGTGCTCTGTGAGTAACAATGTTGTAAAGATATGTTCAATTATGATTATTTTCTGAATGATCAACTATTCTGCTTACTGAAACGTTATTGTTTAATGAACGAATGTTTGTCCTATTTGTAAACTGTATTCGTGGCATCCATAGCAATTTACTATTACTGTACTGTTACTGCTACTGTCACAGAGATCTCTGTCGGTTCCAATGTTCGGAACTACTACTGTTTACTGTTATGATGGCCATCAACTGACTGTTCGGTCTGTTAAGACCTACTATACTGTTTTGCTATTAGATGTACCACAAATGACTGCTATGGTTTTAAGTGATTGATATGATTGTTTAAATACTGAAAGGACATTCATTCTTAACATCTTTACTCAACTGTTATTCACTAGGCTTTAGCTCACTATTTATATTTATATGTAGGTGTCCAGGCACCGGATCGATGCTAGGAGCGTCAAGCTAAGCTCCCGTTTTGTCAAGCCAACCGTTGTGCCTCACTTCGAGGTTCCCAAGTCTGTCCAAGCTAGGGCTATTTTGGGGTGTCTCAGTTTCACCCTTTGTCTCTATTTTGTAATGAATGTTTAAGACTTGACTGTACAGTTTTAGTTAGGGATTTGGTCCCTGACATGGTTGTTTGTGTATATGTCGCATGTACATATGTTTTGGTTATCAATGTGGCATGTTTATAAAAAGTCTTTTTGCATTCAGACTGTCACAGCTCATTGGACATCTTTTATTTACTGTTTTGACTTCCGCAACCCCTTTACTCTGTGTTACTGTCATTACTGTTAAGCAGGCCTTCGGTAATCACGGATTACTGGCCGGTTGTGATGCTAAACCCATAGGGGCGGGTTTGGGTCGTGACAGAGTGGTATCAGAGCGATATCAAAGCACGAGTTATACCATACACACGTGTCCAAATGAGCTATAAGATGTCCTAGAAGAGTGATTAGGGCATTGCATGAACATTGTGAAAGTGTGTGTGGCCATGATATCAATATACATGCTAATGTGCTAATGTGTTTAAGTATGCAACTTCTTATGTTTATTATTGCCATATTGCATATAGTAAAATGGACAATGCAAGAAATGCCGATAAAACTGAATCATCTGAGGCAAGAATGGCAAGGCTAGAAAGAACGATCGAACTGTTGACCGAAGCTCTAAGGCAACAACAGAACCAACTGCCCCCACCTCCTCCAGTACAACCTGAACAGAATGTTAATGATGACATAATTGCTTTGACACAAAAGTTTAGCAAAATGAAACCCCCATCTTTCCAAGGAGGCCTTGAACCACTAAAGGCCGAAGCATGGGTTCTAGAGACTGAGAAATTGTTCGAAGTGTTTCCGTGTTCTGAAGCACACAAGGTGTTACTGGCTACCTTCACCTTACAAGAAGAAGCCAGAGGGTGGTGGATGCTCGTCTGTGACATCAACAATGCTATGACTTGGGCTCAGTTTAAGGAGTCCTTCTTTGAAAAATACTTTCTCCAGTGTGTCCGAGACCGCAAAGTGACTGAGTTTGAACAGTTGAAACAAGGTACTATGTCGGTAGCAGAGTATGAATCTAAATTCACTAAACTCGCCAGATATGCACCACACATGGTGGACACTGATTATAAAAATGCCAGGAAGTTTGAAGGCGGCCTTAATGTCGAGATACTTGATCGAATTAATGTTCTGAAGTTACTGAAATAAGTGGATGTTCTTGATCGAGCAATAATAGCTGAGTCGAATATCGAGGCATTGAAACAGACTAAAACATCAGCGTCTGAGTGGCGCGGTAAGAGACAGGGCTTTAAGTTTAAGAAAGGCCGGAACGGTTCATTGAATAAAAAGCAGAATACTGGGTCAACGAATAGTTCTAGTCAGGGAAGTGGTTCCATACCACCCTGCTCTGAATATGGAAAAAGGCATAAAGGGGTTTGCTATAAAATTTTTGGTGTTTGTTACAGGTGTAGCAAGGTAGGCCACATGGTTAAAGATTGCCCTTCCACATCTCAAGGCAATAGTAAAGCTGCAGCTAGCGCCGCAGCATCAACTGCTCCACCGAAACCCAACCCTAAAGCTACTAGAAAGGAGCCTCTAAGGCAAGGCCGGGTAGTTGCACTCGTACCGGGAGATGTGCAGAATACCGAGACAGTTGTGTCAGGTACACTCTCAATTTGTGCTCAAATGCATACATTCTGATTGATTTGGGGTCTACACATTCATTTGTCTCGCATGCTTTTTCGCGAAAACTAAATAAACCACTAGAACCCATGAACTATTTGTTAGCTGTATCTTCACCCGCTGGGGGATCCATGACTTGTGCTTATGTGTATCCTGCATGTGAGATTGTTATTGGAGATGTACATTTATATATTGATTTGTTGCCATTGAATATTGACCACTTTGATGTAATTTTGGGAATGGATTGGTTAACAAAATATCATGCTACCATAGACTGTGTAACGAAACAAGTTGTTTTCCGTCCACCTGGTTTACCTGAATTTGTGTTTAACGAAGTTGGTGTAGTACCTCCCCCATATCTGATTTCATCTATGAAAGCATTCAAACTGATTAAAAAGGGGTGTAAAGGGTATTTATGTTGTATACTGATTGTACCTACTGATACTAAAGCTAATATGGACAGTATTCCTATAGTCAGAGAATTCCCAGATGTTTTTCCAGATGACTTGCCAGGGGATTTGATTGATAGGGAGATTGAGTTCACCATTGAAGTATTATCGGGTACACAGCCAGTTTCCAAAGCTCCTTACAGAATGGCACCTACCGAATTGAAAGAATTGAAAATTCAGCTGCAAGAACTGTTGGATAAGAAGTTCATCAGACCCAGTACTTCGCCGTGGGGCGCACCGGTTTTATTTGTGAAAAAGAAAGACGGCTCACTAAGACTCTGCGTTGACTGCCGTGAACTGAACAAAATAACAGTGAAAAACAAATATCCATTGCCTCGTATTGATGATTTATTTGACCAATTACAGGATGTCCAGGTTTTCTCTAAAATTGACCTTAGATCCGGATACCACCAGTTGAGAGTCAAACCAGAGGACATTGAAAAGACTGCCTTTCGAACGAGGTATGGACATTATGAATTTCTTGTTATGCCTTTCGGAGTTACTAATGCACCTGCTGCACTTATGGACCTTATGAACAGAATTTTTAAACCATTCCTCGACGAATTTGTAGTTGTTTTTATAGATGACATTCTGATTTATTCCAAGAGTGAAGAGGAACATGAACATCATCTGAGAATTGCATTGCAGACCTTAAGAGAACAGAAACTGTATGCGAAACTAACGAAATGTGAATTTTGGCTTGATAATGTTATGTTTTTGGGACATGTGATTAATAAGGATGGCATTTCAGTTGATCTGCAGAAAATTGAAGCAGTAGTGAATTGGCCTAGACCGACTAATGTTACTGAAGTTCGAAGTTTCTTAGGCTTAGCCGGGTACTACAGAAGGTTTGTAAAAGATTTTTCCAAGATTCCCTTACCATTGACTCAGTTGACTCAAAAGGGAAAACCATTTGACTGGACCGATCAAAGAGAATCAGCTTTCCAGGAATTGAAAACTCGACTTGTGACTGCACCGATTCTCACCCTACCCTTAGGTACAGATGGATTTACTATTTTTAGTGATGCTTTTTACAAGGGTTTGGGATGTGTGTTAATGTAGAATGGTAAAGTTATTGCGTATGCCTCCTGACAACTGAGACTGCACGAAAAGAATTGCCCGACTCATGACTTGGAACTTGCTGCAGTAGTGTTTGCATTGAAAATTTGGCGTCACTACCTTTATGGGGCAACATGTGAAGTGTACATAGATCACAAGAGCTTAAAATATTTCTTTACACAGAAAGAGTTGAACATGAGGCAGCGGAGGTGGTTAGAACTGATAAAAGACTATGATTTGTAAATTTTGTATCATCCGGGGAAAGCTAACACCGTTGCCGATGCACTAAGTCGGAAATCAATTGCGAATTTAGCCTGTCTACTCACCAAACAGAAAGAATTATTGTGTGATCTTGACAAATTTGAAGTTGAGATTGTTTTGCGTGAACAAGGTCGGACATTGGCTGCTATTTCTGCTCAACCGGCACTTATTGAGGAGATTAAAGAGAAACAACAGCAGGATGACCTTCTGAAGAAAATCATTGATGAGCGGGAATCCAAATCGAGGCCGGATTTTAAATTTGAGAACAATGTGTTGAAATTCCAGGGAAGGTTGTGTGTACCGAATGATTCTGAACTGAAAAGGCGAATTTTACAAGAAGGCCACAATTCAAAACTTTCCATCCACCCAGGAAATACAAAAATGTACCAAGACTTGAAACTGAATTTCTGGTGGCCGGGAATGAAGAAAGAGATTTCCAACTTCGTGTCGAAATATCTACATTGCCAACAAGTCAAAGCCGAACATCAACGACCCGCAGGTTTACTTCAGCCCTTGCCCATACCGGAGTGGAAATGGGAACATATCACTATGGATTTCATTGTTGGGTTACCTCGCTCTAGTAAAGGTATGGATTCAATTTGGGTTATTGTTGATAGATTGACTAAATCTGCTCACTTTTTACCTATCAAAACAATCTATAATGCGGACAAATTGGCTACAATTTATATTGAAGAGATTGTTAGATTGCATGGAGTGCCTGTATTTATTGTTTCTGATAGGAACTCGAAGTTTACATCGAGATTTTGGCAAAGTCTGCAAATGGCATTGGGTACCGAACTAAGACTGAGTAGTGCATATCATTCTCAGACAGATGGTCAGTCAGAAAGAACCATTCAGACTCTAGAGGATTTACTGCGGATGTGTGTTCTTGATTTCCAAGGATATTGGGAAAGCATTTACCTTTAGCTGAGTTTGCCTACAACAACAGTTTTCACTCGAGTATTAGTATGGCGCCTTTTGAGGCCTTATATGGCAGAAAATGTCGATCTCCTATTTTGGGTAGAAATTGGAGATGGGCCTTTGCTTGGGCTCGAGATTGTACAAGAAACCACTGAAAAAGTGAAACTGATTCAACAGAGATTGAAAACCGCACAGAGCCGACAGAAAAGTTATGCGGATGTCCGAAGACGAGACAGGGAATATGAAGTGGGTGATCATGTTTTTTTTAAAGTGACACCAATGAAGGGTCAGACTCATTTTGGAGTCAAGGGTAAGCTAGCACCGAGGTATGTTGGGCCGTATGAAATCATTGAAAAGATTAATCCGGTGGCGTATCAAGTAGCGCTTCCTTCTGAAATGGAGCATATGTATAATGTCTTCCACATTTCAATGTTGAGGGACTATCTTCGGGATCCCTTCATGTTATGGAGCCTACCTGTGTAGTGCTAAGTGATGACTACACTTATGAAGAACGGCCTATTCAGATTGTGAACCGACGAATCAAGAAGTTGAGGAATAAAGAAATTCCGTTAGTGAAAGTGGATTGGCAAAACCACAGTGGCATTTATGCCACTTGGGAAAGAGAAGATGATATGATGAGGAGATATTCTGAATTGTTTCCCCTGAATCCAGTATTCTTCCAAAATGAAGGTAATCCGAGTTTGGAGGACCAAACTCTTTTTAAAGAGGGAAGACTGTGACAACCCTCACCTCTGATTAGTGCTAATCTATGATTAAGCATGATAAGTAATTGATCGAACTGAAATTCTGAACTGATTACATGAATATGTTGCTTTAATTGCATTTTTATCTGTTTGCCATTAAATGATATGTTCGTGTTTTAATTTCGAATTGCAAATTAAAGGCCTTATTGGCGGCCAAATCAGAAATTGATTAGTGTTATGGGCTAATTAGGATTTATGTGATTTTATGGTAGATTTAATTGAAAATTGATTTGGAATGACTAAATTGATTAAATTAGATTAAATAATGTTGAAACACCTTAGTTTGAGTTATTTTCAATATTGCCATTTAGTGGGCCACTTTAGAGGCATTGTTTGAAGTGTGATTCATATCATTTGATGCACCATTATTCAGCCATTTTCTTAAACCAAACCGTATGAGAGATAGAGAGTAGGAGAACAAGGTTGAATTCAACAAGTTTTGCTTGAAATTAGAGGAATTGAAGGGAATTTGCAAAATTGAGCTAGCACACTTGAGATTCAAGACCTAAGGTAGAGAATTCATTCCTTTTAATTGTGAACTTAAGTTATTTCTTGCATGGTTCATGGTAAATTAGTGTTTAGATTCAAGAGTTGGGGTAAAGTGTTGAGTTAAGAGTGAATTCATGCATGCATGTACATGTTCTTGAAATTTGAAGTTGTTTTGCATGAAATCCTTACATGCATGTGCATATTTTAGTAGAGGTCCATGAATTCACCATGTTCTTGAACTAAAACTTGCATTTGGTCATGTTTTGAAACATTAGAGTTCATGGGAACTCATGCATGTTTGATTTTACATTGTTTTTGCATTGTTCTTCTAGTTTCTTTGAAATTGTGTTCGATTGGCTTACATTTTGGCTTGATTTTACAAAATTGATCTTCAAAACATGTTGTAGTATGAGTTTTCAAGTGTTTTCTAGAAAATGGGCCCAAAAGGTTGAGTTTTGATGTGTTGAATGCTTTGGTTTGAGCTTTGAAGGCAAATCTGGAAAACCCAGAATTTGGCTTCCCCGCTCGAGTGAAGGATTCCACGCTCGAGCGAGCACCTGTGTGTTCAGAGGTCCGCTCGAGCAACGGAATGTTGGCTCGAGCGTGAATTGCAAGCTCTCAGGTTTTTGGTGCACGCAGATGCACGCTCAAGCTACGAGCCTACGCTCGAGCGAAGGATGTTTCACGCTTGAGCGCGCATCGAGCAGAGATTTTCAACAACCAGTACTTTTGCATTTTTACAGACCGCTCGAACGAAGGAGTTTATGCTCGAGCGACCCCTCTGTTTTGATAAGCTCGCTCGAGCGAAGAAAGCCACGCTCGAGCGAGACTCCTGTTTTCAGCAAATTTTGAAAAGTGTTTTAAAGTACATCTTTGCATCCTCATTTCATCCTAGGCATTCCTAGGCCATAATTAAGGTATCTTAATGAGGATAATGTTATAGAACCACACCAAGTATAAACAGGGGCTAAGTTATTAATCCCGAGTGTGTGTTCGTTCTGCAACTGTAGGGTTGGCATCCGAGGACGCTCGTTACCTTGTCTATAGCCCAGTGCTCTGTGAGTAAAAATGTTGTAAAGATATGTTCAATTATGATTATTTTCTGAATGATCAACTGTTCTGCTTACTAAAACGTTCTTGTTTAATAAATGAATGTTTGTCCTATTTGTAAACTGTATTCGTGGCATCCATAGCAATTTACTGTTACTATACTGTTGCTGCTACTGTCACAGAGATCTCTGTCGGTTCCAATGTTTGGAACTACTACTGTTTACTGTTATGATGGCCATCAACTGACTGTTCGGTCTGTTAAGACCTACTGTACTGTTTTGCTATTGGATGTACCACAAATGACTGCTATGGTTTCTAAGTGATTGATATGACTGTTTAAATACTGAAAGGACATTCATTCTTAACCTCTTTACTCAACTGTTATTCACTAGGCTTTAGCTCACTATTTATATTTATATGTAGGTGTCCAGGCGCCAGATCAATGCTAAGAGCGTCAAGCTATCTCCCATTTTGTCAAGCCAACCGTTGTGCCTCACTTCGAGGTTCCCAAGTCTGTCCAAGCTAGGGCTATTTTGGGGTGTCTCAGTTTCACCCTTTGTCTCTATTTTGTAATGAATGTTTAAGACTTAACTATACAGTTTTAGTTAGGGATTTGGTCCCTGACATGGTTGTTTGTGTATATGTCGTATGTACATATGTTTTGGTTATCAATGTGGCATGTTTATAAAAAGTCTTTTTGCATTCAGACTGTCACAACTCATTAGACATCTTTTATTTACTGTTTTGGCTTCCGCCAACCCCTTTACTCTGTGTTACTGTCATTACTATTAAGTAGGCTTTCGGTAATCACGGATTACTGGCCAGTTGCGATGCTAAACCCATAGGGACAGGTTTGGGTCATGACACCACGGTCTGCTCTCCCCTCATGCCGACTCTAAGGTCGGTAGGAAATTTCATGGCCAGATGATACGTGGATGTAACAGCTTGAAAAGCGTTAAGGGCAGTGCGGCCGAAGATGATGTTATAAGCAGAGGGACAGTCGACGACGAGGAAAGTGAGCAACTTAGTGGTCTGTCGTGGGTACTCTCCAATGGTGATAGGGAGATCAATGGAGCCTATGGAGGTCACCCTATCCCATGTGAAACCGACCAATAGGGTTTGGAGAGTGGATAAACTTTCTTCTCCGACCTTGAGCTGGCGATAAGCGTTTAGAAAGATGATGTCTGAAGAGCTACGGTTGTCGACAACCACCCGCCTGACTTTGTAATTGGATAGGAGAGCAGAGATGACGAGGGGGTCGTCATGGGGGGTAACGAATGCCTGTGCAATCGGCCTCCGTAAAGGTGATGGGCTCCATCCACTGCTTGGGGTGTTTAAAGGGGCGGTCCAACGTCGCGACTTCTTTATCGAAGCCCTGCCTGATTTTTCTGAGTTCTGCTCATTAGGCCGAACGAGATGGTCCACCACATGCAAGCCCGCCAACGATAACTCTGATCTCTCTGACCGGGGGGGGCAAGGTTGTCTTGTGCTCGGGGTAGTTGTAGGGGTCGATTATTACCTTGGGTACGTTGTGCGGGTTGTCGAGGGAGGGTGTGTCGATGATTATTTCTGGTAGGTTCGGTTCTTGGCCATTGCTGAGGGCGGGCTGCCGTGAACCGATTGAGACGTCCCTGATGTATCAAGCTCTCGACCTGGTCTTTAAGGTTAACACACTCCTCGGTATTGTGGCCGTGGTCCTGATAGAAACGACAGTATTTGGACTGGTGTAGACACCCCATTTTTGACCGTCCTCAAGACTTGGACGTCACCGCTTGAACACTCGGTGATTATCCATATTCGTGTTCGTTTGGAGTTCCCGGAGTTCTCGGCTACGCGCCTTGCCTCAAGACCTCCGAACTTGACCGTCTTGTGTCTGGTTTTGCACCAAACACTTGTGCTTTGCCTTGGAGGGGCAGGGAATGCCTTGTGAGGCATCCCCACACACCACCGGCAGTGGCTAGAGGCCACCGGCTGGTTGATGATGCCATCGGCACTATATTGTGCCGGTCGGCACCCTTTTGTGCCGGTCGGTAGTCAATTTTGTCAAAATGACAATTTTGCCCTGCCGACTACTGTGCAGTTGCTTTTTGAGATATTTTGAAGCAGCTGTATAGTATTTGTTTCCCCTCCATACACGTGTATGGAGGGATGAGCCTTTGGTTTGCTTAGCTTGTAAGCTTTGTTGCCTATAAGAGAAGGCTCTCTTCTCTTGGCTCAAGGGTTAGAGGAGTTAGACATTTTAGAGAGAAAAGACAGAGAAGAAGCTTTGGTTTTAGGGTTTGAATTCTATATCTATTCTATCTCTCTTTTGCTCTCTTGTTTGTACACTAGGTGTTTGTGTCTCACTATTGCACATCAACACCTAGTGTTTCACCTTTCCTTGGCTACTGAGGTTCCAAGAGGTTGTTCTTGGTGTTTTTGGTTGGATTAGAGCTTAAGGAAGCAACAACATCATCTTTGGTGAAGAAGGTCAACAAGGGTGAGAAACTTGCTTTATTTCCCCATTCTTGCATTCCTTTTTTACCTATCTTTGAACTGTTTTTGTGCTTGGTGTTTAATACAAAAAGTTCTGTTTTTTAGTCCTCTTGATAGTTTATTAAGGGTGCTTTGTGCTTTGGGGAATTTTAGCCCCTCTTAGGCCTTGAAAGGCCTCATTTTTGTGCTATTTTGTGAGAGCTCCGGGATTTTGGTGTTGGGGTCTCTTCACCACTGAAATCTGAGGGATTTCGGTGGTGAAGATGATGCCTTGAAGTCCCAAGAAGGAGAGGGCCACCCCTCTCCTTGTTGCCCTTGAAAAGGACAAGTTTTGGCCTCTTAAGAGAGCCTATGTTTCAAGTGTGTGTTGAGCATGCCATGGCTGTATTTTGTACTTATATTGCCATGTTTTAACTTTGTATTAAGTTGGTTTTGGTCCCTTATGCATGCTTAGCATAGTTGCCAGGTAATGCCTTGTAAATGCCTTAACATGCCTTAGGTTGTTAGCCCTAATTTGAGCATGCTTTAGGCTTAGATTCATGAAGATTTTGTGCTTATCTTGACATGTTTTAGGTCTGTCCATAAGTGTTTGGGTTGCTCTTGGCATGCTTAGTATAGCCTCTTTGCATTTTAGGCTTGTTAGCCTTGAGCATGAATGTGTAGCATGCGTTGTTTGCATCATTTCAATGGTTTGAGACCATTTGCCATGTTATTTTAGTCCATTTAACATGCTCATATGTTTGCATTGCATGCCTCTTTGATGTTTCAAGAGCTCATGTTGTATGTTCCTTGGGAGTGCATGTGTGCATGACTTTTAATTTAAACCATATAGATGCCATCTAGGTGGTCTTTTGGACTTAGTTTTATGTGTTAAAACTCTGTTTTGGGTTGCCTAATACATGCCATGTATGGTTGTGTTAAGTGTAGTTCATTGCCTCTTTGGTGAGCCTCAAGTACTTGGGCCATTTGCATGCTTTAATTGCTTGAATTAGTTGGTTTGGCATCTCTATTTTGTGCAATTTCAGAGCTTATATTGCATGCTAGTTGTCCATGATATCCCCTTTCAAGTGTGCTTGAGGGTTGCTTACTTAGCGCCTAAGTGTTAAGTCTTAAACATATGCATGTGTGTGTGTGTGTTGACCTTCATTTTTGGGCACTTTGGCCACTGATTTTAGGCCTATTTGGAGTTGCCTAAGACCATCATTTACTTGCTTGCATGCTTATCTCATGTTTGCTTGTATGCTTTGCATAAGTATATTGCATTGTTCACATTGCATGATAGCTAACATGATTAGGTTGCATTGCATCAACATGCATTCCTTGTCCCTTGATTTGGTGATAGGGATTGGGATTTTGGTTTGTTTGGTTTGCATGCATTTGAGATTGAAAGTGCACATTTGGTTCTTTGGGCCATCATGCATGGAAATGCGTGATTGGTGGCCCGAGAATCGAGGCACATGTCCCTTTGAGTCACAAATATGAAAAGGGGCATGATTGGTGCACACATTGTTGGAATTACATTGCCATGCAAGTTTCTGCCCTCTGCTGTTGTGAGTTGCAGGTTCTGCAGACATTCAGTGCCGGCCGGCAGCATTTAGTGCCGACCGGCAGTCTATTGATGGCCGATGGATGAATTTTGTGCCGGTGACCACATACTTCAGCCGATGGTGTTTCCCCTCAGCCGGTGGTATCCCCCAGTGCCTTGAGGAGTAGTTCTGAGACTTTGGCAGTTTTCAGAGGAACGAAGCAGAGAAAACAGAGGCAAGCTAGGCATGGCAGTGCAATTCCGAGCAAGTCCCGAGCGTGCGCTGCATCCGGCCCTCATCTCGGGGCGGTTTACTGCTTTAATTAGATTAATTAATTTATTTGATTAATTTAGTTAGACTGTAATATTTTAATTAGCTTGCGTAGTTAATTAATCTGTATATTCTTTTGGTCCCTCCGAGCGAGGGCATAATTGTAATAAGTGTGGGTGAGTGGTTTGTATGTCTTCCAACCCCCACTTCTTTTTTCCTTTTATTTACCTGCTTATGATGGTAGATTAGGGCACGTCTATTTTAGCATACCTTATGCAATGCATGCGTGCATCCATGCATTTGTCTAAACATGCACCGTGCTCGGTACATCATACAAACTGCATCGTACTTTCAATTCCCAAATTGAATACGTGATAGTTGTAGCATTTCACATGCCATTTTAGGGTTAGCCGAGCCTACTCTAAATTGCATCCTTGCCTGTGCTGCATTAGCCACTTAACATGAGCTAGGGACATGCATGTCTGCTAACTAGTTTCTTGTTTTGGCACGGAGTACGATGTATGTATTTATGCTTTAGCATATCGCATGCATGTGAATGTTAACATGACAGTATGCTTACCATGCGGCTAAATGCTTACATGAGATAAACTGCCTGAATGCCTGTGGGTGAAGGTTGGATTGTTTGAGTTGGAAAATTCGTTGAAATCCGTGTTTTAGCCTACTTGCGAGTAGCAAAATCCAAAGTGTTTTCAAAACAAACGGATATGCAATGCTTGTTTCCAAATTAGGCGATCTAGTCTATACTTGTTTGCGGTGCGCATAACATAGTAATTATAGGCTAATAACTGGAACAAGAACACATAATGTTTTCAAAATCGGATATCACGGTTAGTAGAGGTCGGTTTTCGGACTGGGCGAAAGGGGGTGCTCATAGCTGACCTTCCCCAATCGTACCCAAGCTCCCGAGCCAAGACATTTGGTGATGACGGACACGTGGCCTTCGGCACCGAGTCAGGGTTTCCTAAATTTCCCATAAAAAAAAAACATTTAGGTAGCGACTCTGTAATCTGGCAAAGCAGTCCATGTTTGGCACTACTTTTCAAAAATCTGTTTTTCTTCAAAACGATTTGCCGGATTTGGATTCTTTGGTTCAAGATTTAGAACCGCAACACAAAAGGGAGTCCGAACTGTAGAGTGAAGCCCACGGGCGCGTCTACAACTGGTCTCGCCGGTTGGAAGGAGACCGCTATGGTTGGGGCCATTTCAGGGGATAATCTCGTTGGATCTAGTTCAAGACTTGTTCGATAGGAGAATTGAGGGGAGTGTATCGTTCGAACCGGCCGGGCGGTCAGGTTGGTGCCAACCGGTCAGCTCAAGCAGGTCGGTTGGTACACTGAGGTGTTTGTTGTGCGTACTGGGTGGTTCTGGTTTCAGAGTCCTTCCTCTTCTCTCTGAGGGTCGGGTTTCTTGTTGTGGAATCTTGTCGAGCAGCTAGGGAATCTTCGGCGTTCATGTATTTTTGGGCTTTGGAGATGAGGGTTGCCATGGAGGTTAGAGGGTTTTTGGAGAAGGAAAAAAGGAAATCGGATGATCGTAGACCGGCCATGAAAGCTGTGAGAATGACCTTGTCATCATTTTCTGCCACCTGTAAGGCTTCGGTGTTTAAGCGAGCGACGAAGCTGCGCAGCGACTCCCCCTCCGTCTAACGAATGTTGAGGAGTTGAGTTGCCGGACGTCGCTGGCGCTGGGCGCCAATGAAGTGGCTGAGAAAGGAGCCACTTAGGTGCTGAAAAGTGGAGACAGAGTCGGTCGGCAGCTAACTAAACCACAGTCGGGCGGACCCCTTAAGTGTTACGGGGAAAGCCCGACACATGATCTCATCAAGGAATGCATGGAGGACCATGAGGGTCCTGTAAGTCTCCAAGTGGTCGAGTGGGTCCGTTGTACCGTTGAAAGAGTCAATCGAGGGCATTTTGAACTTAGGAGGTAGAGGTTTATCCCTAATGGAGGCAACGAATGGTGAGTTGGCTGTGATTGAGGGTTTATTCTGTATGTTTTGCATGACTCCTTGAAGCTGGAGTTTCATGGCTCAGAGTTCTGCATCCTAAAGGGGAACGTTGTCGCTGCCAGAATGCAATGGAGGCTGGACACTACTGGCTTCTCTCTCGGGGGCAGGTGTTTGGACCGATGGATGTGGGGCCTGAGGTAGCGGGTTCATATCTTAGGGAGGGGTTCGTAAGCCCTCCAAGTTGGATGGGTGAGATGGTTGGATGGGATGGCACGGGGCTCACTCTCGGTTGGGTGGGATATCTTGAGGTAGTGGAGGAGGCATAGGAAGGTCTCGTTAAAGCAAAGCATTGATCAGGGCTTAGTTTTGTTCGACTAGGCGGTTAATGTTGTTGGTGAGTTCTGTGAAGTACTGTGGTGGGTTGTTTGGGTTAGGAGAGTCGGCTTGGAGGTCGGCAACGTTGTGTTGAGAAGCCATGGATCTAGTTGTGACCATCCACCTTGGTGGGTGGTAGGTAAGAATTATTGAGAATGGGTCTCCGACGACAATGAGCACAGTTGCCATACGAAGCAAAAAGTTTTCCACAGACGGCGCCAACTGATGATACCGCACGCTCCAGATGGAACGGGTCTGATTGATCCACGTTTCCCGAACCGTTGCCCGAGTGTTGAGCCCACAGCGAAACCTACACAAGAGTTCGACGGGGAACGGGGAGTCCCCCAGCGAACCCTCCGACGAGCAAGTTAGAGAAGTGAGAGTGATGAAATGTAGAAATAGGGTGGTGATAGAGAACTTAACCTTTTCTTTGTCTTAGAAACCTGCTTATATCATTTACTCATCATTTCCTTGTCCATTCCGACCTGTCACGTTGGTCGAAAGTCTACGTTCTAGTTTGCCTTGTTCAAGGTGAAATCGTTCTATTCCGTCGAGGGGGAGTTATCGCAATAAATGCTGTAGAGAACCTCATTAATAGCTGATGTGTGATGCAATAACTTTATAAGATCTTTGTCTACTTATGTGGCTGGTTCTTTTCCTGACACGTGTTTAGATATCATTGGTCCTTAATGCCATGTTAGCTCCAGCAATATTGGGCTTTAGTGTTTGAATTATGTATTGGGCTCTAAGTGGTGAGCCAAAAGCTCCTATAGGGCCACCTATGTCAATACTAAATAAATAAATGCCGAATACATCTAGTTAGTTTACATGGCTTCAATACTCCTACAGATAAAAAGTTCAAGTTGTGACAAAAATTTGATAGTCATGTGACTCCACGGGTTGAAATCTTTTAGGCTAGTCAAAGGATTGAGGTCTCTCATGTCTCTTTTCGCTTATATTTGTATATATTTATTCATGCTTAAAAGGAAAAATAATTATTGCCACTTAAACAGTCATCAATATTTCTCAAAAATAATCTAATTAACGATAATTTAGATAGACTATCCTCTAAATTATATTTACTGTTCAATTTTATAACATGTGTAATTCGAACATGCAACTATCAATATTTGATCAATTTAATTTTTTACATGAATTGTCTTTTCAATAAGTCATATAAAATGAATGGTTCAAACCAACGAGATGAGTATCTAAATGGATTCACTAAACCTAACAATCCCTCCCTAATTAGATCACTAACTAGAGAGAAGTCATCTCTCCTTCAAAAATATGTGTATAGTTCTTTGTACATGTTCTCATTCCTAGTGATTGCATTGGATTCTTAGAAGTGTTCTATCATTTGAAGAGAAAGTAGTTGCTTTCAGTAGGCTTCCCTAAACATATTTTTCTCGGTAGGGGTGATTAAAAAAATTCAATTACTACAAATCTTTAAAAAAATATTATACTCCAATTTTCACTCTTAAGTATATTTAGATCAAGAATCAAAGAAAATTAATACCAAAATTTCATTATATATTCAAAATAAAATTCACGTGTCATAGTTATTTAATGATTTAATTTATCTAAAATTTTACTAAGTATGAATATAAACACTAGACACAGTACGAATACATTGACCAAAAAAAAAAAAGTTCAAAATATATTAGACACGATACATGAGAGGCATACATAAAATATATTATTTTATGTATTCATTGTATGTTGTATACAAAGATAAGCAGATCTTTAAGGTATCGTTTGGCTTTTTGGCTTTTTGACTTTTTTAGCCTGAGACTTTTTTGTTCGTTTGGTTTTCTTGTTTGGCTTTCTTGGCATTTTTGCATGGGAATGACAAAATTGCCCTCCACTTGGAAATGATTTTTTTTGACTTTTTGTTTGTATATGGATCAATTTGGTAACTTTGCATCAAAAGTCAAGTGTTTTGTCATTTTGTGATTTTGTGGCTTTTTTTTGTCCTTATGCTTATTTAGTCCCAATATGTTTACCAAACCAAGGCTAAGTATCTAAGTATTTAGAGCATATCTGAATCAACCAAAGATATTGCCTTAATAATTGTGTATCAAAAAGTATTTAACGAGTGTCGTAGAGTTCATGTATTTTAGAAATTCTCTATACAAATTTTAAAATTTTATTTTGACTAGTTAATTCCTATGCAATGGGTCCAAATAATGGGAAATTTATTAAAAAAATTCTCTTTTAAGTATTTGTATCTTAATTAATCCTTAAAATATTCTTCTATTTCAATGCGTCTTATTATTTTAGACATTTAATTCACCATACCTTAATTCTTATATTTAAAATATTTGTAAATAATTTTACCCTTATAAATATTTTTGAACTCATAACAACATAATGATGTAAATATTTATATTAAATAAATTTGACAGTGTGATGTACACATTGACAGTGAATGTTCACATCATGGAACATTAATACTGTTAATGTGAACATTAATGCACGCTTCACCTTATTATTATTATTATGAGATATTTTGATAATTATATTATTCATAAAATTTATTGAAGTATAATAAAATAACTTGATGAAAATGAATTTGTGAATAAATGTTCCTTCAATAATTATGAATTAGTGGGGTCAATTTACATATATATTTAAAATTCAATAGGTTCAATTTAACCCGCCGCCCGTGGTTGCTTTAATGGACTCTCTGTGTCTTTGTCTAATACTAAGAGCATCTCCAATGCACTAGACATATAATACTTGTTAGTTAAAATGCTTAGTGTGATTTACTTTTTTCAATTCCAATGCACTAGGCATATGATTAGGAATTTTGGCTCAACTCATATTCACTAGCTACATGTAACTAGCCTTCAACGCTAGGCAAAATGTATTAAATCATTAGGATCATTTCCCTCCATCTTTGTTGTTGACGTGGCATTCTATAAAATTAATAGTATTTGGATAAATAGCTAAAATAAAGAGCATGGTTGGAGTAAAAACATAAAACAGTTGATAGGCAAAATAAAATATATACTTTATAGTAATATTTAGATAGGTTTAACATTATGGCCCCTTAAGTTTTAATATTTTTCCATTTAGTGTCTTCATTTAATTTTTTTTTGTTTTTTTTCATTTCAGTCTCTGTTTTCTCGAATTTACTCCAACAATCTATGTTACTCTAATTTTGAACAAGAAAAACCAAGTTAACAACCATGTAGCATAATAAAAAATTAAAATTTTGAACAAATTACATTTTGCCTCTATGACCAATTGCCTCTTTCACCACTTATTCACTACACTCTCAACTATCTCTCCATCGGATCCCTTCACTGACACAATACCAATACTAAAACCTTCACATCATCCTTTCTTTACCTTTCCCTATACGTTCAAACCCTATCTCTGACTATACTCTCTTTTGTTACTGTCAATTTGTCATTACCAACAACTGAATAATATGGGACCATTCACCGCCTTACTTCAACTCCTCACTGCCACTAACAACATCTTAAAACCACCATCAAATATCCAACACTATAGGCCTTTCAAATAGATATCATTGAATACATCATCAAACAACATCTCTTTATCAAATATGATTGCCATTTTAGTAGATTTGAGAAGGAAAAGGGACAATGAAGTGGAGTAGAGCGTGAATAAGAGCAATTTAGTTGTCATTCATTCAATTTTGGACAGACATTAACCATCGGAGAAAATTGAGAAAAATTACAAACATTAAGGATTGAAATTTGAGAAAACTTTAAAGGTTAAAGTGTGAGAATATTGAAACTTAAGAAAAGTGTAATTTATCTAAACTTATATAATAATGTGATATTACATCATGTGACTGCTAAAGTTAGTTGTGGGCATAAAATTGAAATTTTAAAAAATATTATGGAGTAATGTGTAATTTACTTTACTTTTCTTTTTTTCTATTTTTTTTCATTTTTCATTTTTCATTTTTCATTTTTCTTTTTTCTGGTATCAGGGTTTTGGGCTAAAATCTTCATGAAGCTGAAAGGTCTATATTTAGAGCTTTGGTTCGGTGGGTTTGAAGCCTTTCTCTATTTTTGCTCACCTAGCAGTGTGTATGCTTTTAGTTCATTAACCTCAAAGTTTGTAAGAGTCTCAAGATTGAGTTCATTAATTCAAGATATAACAGTCTAGATTTGGGGACATGTTGGTTTGAATTTTGATGTTCAAGATAGAAATCCAGTCTACTAGTCTGTAAATGCTCAGTGTTTCCTAGGGTTTTTGTTGCTTTGTTCAAATCCCATTTTGCCCCCTTTTCTTTGTGAACCCAACATTGTATCGTTTATGATAATGAAATCACATCAACTAGAAATGCTGCCAAACTCCTTTGTTGACTCTGAATCTCATAACCAAAAACCCAATTCCATCTTTCACAACTCTGCTGATCTATCAAGGAAATCTGGGGTCAATGGGAAGGAAACTATGGTGCGAAAGCAAGATAGGTCTATTGGGGTTCTTGAGGTTTACATACACCAAGCAAGAGACATAAAAAACATAAGTACATACCACAATCAAGATGTCTATGCCAAGATTTTCTTGACTAGTGACCTTGAAAAAACTGTTTCAACCCAGATCATTAATGGTGGGGGTAAGAATCCAGTCTTCAATGAGAGCCTCCGGCTCAATGTCAAGACGATCGACTCATCGGTGAAATGTGAAATATGGATGCCAGGTAGGATTAGGAATTACCTTGAGGATCAGTTGTTGGGTTTTGCATTGGTTCCTCTTTGTGATGTTGTCATTGGGAATGGAAAGTTAGATCAAGAATTTTCACTCTCTACTACTAATCTATTCCATTCTGAAGCTGGTTTTGTCTAATTGAGTGTCACCTACAATGGATCTTCTCCGGAAGTCTTGGAAATCCCTAGTTCACTTTCTAGGCTAGATGTAGAGGTACTCGTTTCAGTCCCATGTGAACTTGATAAGATTGAATTCCCAAATCCAAATATTGTGATTGAAAATGAGAGGATGGTTTCGGAGTATTTTTGAGTCACATGTGACAATTTTGACTCCAAAAGCACAAAGTGCTTGGGCAAAATCGATAATGATTGTGTGGGTGAAAATCTGACCACACTGCAATCTTAGTATCCAGCTGGAGAGCACCGGCAGAATAGGTGGCACCTGACTAACTTGCAACAGAAAGAGAAGACTCCGGTGGTGGTTCGCCACCCGGGGGTACTCCGACGATCAAGTCAGTAGTCAATATCTCTCAAAGATAATCAATAGTGCTAAACTCACTAGCTTGAGCATAAAAAGCATACCTTAGACCCATGGGGGTGCCTCTCTTTTATAGCCAACATAAACCTAGTCCCAATAGAAGCCTAACTTCTATGGACTCAGGATTACTGCTAATCTTGGACTCCCACTAAGATTAGGATAAACTCTCTAAGAGTCTTATCTTAATACAAACTGAAGTCTTCTCTCATTCTAGGACTCTTGTCCCTCATCCAGGTTGAGTTCCCTTTTCATTCTAGGACTCTTGTCCCTTATCCACTTATCTCGAATTCCGATATCTTCAGAGATAACCTCGGCCTTGCCGAGATCACCTCGGCGTCACGACCAGGACACGTGGCACCTCGGCTGACACGTCGGCGTCACCTTGCCACGTGTTGGTACTCATAAAATATATCCGCACAACTGCCCCCTAGGTTCTATTACCTCGGCATTCTGAGGTGATGGAACCTACACTGTTCGTTCATCTGTGCCCCTCTGTCCGAGATCAAACTCGCCAACCTCAAAGTTCCCTGGACTTTACTCTCCACTGGTGTTAAGAATCAAGTTTCATGCTTTCCAAGCTGCTTGAAATCGTACCTCCTAGCCGAGGTTCTGGTTCCATTAATTCATAAACTCCAAGAGCTTTGCAACTGTTCCACTCACACTCTCTGGTGAGTTCCCGATTTCCAGTCATCTATTTGACTCCGGCGATTTTCATATCGGCGTTCATTTCACTTGGTAGGTTCATAAAACTCTTTACTTGCTATTAAGCTCAATCTTTCATAACTCTTCTGAATCTGTTTACTTGCCATCTGTTGCCTTCTATTTTCGTCTGTCTTCAAGTTTTGAATTGTTTGAATGCCTGGCACTGTTCTTGTCATATCCGCTTTCTGTTGCTAGCATCGTGTCTGGGTCATTACTTTCTTGTTCTTCACATACTTACTTAGTGCCTGTGCACTTGGCTTTATTCTTGAACTTTGTCGTCTTCTTGAATATTTTTCTCTTTTTTCATTCAATCCTCTGGCTTTTTCTCTTTCCAGCTCTTTTGCTTAAATCCGTCATTGTTCCAAGCTTTCAAGCTTCTGCAACTATCTTCGTTCCTCTCCTCCGGTGAAGCTTACGTCATTCTGTCATTGTCGTCAGACTTCGGCAATTCTCATTCTGGCTTTCCTCTTTCTGGTAAGCCACTGTTCCTACTGGTTTTATTTCTTGTTGCTTTCCAAGAAGCTCTACTTCATTGTTAATCACCATTGATGTTTTACGCGTTGTTTCCAAATCATCTTCTTGAATACACATTGTTCACACATCTGTTGATTTCTGCCACTGTTCTTGGCTTGACACACCTGTGCAATCTTTTTGTCTTGATTTCCTGATAGCTTTATCACCATTCTTGATTACGAATTACATTCTTGTTTCTATTTTCTGTGTCTTTTTCCATATTCTTGCTTTCAATCTTTGCCTTCAAACTCCGAGGTGCCAATCGCCAAGAAGAGCCTTGATCAAACTCTTCGGGAGATTGATGCTGAGCTCGAGGCCGATAAGGTTGCTGAGAAGTCTTCCCAACTGTCTTCTATATCCTGCCATTGATGCCGAGTAGTTTTGTTTCCTTCTTTTGCTCCTTGTACCTTGTACCTTGTACTTTGTCCGTCTTTGTATGCTTTTAATCCGGCTGACGTGCCATTTTTGTAGTCTGAATAATTTATTTTTCAATATTCAGGCCGAAGTTCTTTAAATGCATTTCTCTGATTTCTTCTTTGAATGTATGTCTTCTTTTTTCTGCTCTTGTATGATTCTATACTTAGAATAATTTGCATGTCTTCAAAGTACACATTGACTGTGCAATCTCTTCGGGTAAAATACCTCTGTCATAACTTCTAATCTTGCTCATCTCGGCTTTGTCCTAACACTTGAAAATATTGTAACAAATATTTTCACAAGTATTGCTTAGGACTTGTCACTTTTTCAATGTCTTCTATCAAGACTTCAGTTTTCCATATTTCAAGTTTTGACAACCTGGTAGTCTCGGCAAGTACGCAGATATTGGTTGAGCTTGACTTTAACTAGTAAATTTTTCTCAAAAATTTCAACAAGTGTTTAACCATCATCCTTTATCATAACCTCGGTTTAACTTTAGCTTGTAAATTTTTCTCAAAATTTCAACAAGTGTTAAATCATCTTCCTTTATCATAACCTCGGTTTAACTATAACTTGTAAATTCACACAGAATTTCAACAAGTGTTTAAACCAATCTTCTTCCGAGACGACCTCGGTTTAACTTCAACTTGTAAATTCACACAGAATTTCAACAAGTGTTAAATATCACATCGGATTTAACTTCAACTTGTAAATTCACACAGAATTTCAACAAGTGTTAAATATGACCTCGGTTTAACTTCAACTTGTAAATTCACACAGAATTTCAACAAGTGTTAAACATCACATCGGTTTAACTTCAAATTGTAAATTCACACAGAATTTCAACAAGTGTTAAACATCACATCGGTTTAACTTCAACTTGTAAATTCACACAGAATTTCAACAAGTGTTAAATATGACATCGGTTTAACTTCAACTTGTAAATTCACACAGAATTTCAACAAGTGTTAAACATGACCTGGGTTTAACTTCAACTTGTAAATTCACACAGAATTTCAACAAGTGTTAAACATGACATCGGTTTAACTTCAACTTGTAAATTCACACAGAATTTCAACAAGTGTTAAACATCATCTCGGTTTTAACTTCAACTTATAAATTCACACAGAATTTCAACAAGTGTTTAAATATCACATCGGTTTAACTTCAACTTGTAAATTCACACAAAATTTCAACAAGTGTTAAACATCATCTCGGTTTAACTTCAACTTGTAAATTTACACAGAATTTCAACAAGTGTTAAACATCATCTCGGTTTAACTTCAACTTGTAAATTCACACAGAATTTCAACAAGTGTTAAACATGACCTCGGTTTAACTTCAACTTGTAAATTCACACAGAATTTCAACAAGTGTTAAACATCATCTCGGTTTAACCAACTTATAAATTGCTACAAATTTCAACAAGTGGTAAACATCATATCGGTTTAACCAACTTGTAAATTGCTACAAATTTCAACAAGTGGTAAACATCATCTCGGTTTAACCAATTTGTAAATTGCTACAAATTTCAACAAGTGGTAAACATCATCTCGGTTTAACCAACTTGTAAATTGCTACAAATTTCAACAAGTGGTAAATATCATATCGGTTTAACCAACTTGTAAATTGCTACAAATTTCAACAAGTGGTAAACATATTCTTCTTCTCTCTGCCCCTTGAACGGCTTCCACATACTCCTTTGCGAACCTTATAAAAGGTCTTCAACCTGGCTAATTGCAGTCCAACCTTGTGTGTTTTCTTTTTTATCTTCTGGGATCTGAGATTTGCTCACTGAGCTCTTCTCTTTTCGGACTTAAGTGCCGAGATCTTGTCTGCTAGAATCTTGGATCTGCTCACTCAGGTTGAGCTCTTCTCTTCTCGGACCTACTCATCTACGCCGAGATCATGTCTTCTAGGATCCGGGATCTGCTCACTTAGGCTGAGCTCTCGTCTTCTCGGGCCTACTTGTCTAGGCTGAGATCATGTCTTCTCGGATCCGAGATCCAGGATCTGGAATCCGAGATCTGCTCACTCAAGATGAGTTCTTCTATACTTGAATGTTATCTCCTTGGGAGCGCTCATGCCCCCTGTCTTTGCATCCCTTCTGGAAGGGTCTTCGTTTCTCCGCAGGTATCTATCCTTCCATACCTGGAGGTCATCTTCATTGTAGTATCCGCTTCGATCTGTTGTCTTCGGTGCATCACCTTCCTAGCCGGCGTCTTTCACTCCGTGACTCTGGTCACGAGTTTCTGTGTTGCGGTTGTCCTCTTCAACGTCGAGGTTGATAGGTCTCCCATTCCCAGCAAGAGCGTTGTCTCCAGTCTGATCCTTCTGTTCGTCATTGGCCATCTATTCTTCTTTCTTTCCCACAAACGGTGCCAAATTGTGTGGGTGAAAATCTGACCACACTGCAATCTTAGTATCCAGCTAGAAAGCACCAACAGAATAGATGGCACCTGACTAACCTGCAACAGAAAGAGAAGACTCCGGTGGTGATTCGCCACCCGAGGGTACTCCGACGATCAAGTCAGTACTCAATAACTCTCAAAGATAATCAATAGTGCTAAACTCACTAGCTTGAGCATAAAAAGCATACCTTAAACCCATGGGGGTGCCTCTCTTTTATAGCCAACATAAACCTAGTCCCAATAGAAGCCTAACTTCTATGGACTCAAGATTACTGCTAATCTTGGACTCCCACTAAGATTAGGATAAACTCTCTAAGAGTCTTATCTTAATACAAACTGAAGTCTTCTCTCATTCTAGGACTCTTGTCCTCATCCAGGTTAAGTTCCTTTTCATTCTAGGACTCTTATCCCTTATCCACTTATTTCGGATTCCGATATCTTCGGAGATAACCTCAGCCTTGCCGAGATCACCTCGGCGTCACGACCAGGACACGTGACACCTCGGCTAACACGTCGGCGTCACCTTGCCATGTGTTGGTACTCTAAAAATATATCCCCACAATGATGAACAACTTATCTCAGAAGATACAAGCGATCAAATAGCTGATGGTACTTCAATGGGTGGTCTTGGCTGCGGTGAAGTTTCAAAGCTTGAAACACCGCCAAGTAGTGTCTCATTTGCACTGCCAAACATTGAGCCTGAAAAAAAGATGGTCCAGCAAGAGATTGTCGATATGTACATGAAAAGTATGCATGAATTCACTGTCATTGGCAAAGATGAAGCTTCCTTTGGAAATTGGCAACGGACGTGCTGATGATTTGGGAGATACAGGCTCGGATGAGAAAGTACCGGTAATAACAAAGAGCAACGGACAAAGAAACCCAAGTGTTTTATGGGAGTAGAGCTTTCTTCTGATCTGTTTTATTGATTCAAAAGATAGAGGTGACTTGCATTGTAGTGAGTGAGTCGAGTGAGTAGTGAAGTGTCTCAACTCTGAATGTGTAAGCATGTTTTGTTTGTGTTTCAAACTTTATTGCTATTGATTTTAGTTTTTTTTAAGGAAGTACTTTATCATTTTCTTTAGTTTCCAGATTGTTTATTTCCTCTTTTCCTTGCAATGAATACACTTGCAAAAGTCGCCATTGATTTACATCTTCTTTTTCTATATATATATATTTTTTTTGTATTTTTATAATTTAACTGTCACAGGGAAAAACAAAATTCGAAAAGAAAATTCTGGCCAATCCAACACCTAATAGTTATATCTCACCATTTTTACATAAGCTTAATGAACATGAAACTAATAGGAATATACTTATATTCTTATTCCATTCTTCCTAACATCACCATCAGATAATCAAGATGTGTCCAATTTGAGAACCACTACTGCAGGAGTAGTTTTTTATAACACAAAAATACCAAAAGAAACATATACATATATAATAATAGATATATGTTCAAGTAAATGTACAGGTGTTCTTAATTCACAACTTCATAAAATCAGAAAAATATCGAAGAGTTCTTACCTTCATGTATTTTCCAATAAGAGAGCACAATTAAGCTTTTGTATCCGCCTATAGGAGAGCCCAAACAAGCTGTGTGCGCTCTTGCCCAAACCACTATTGAGCGATGCCCACATGTGTTAAGAATTCTGAATTAGCTTTCTCGTATGTTAACGCTTGAATCAAAGAATGACTCCAGTTTGCTAAAAAAAAATTGACGATTAGTGTCTTTTTTAATAGTATTTTATAAAAAAATACCGTTAATTATTACAGGACTTACTTGATAATAAGTTCATCTATTAAGACTTACACTTAAGCCTCCTAAATTATACTATTAATTTCTATAATTTAAACGAAATGTTACTTAGTCTCCGTATTTTAATTTTAATTTTTAGAAAAGATCTCCATATTTTAATTTGAATAATGTGAATCTTATGCTTTCAATTTTGTTACAATGCATTCTTCCATTATACAATTGTGGAGAAATAAAAATTAATCCATGTTAGGTGGGCCCACCCAATGCCTACATGGAAATACATTTAAGGTAATAAAATAAACAGCAATGCTAGGTATCATGAAAAGTCTTTCATAAAAATGATCATGAAATGCTTGTGATCTTTGGATTACACTTAGAATAAAGCACTACACATTAATCAAGGTAATCTAAGGGTCACAAATTTTTCATGATCATTTTCATGAAAAAATTTTCATCATCCCTAACATTTCTCTAAAACAATACCATACAATGCAACTTGCCAACTTACTCTGACATACATGTATCAAATAAGGTTTAGGCCATACAAGTGGCTTATTTTCATTAAATCAAATTGGTGGTTTAAGCTCACTAGATAAAATAAGTAGCAAGTTTGTCTGTATAAAAGGATGTAATCTCCATCTCCAGGAGGAGGTATACCTAAACTATTCTATTTATTTATTTAGTTTGATTTAGATATATGCTATTTAATTTGATCGTCGGAGTGCCCTCGATCGGGCCGGCAACCGCCGGTTGGAAGGTACTAACTGTTTATTCTTTTTGCAAATTCAAAACGGTGCGGCTCAATTCTTTATTAATCTCTCGATTAATATATATGGAACAATTTCTGCCTCCACAACAAAATTAACATTTTAAACAAAAAAAAATTGCAATGTGATTTTTCCTTTATAAGCCCTTAACATTTAAAAAAAAAAAAAAAATGTCAAGTGCAGGTAAAATTAAAAAAAAATTTAATAATGCAACAAAAATAATAATGGTCTAAAAATATTTGAAATATGTCAGGTGCAAGTAAAATTAAAGATTTTTAATAATACAATAAAAATAATAATGGTGTAAATATTAGAAACAAGTCAAAATTGGGATTCGAACCAGCAGCACCCTTTCGGATCAGTACCTGAAAATAACGCATTGGACGAAATCGGCCATTTTCACTCCAGTGTAAACTATTAGTGACAAAATACCCTTGAATCTTACACTCAGTTGAGGGCAAAAAGATAGAATTATATTCAATACCTCGTGTGTTTTATATAAACATCTATATCATATATTTATCTTTATTCTACGACAGCTCTGTTTACCTAATTTTAATTAGGGCAGTGATTGAAAGGTTTAGGTATAGAGTTTTAAATGGAACTCTATACATGTGACATTAAAAAAAAAAAAATTTCAAAACATCACATCATAGATGGGTTCCATCCATTAGAACTATCTTAAAACTCTCTTTTTAGAGCTCCAATTTATTTCTGTTTTAATTATAATAATAATCCTAAATAAATAAATTTCAAATACACGTAGTAAGGTTTCGTTTGACAACATCACTTTTTAGTTAAAAAGTCAAAAATTATTAAATAAACTAAAAAATCAACAATATATACCAAAAGTCAAAGATTTTTTTTTTACTGTTTGTACATCTTTTCGTAAAAAATTAAAAAGTCATCTCAAACATATTAATTTTTTACATCATATTTTAATAAAAAAAATTTAAAAATTACTAAAAAAATATATCCCCAAACCAGATCTTAATTTACATGACTTCAAGACTCCTACAGATAAAAAGTTTGCCCTCTTAGGTCGTAAGCTCATTGGTTTAAGAGCTACTTCGTTTCTTGCTAACAGTCCTATTCACTTAGCTAATTGGCTCAGCCTGACTTCGTGAAATCCGGCTTGAGTGTCCCACTATTTTTGGAAAAAATATTATCAAACAATGAAGCCTTGCTTTCACCTCTCTCTTAACTTTCACACAAAAAAACGAAAGGCAAATTGCGTATATATATGATCATGGTTGTCGTAACAAAAGTTTGATAGTCATGCAACTAGGGCTGCAAACGAGTCGAGTCGAGCCGAACTTTAGTATGTTTGGGCTTGTTTATTAAGATTTTAACGAGCTCGAGCTCGAACTCGAGCCGAATAAAATTTTAACGAACCGAGCTCGAGCCGAGTTGGCTTAGGCTCGAGCTTGAGCACGAGTCTTAACGAGCCAAAAAATTTATAAATTCATACTTGCATGTGAGACTAAAGTTACAATAAAAACTTTGATTATACAATTATATATACAATATATATAAACATACTAAAAAAAAGTATATATTTTACTAAAATAATAATATCTATTACCACTATTATATAAATGTACTATCTATAGTTAACTATTATTTACATTTATATTTTTTAAATATATAAATAGCATATTTCTCTTATTTTTTATACATATTTTTATATTATTTAATATATAAATAATAAATATTAAATGAGCCAAGCTTACGAGCCGAACTTTAGAATGTTTGGGCTTATTTATTAAAAATTTAACGAGCTCGAGCTCGAACGCAAAAAAAAATTAACGAACCAAGTTCGAACGAGCTCTTACCGAGCTGAGCTCGAGCCTGTTCACGAGCAGCTCTGTTCATTTACAGCCCTACATGCAACTAATGGGTTGAAATCTTTTAGGGTTCGTTTGGAAAGTAGGTAGACTTTTTAATTTTTTGAGTTTTTGATTATTTTAGTTGGGACTAAAAAGTCTCGTTTGGGAAGAATTTTTTTTAACTTTTTTAACTTTTTGTGAAAGAAAGAATGTAATGATTATGAGTTAGATGTGATATTTTATCTTATTGAGCTAAAAAATCTATTTTATTTTTTTGTGACAAAAATAACTCCAAATCCAATCCAACCTTTCTTCCCAAACGAACCTTAGGCTAGTCAAAGGGTTAAAGTCCCTCATGTCCATTCCTTTTTGCTTATATTTGTATATATTTATTCACACTTAAAAGGGAAAATAATGGTTACCACTTAAACGGTCATCAATATTTCTCAAAAATAATCTAATTAACTGTACGAGCGCGAAACATGAGCTAGCCGGCTGGTGTGTGCCGGATACCTCTCTGATACCTAAGTTAGCAAATTGACAATAGACAAAAAAGTCTGTGTTGTTGAGAATAAAAATTGTGATCCCTGTACATAGGTCTGTCATGAGCTTTTATAAATTCCACCTAGCACAATCCTAATAGGACTTCGACTCTCTTTAGTAAAGTCCTCTTAAGAATCAAAAAGATAATGCCTATCTTTTTACACCCTCCTCACTGCTTAACCAAGTAAGATGGTCCTACCACAGTCTGATAGCAAAACAAACCAAGCTAACATCACCACGCTTTACGACAAATTTCTTCGAGCTCACCTAGCTCGGTTCCACATTGTCCTCTTACAGCTCGGTTCTCTTCTCTCTATATCTCGATTCAAAACACTAAGACCAGTCTTCTGGCAAACAGCTCTGACAAAACTGACTGGATAAAGGACCGAGCTAAACAAGCCATCACCACAGCCCATAGTTCGGTCCATTTCCCATCTGGTTCCAGCTCAGCCCATGTACAAACACAAATTACCCTCTCAATTGCCCCTTAATTTCATCTGCAACACATGATTTGGGATTATTCTTCTCCAGTCGAGCTAAAACATCCAAGTCAACCAAACTAAAATAAGTAACTCCACTGGGATTAACATATTCAATCCCACCGAGATGGATAAGCTTGGTCTTCAGCTCTGTACCTGCCACGACCCATCATTTCACATACCTGACACCACGTCCTGTCTGTGACACGTGGCACATGTCTATTGATTCCTTAAACTGCGGCAACCATCCCACGCTTATCGAAAAACGTTTGAAAAGTCCTGCTGTTTTTACGCCTATTCAAAACCCATTTTCTGAATCTCACTTCCACTGTTCATCTTCTTCACTTCTGTGCTTCTGAGACCTGCCCCTGCTTCTGTGTCCCTTTGTGCTCCAGCTTTTAACGCAACACTTGCTCCATTGCTTGGTGGGTTTATACACGCTCAGACTGGTAAGTTTGTTTAGTACCTCTTTCTAATGTTCCTTTTTATTTATTCTTATACTTTCAACACTTAATCTCCATATATGCGTGTTTATATACACTAGAGCGTTGAGCAAATACCATAAACCCAAAACTTTATGCTCAAGCTCAGAAGCACACCAATTGGATTCAAAAAACATGATGTTTAATCCAAAGTCATGCTATAACCGAATTAGGTATTTGTTTAGGCGACTTTTAGGCTTGAACACGACCGAACTAAGAAATCGGTTATAACCTTGCATACTAACCATTAACCAAGCTAGAGGCCCTGAGTTGGCCCTTCTTCACGACCGAACTGAGAGCTCCCCGTCACCCAGATGTAGCCGAGCTAAGCTTTTACTATTCTTCTGTAAATTGACTATTTACTTAGCCCGGTCCAGTTGTCTGGGCATAACACTTCTTATTTCCCCTTTGCAGACTTGACTAGGTTGGTCAAGCACACCTTTGCACCCTGCCCCTAGGCAGCTTTGCTCAACCAAGCCGACCAAAGCCTCAGCCGCGCCGAGCTAGGAAACTTGTGAACTCCATTTACAACTTCTAAGTTAACATGGGTAAATATCGATTTCTAGTTAACTCCCCTGGGGCCATAGCCGAGTTCCGAAAGGACTACCAAATTCCTGATGACGTCCACCTCTCTTTAGCCAAACTAGATACTACGCCCTAGGTAAAACCGGGATTTGTTCCTTTCACCGTAATATCAATAGTAAAGGCCGGTCTCCGATTCCCTGTACAGCCTCTGATATGTGAATTCCTTAGGCAAACAAGACTCTGCCCGACCCAACTCTCCACGAACACTTATAGGATAATAAATGGCATCGCCAAGTTAAACCGTCAGCTCGGCCTCAACCTCGGATTGGCTGAACTACTCCACCAATACTCGCTTGGCCAAAATGATGACGGTTGGGTGTATTATTTAAGGGTAAGAAGCGGTCAAGAGAAAATAATAAAAAACACACCGAACAAAGATGTAAATGACGACGACTTCCTCTGGGTTTCTGGCAATTTCGAAGACCAGGAAGCCCAGATACCGGGCTACAACATTAACTGGAATAAAGGGACCGCTGGTAAGAATACCTCGGTTTAATTCTCTGTTTTTGCTTTGTTGTTTCAGGTTATAAATTTTCGCCGTGCTAACCATTGCCTTTCTCTTCGTGCAGACTTAAACCAGCTAAAATCACAATACCAATACGCCAACCAAGATGCTCTTCGTGCCGCGCTCCGGTACCGTCATCGAGGTTAGGCCGAGCTGCTTAACTTCAAACCGACCTACCGATATAGTGAAAGGAGGAAGACCAGAGTCACCAACTTCCTTCTAGAGCCTTCCCCAGAGCCAGATCCCACTCTTCCCCAAATCAACTTGATCCCCCTAACTGAAGAATAAGAAATGGCGAAGAAGAGGGCGGTGCGAGCACTTATCACCGAACAAACCTCCGGTGAAGTGCAAACCGGGCTAGAGGCGTCAAGACAACGTCGTGAAACCGTGGTTGCCCTTCCAACTGCCAGGGCAACCACATCTCGACCGAGCAAACGCGCACGCACTGCGTCATCCGAACCGCAACGTCTAGTGGATGAGGAAGACACCGTGCTCTGTGAGGCGACGCTGCCGAGCCCAGAGCCCGTGCACTCCAACCGAGCAAGCCCTTCGGAATGGGCGTCATCAATGTCATACAAGAACCGAGCTATATCTACCACGGATTCAGTGGTTGCTGATAAGGACCATACCCTTGCCTTCAATCTGTCAAAGAGTGTCTGTCTACCGTAAGACATGGAGCACCACGACCATTTGACCGAGCTGAAGGCCATCCACTCGGAAACCAAATCGATGGTGCTTGTAAGTTCTTCTCTATACTTTTTTCCATTCGTAACAGTCTGTTTGCTCGGTGTTAACATAATCACTACCTCTCCTTTTCGTAGGCCTTACAGAAAAACCATTGCACCCATAAGCGCGTGCTGGAGCTTCGCAAGACAACGTGGTCAGCCGTGGCAAACGCCAGCGCTAAGTTGGCAGAGCTAAATGAGGCCAAGTAGAAGATTGCCGAGCTCCAATCTGAAAATGCACGGCTTACCGAACTGGTCAATGCAGCGGATGCCGACAAGCAAAAGGCGCTGGCCGAAAGGAAAGACCGCTATCTGCGCAAATTGGTGAAGCTCGAAAAGAAAAAAGATGCTGAGATAGCCAAGCTGAAAAAGAGCGTGGAAGACGCTGAAGACCGTGGCTACAAAGAAGGAGAGGCCACGTATGTTTTGTAGTGTGAAACTACAAAAGATATCTTTTTCAAATGTGGATGGAATGCAGCCATCATCAAGCTCGGTCATGGGCAAGAGACCGAGGTCTTTCAGAACCCTCCCGCTTACTTCATTCCAAGTTACATGGCGGACTACGCCAATGCCATCCAACGGAAGTTGCTCCAAGAGGGGGAGGAGGAAGAAGAATCCCCAGAGCCAAACAATGCCCCACCTATTACCAATGACCACGGTCTCCAAATTGCTCAGTCAGCTCGGGTGGAGCCACCGGTGCCAAGTATGGTTGAGGGGGCCCCAATGACCGACCTACCCCAGGAAGAACCTGTTGAAACCGGCCTAAACGAGGCCCTAGTTTACATGACTTCAGTACTCCTACAGATAAAAAGTTTGCCCTCTTAGGCCATAAGCTCATTGGTTTAAGAGCTACTCCACTTCTCGCTAACTGCCCAATTCACTTAGCTAATTGACTCAGCCTGACTTCATGAAATGTGGCTTGAGTGTCCCATTATTTTTTGAAAAAATATTATCAAACAACGAAGCCTTGCTTCCAGGTCTCTCTTAACTTTCACACCAAAAAAAAAAAAAGATGAATTGCGTACATATATGATTATGGTTGTCGTAACAAAAATTTGATAGTCATGTAACTCGATGGGTTGAAATCTTTTAGGGTTCGTTTGGGAAGTTAGTTGATTTTTTAATTTTTTGACTTTTTAGTTGTTTTAGTCTAGAACTAAAAAGTCTCATTTAAAGACTTTTTGACTTTTTGACTTTTGTGAGAGAGATAATGTAATGATTATAGGTTAGATTTGATATTTTATCTTATTGAGCTAAAAAGTCTATTTTATTTTTTTGTGTCTAAAATAACCCCAAACTCAACCCAACCCTACCCCTCTTTCCAAACGAAACCTTAGGCTAGTCAAAGGGTTAAACTCCCTCATGTCCATCCCCTTTCACTTATATTTGTATATATTTATTCACACTTAAAGGAAAAGGTAATGATTACCACTTAAACGGTCATCAATATTTCTCAAAAATAATCTAATTAACAATATATACTTTTTCTTTTCATAAGGGTGTCCTGGCTGTAGTTCCAACAAATTCCCAATACTTTCAACTTCTACTGAATAATTATTGTACATAAGCCTTGGGTGACTTCATAGCAAAATAAGAAATGATTTTTTTTTTTCTTTTATCTGGAAGAATAAGAAATGAAATTTTCACCATTGATTAATTTTTTAAATTTTAAACTCATAATTTACTGTCCTAATCAATTGAATTATTCAAGTTGTAGTTTAATCAACGCTAATCCGAATTCAATTAGTTAAATTACTTCTCTTCAATAGTTTAAATGATAAAATCTTTTATTTTAGATAAGGTCTATCACATTATTTCCCTCAACAACAATGATAGGTGGCCCGAAAAATCATGGCTCGAATGGCTCGAAACACCTAAACGGCGTCGTTTTGAGTATAAAACGACGTCGTTTTGACACATTCGAGCCAGTCGAGCCACAAAAATTCGAGCCACCAAACATTTTTCTTTCCTCAATCCTTTTCAAGTGCCATATTCAAAGCAATATGCATTTTTGTTAATAGTATGAATTTGTTAGACAGTGTGTCCTTCTGTTTTAATGTCAATTTGGGTGTTTACGTTTTATTTGATTAGGGGATTTGCGAAAGGATTTAGAAAACAGAGAGAGAGAAGAAAAAAAAAACAGGTGAAACGTGAATAAATTATACCTATATTTCACCTAATTTCACACATCTTTTCTCTTTTTCTTTCCGAATTCTTTCCTAATTCCTCAACCAAACACAATCTTAAGAACACTGAATTAGGAATCAAGGTCTCCTATTCCGTTCTATGCTCCTTTTTTTGTCCTTTTACATTTTATTGGTTTATGGAGTTGTTCATATCAGCAAAGATGATATTAAAAACGTATCAAATTGAAGGGGACAAAAAAAGGTATATAGAAGGGGATAGATTTTGATAATGCAACAGTTCCACCGGAGGATGGATCGAGCTGATCCACACTTCTAATAGGTCTACTGGCCTTGAAGTCCACGGAGCATGCCTGTAAAAAGATCCAAGGGGGGGAGGTAATCCCTGTCGGACACTCTGATGATCGAGTTAGGATAGAGTAGATTGATTGTGTAGAGAGAGAAGAGGAGGATGAAGAACTTAACCTTTAACGCATCTCAGAAGCTTTCTTATATCCTTTGCGCATCATTTCCTTGTTCATTCTAGACTGTCTTGTTGGTCGAAAGTCTATATTCGAGCTCATATCGTTCATGGTGAGTCTGTATCCTTTGACGTGAAGGGGTTGTCTCATTTAAGGGTATGAGAGCCGCATTAATGGCTAATGTGTGGGTATAATAATTTTGCAAGATCTTTGTCTACCTATATGGCTGATTCCCTGCCCGACAGGTGTTTGAATGCTATTAGTCTTGGTCCATCATTGGTTTCTCAAGGTTACTAGGCTTTATATCTAGTCTGTGGGTTAGGTCCTGAGTCGTGGGCCGGACCCTCTTACGGGCCCATCGGTATCAGTAGTCCCCTATTTCCAAGTGCAACTTTAGTCCAACGAAGGGAATAAGAAAGGTGGAAGGAGTCCCCCAAGCCCGGGTAGGAGGCATGGGTAGGGTGCGAAGGGGGGTGGTGGAATGGAGACGAAAGACTGAGCGACCGTGGAGGAGAGGACCGGGAGGAACAACCAATCGGCAAGGATGGTCGACCGCAAAGGTGGCCGAGCGGGATGACTGATCGTGAGGAGGGCCGACCGTGAAGGTGGCCGAACGGGATAACTGACCGGAAATAGGACTGACTGCAAAAGTGGCCGAATGGGATGACCGACCGTGAGGAGGGCCGATCGCGAAGGTGGCCGAGCAGGATGATCGATCGGAAGGAGAGCCGACCGCAAAGGTGGCCGAGCGAGATGGCGCTAGAAGGAGGGCCAAGGATTCAGTGACGGCGCACGGGGCTCGAGGAGCGAGTAAGCACATGACAATGTGAAGTGGAATGGACGAAGAAGAGAAAAGAGAATTAGTGGGGAGAGAGAGGGATCATAGCCGTACACGTGGCGCGATGTTAGGCCGCGGATAGGAAATACGAATCAATGAGAGGAAGTGAAGAGGCTGGTGGTGGGAATGTGGGAAAAGGTGGGGGTTTGTACTTGTTTGTCGAATTTCAAACTGGCAAATTTTAACCTCGATCCTTGGAACACAGGCAAACCCTGGGCATTTGGACTGGTGCGATTTACTTACCTTATTGCGAAGAATCAACACATTCCAGACTTTAGCTCTTACATCTCGATGGACTCTCCCCCTTTTCACATCGCCGATTTCCTCGCCTCCACAACCAAGGCGATATACAGAAATGTAAAGGAGATGGCACAAGACAAAGCGCCGGCGATGACATCGAATGCGTTAAGAGATGATGACGGAGTGGCACTGGTAGAGCAATACAGAGTAAAGAGGCTTGAAGAGAGGTTGTGGAGCAGCCAGTGCGACCCTCTCTAGGGACAATGATAGCGGCGGTCCAGCCGATTAGCCAAGTGGCGCCGGACCACTAGCATACCAAGGATGACAAATCCATGCTAACGGTAGAGGATCTCGAGGAGCTGCGAAGTAGATACCAGATTCTAGCAAAGGTAGAGTTGAGAGTGCCACGACGAAGGAGAGAGCTTTTGATGCACGGCCAATGGAGTTTGCTCTATATGAAGAAATGCTGCGGGGGGAGTCTGAGGTTGCCCCTCCCACAGTTAGTGGTCAACATACTAAATCGCCTGGAGGTGGCCCCAGGATAACTAATGCCAACGCGTAAAAGATTCTATTTGTGTGCGCAATTGCGTGGCCACGGGCGACCGGAGGAGAGAGAATGACGGTGGACGAGTTTTTCTCATGCTACAAGGCGTCAGGGCAACATGAGACATGGATGACCTTACAAGCTATAGCAAGAAGGGGATTGGTGGCGGGACTACCCTCGTCGGTGAAGGACTGGCGGCCAAAGTGGTTTTTTATGTCGGCAAGCGGCGAAAATGAGTGCGCACAATTTGGAAAGTCCCCACCAAGTCGTTGGAGCCAAAGTTAGACACTAAGGCAGAGAGGAGGGTCAAAAAGGTGAAGAAGTGGAGGGAGAATGAGAGGTTAAAGTAGGACGATCTCATCCAGCCCTCAGCCCAGTTCGCCCTGAATCTAGGGTCGCAACCAACCGAAGGAGATTCGTCGAAAGAGGAGATGGAGGCAAGGAGGAAAGCTCAAGAGGCAGAGGACAAGCAAGCTTTTGCAATGGCGGATAAATAAAAGGAAAAACAATTAGGCCCTATGCCTAAGTTGGTTGCAAAGAGGTCGGTCCAACCACGCCCCAAGCTCTTGGGAGAGAAAGACTTGACCGATTTTGTGCCCTTACAAGCGCCAGTGGATCCACTGAAGAAGAAAAGCAAGAGGGAGATAGAGTCAATGTTGAAGAAAAAGAAGAAGAGGAATGTGGCTTCGGAGGGAAGTGAGGGAGGACCAGTGTTGAAAAGGCGAAAGAGGGGGTGGTGGAGTTGCCCCCAGAAGTAGAGGAGGAGGAGACCAAGGTTGGTGTGGGGCAGAGGAAGGTTTGGCCAAGTTCCCAAGTGGCCAAGTGGTGAACGAAGTAGACGAGCAACAAGGGTTGGCAGAAGCCAGCCGGTTGGTAGACCTGCCCTCCAAGGACGTGCCCCAAAGTCAGAAGGTAGAGAGAGAGCAGGCGAGCGGTGCGGAGACGAGCGTCACGTTGAGGACCGCCATGTATCATGTTCACACGGTGGTCGACTGCTTGGCTGGTGATGGGGACGAAGCCAGGGTCGCCGAGACCGTCTATTGGGGGTTATTGAGAACATGGCCGTGCAGAGTATGGCACAATTTATGGAGGTCGACCTCATTAGAGGGTTTTGCTCAGCGCAAATAGAAACAGCGACCCTGGCGACGACCCTACTAGACAAGGTAGTGAGGGTGAAGGTGGAAGCGAAGCCACTGAAAGCCCAGCTGGAAGAGGTGCTGGCACAATTGCAGAACTTAAGGGTAGAGACGGCTAGCTAGAGAAATGCAGCACGGAACGCCTGCGCAAAGGGCCTGGCCTATGCTCAGAGGGCGAAGAAGATAGAGGTATTAGCGGTGGTGCAGAGTTACTTGATTGAGCACGCCAGGGTAGTCCAAGCTGAGGTCACCTCTGAGCTGTCGGCGCCAAGTCTGAACTTGAAGTGCTGCGCCACAAGGTGGTACCACTAGAGTTTGGGCTGGTGAGCGAGTAGAAGAAGATGGGCGAGGTCCAAGAAGCCTTTGACATCGCCAAAGAGAGACTGGAAGAGGCCTTCATAAATAATGAAGAGCTACGCAATCAGGCCTTGAAAGATAAGGAAAAAGCAGATGTGCATGTCGCTGAGTTGGAAAAGGCCTTGGGAGAAGAAATGGCCAAGACTGCAGAGTTAGCTAGGATGATGACGTCTGAGAGGGCTGACTATCTGGACCTGTGCACCGCTGTGGTGGAACAGTTTAAGTCATCCCCTGAGTTCCAAATGGCTATTGACATGGCTGTGGCGAGGGGCTTGGCCAGATAGGAGGAAGGTGGTGCTGGGCCGTCAAAGGTGGCTACTGCTGGACGGACAGAAGAAGAAATAATCCAGAGTTTTTAGCAGTCAGACTACTACAAACATGAGATGAGCCAGTACTGGAACAGCAGCTGGACGAGCTTCAAGTACAGGGCGGAGAAGCTCTTCCCTAACATGGACTTTAATGTCGTGAGGCCAGGAGAGGAGGACATAGCCCAAACCCCATTGGATGAGGAAGTTGAGGAGGAAGAGTGAAGGTGGGGGTGAAGGTGGAGCAGTGTGAAAATTAGACTTCGGCTGTTTTGTTTTTGTTGTTGTTTTTCTCTTTCTTTGTTTTATTGTTGAATTGACGTAGCTCCTTATAAAGAATGGTTAAAGAATTTAAATTTTGAGGATGGTTTGTGAAGTTTGGTTTTTATCTGCCTCAGCCTCCGTTTGGGAAGTGGGTTGGCTTTTTGATTTTTTGGCTTTTTTGGCTATTTTAGCCTGGGCTAAAAAGCTTGGTTTGGGAAGGGCTTTTTGACTTTTTGACCTTTTTGGCTTTTTTTGTGAGAGAAAAGTGTAATGATTATGGGTTGGATGTGATATTTTTGTTTATTGTGGCTAAAATAGCCTATGTTGTCTTTTGTGGCTAAAATAGCCAAAAAAAACCACAAACTCATCTTCCCAAACGGTGTTGGGTTTTTTTTTTTTTTTTTTTTTTTTTTTTTTTTTTTTTTTTGTACTTGGTATATAATAAACCTGTGCATGTAAAGATTTAAGTGTTGGGTAATGAAGGTTTATAAAGTAATATGGCTAAGGAAACTTAAAAGTGAACTAAATGAATGATGTAACTAGTTGCCCATAGTCTGAAAAAACTGCGTGTTATTGTGTTTCAAAGAACAACTTAGTTTGGCTGAGACTTTGGAGGGCTCAGTCTGGCTAAGTGCTTCGGGCTTAGTCTGGCTGAGGCTTTGGAGGGCTCAGTCTGGCTGAGCGCTTCGTTTTTAGTTTGGTTGAGGCTTTAGAGGGCCCAGTCTGGCTGAGCGCTTCGTGCTTAGACTGGCTGAGGCTTTGGAGGGCTCAGTCAGACCGAGCACTTGGCTGAACGCTTCGTGCTCAGTTTGGCTAAGAGCTTCATGCGCAGTCTGGCTTAGGCTTTGGAGGGCTCAGGCTGGCTGAGGCTTGGTGAATATTTGTTCATTAAGGCACAACACAAAAAGTGGGGAATTCAAATTGTTGGCATTAAGGTACAGTCCTGCATAAGTTGATGCATTATATGGCTAGCACAAAAATGAACAAGTGTTCCGAATAGCAAAATGAAACATACAACAATTGAATTTATGCAAAAAACAAAAGAAGTCGTTTTACTAGAAATAGAGTTTCAAGTGCTCGGCATTCTAAGGGTGAGGGTGGTCTCTTCCTTCCATTCTAAGTGCCTGAGCAGGGTCTAGCTTTAATGATGTAAGGTCTTTCCCACTTAGCTGCGAGCTTCTCCTCGGTCAGGTTTTTAGTGGCGAGGGTTGTTTTTCGAAGGACGAGGTTTTCCGCTGTGAATTCCCTAAGTCAGACTCTGCGATTATAGTGCTGCCTCACTTTCTGTGGGTATGAGGCCAGTCGGACGGCAGCTGTTTCTTGCAGTTCTTCGATGACGTCCAAGTCGACCCTCTAGAATTTTTCGTTCAGTTATGGATCGGGATTGATGACCCTAGGTGTCGGTAAGCCCATTTCTATGGGGATGACTGCCTCAGCACCGTATGTTAGGCAAAAAGGGGTCTCCTTAGTCGGAGTTTTGGCTGTCGTCCGATAAGCCCAGAGGACATTCGGCAACTCCTCTGCCCAAAGTCCTTTGGCGGCCTCCAATTTGGTCTTAATGATTTTCAACAGAGAGCTGTTGGTAACTTCTACCTAGCCATTAGCTTGAGGATGGCTAGGGGAAGAAAAACAGGTCGTAATGTTGAGCTCATCACAAAATGTTCTGAATTTGGCATTGTCGAACTGTTTGCCATTGTCGGAGACAATGGCTTGAAGAGACCCAAAGTGGCACACAATAGACTGCCAAATAAACCTGGTGGTATTCTGCTCGGTAATCTTGGCAAGGGGCTTTACTTCTACCCATTTGGTGAAGTAATCAATGGCAACTAGAGCAAACTTCACTTGGCTTCAGCCGGTCGGCAGGGGGCCTACGAGATCGATGCCCCATTTGGCAAATGGGTAAGGATTGCTAAGAGTGATCAGCCATGTGGGATGTTAGCGAAACGCTGGCATTTGTCACATTTAAGCATAAAGTCGATGGCGTCTTGGTTCAGTGTGGGCCAAAAGTAACCCATGCAAAGGATTTTATGAGCTAAAGATCGTACCCTAGAGTGGTTACCGCAAATGCCTTCATGTATTTCTTTCATGACGTAGGTGGCTTGATCATTATTGAGGCATCTGAGGTATGACCATGAAAATCCCCTCTTATATAAGATGCCATCGACAAGGGCATAATTTGAGGACCGGGCCCTGACTTTGGCGGCCTCCTATCTATCTACAGGTAGTATTCCCTGTTCTAAGAATGTGATAATGTCCTGGGCCCATGGGATAGGCTCGTCTTGGAGCAGATGAATTGCTTGCTAATCCGGTGAAACTGCTGGATGGGTCAAGTATTCAATTCGGACGCCATGGCTGAGGTCTAATTGATTTGCTGAGACTAACTGTGTCATTTCATCTGCTTGGGAGTTCTCTGCCCTGCGGACATGCTTGATGTGAAAGGTACTAAAAAGGCGGGTGAGAGGAAGAGCGATGTCTCTGTATGATCGCATTGCTTCCTCATTTGCATCAAACTCGCCCATGATCTGTCCGATCACCAACCAGGAGTCGCTGAACACTTGGAGATGGTCGACCCCAATCTCTCTAGCCAAGCGGAGACCGGCTATTAGGGCCTCGTATTCGGCTTGTTTGTTACTTGCTATAAACAAGAATCGGATGGCACATTTGAAGTATTCGCCCTCCGGTGTGGTGAGGATTAAACCAGCTCCATTACCCTCTTTGCGGGATGAACCATCAACACTAAGGGTCTAGGAGTGGAGGTCTTCTGTATTAGTAGTGACGTGTGCTGGTGGAGGAGATGCGTTCAGATTGAGATTGGTGAACTCCAAGACAAAATCGGCACCAGCCTGGCCTTTGATAGCTGTTCGGGGTCGATAAGAGATTTTATACTGGCTTAGTTCAACGGACCATTGCATGAGTCTGCCGGACGATTCTGGTTGTTGCATGACCTTTTTCAAAGGTTGGTCAACGAAGACCACTGTTGAGTGGGGTTGGAAATAAGGTTGGAGGCGTCTGGAGGCGATGACCAGAGTGAGGGCCATTTTTTCTAACAAGGGATAGTTCTCTTCTGCCCCCCGAAGTGCGCAGCTGATGTAGTAAACCGGGTACTGGATGGAGCCGTCTTCTCTGATGCTTATAAGGATCATCATGAGTTAGTCCATGGAATGATGGAAGCATTTGTATGGTGCTAGACTTAATCTCATAATGAGCAGCAGTGGTGTTGGGTAATTGGATGCATGATGGTGATGTATATGCAGTGGGTGTAAAATAATCTTTAAGTGTCCGGTTGGGCACATTCGGGACATCAGGATTTGCCATCTCTAATGGCTCAATGTATGAATATGAATATTCAAGCCTAGGAACACGGGCAGAAGCCTTAAGTCTCCTAAGGGTCCTTTCTAGTTCAAGGTGCAAACTCCACAATTCAGGGTGACAAGAACGACACCCGTGCATACACTACCCACACACACACAAAAAGTTCGACTCTGTGCACTAAGTTATGAAAGCAGAATGCCAAAAGAGAAATACTCACAGCGGTTTAACGAAAACGCTTTACTCGTCTTGTGGGTGCTTGACGTGTAGACGTTGTCTCCAACCCCCAATTGAGCTTGGACTGTCGTTTTAGCACTTTGGTGCTTTGCTTGTGAGTGTTTGCTTCTGTTTACTCACTTTAGTGCTGCGGTTTTTTTTTATTTTTAAAGTTCGGCTGTGCTCCGCTTGCACTTCAATGATAGCTCCAACTTCAAACACTCTGCACACTTAGCAACACCAAAAGCATAAAATCCTAAACTAAAAATTAAAATAAGAATGTAACTTTAAATTAACTAATTTCGCCAGAAATCGGCGCCAAAATTTGATGGGTCGTTGAACACACCAAAAATAATTACTAAACTATATACAAATTCTATCCGAATAATGGCAAGTCCAAGTATCGATCCACAGGGACTATTGTGAAATTAAACTAATTTAATTGTTAAATTCCTAAATTAATTTTGATAAAAAGATTGAATGATCATAACCTAATTTAATAACGAATAAATTAAACTAAGGAATTAAATTATCAATAATAAATGAAATTGGGTTTACTGAATTGGGGGGAAAACTAGGGCAAAAAGTCCACCACTAGCCACGTAATTAGGGTTTCCAATTGAAATCAATTATGCTACGGTTCGAACGAAATAATGCTTTGCAACTACAAGTTCAAAGCATTTAACAAGAAAATCATTACATTCAATGTACGAGCACGAACCATCTCAAGTAGTACGAACCGTTCACTCTAAACTAGGGTAGTGACACGACTCGTCCCTCGTAGTATGATTCGTCTCATACTTGAATGTGAAAGAATATAAAACTCATGTATGGATAACATTCAACAATCATAGAAAGTCAAATATTCGAAGAGATAATGAAAAATATATATATGAACTTCTTAAATCACCATACAATTGTTCAAACCTTTACATAATTAAAAATCAGAAAGAAAACAAAATAATTACATGGCTAGGGTTTCATCAAAACCCTAGAAAAGACGACTAGCCACTCATGGAGGAGTGGAGAGAGGAAGAAGATGAGGAAGAAACCACCATGGGAGACATCCTTGAAGCTTTTTGTTTCTCTTCCCTTCCAAACCCTAGCCTCTCCCTTTAGGTCAAAACAACTTCAGAACCCTAAAAAGGCCTTTTCCTTGCCTTTTTATACTTCCAATCTTGTCCAAACAGGTTTAAAATGTCGGGTTGACTTTCCCAGAAAAGTCAACGCACGTGCGGGAAAGTCAACGCACGTGCGGGAAAAGTCAACGCATGTGCGGGAAAAGTCAACTCTCTCCAACTTCTGTCTTTTTGCCCATTTTATGCTCTGACTATGTACAACCTGATTAACATTCAACACACATAAAGTATACAGTTTGACCAGCAAGTGAAGTTAAGAGATTCTAATTAACGGCCTCAATGATGTACATTTCGGCATTAATCACATTCCCCAACTTACTACTTGCTAGTCCTCAAGCAAGTAAAATAAAATAAAATTAAACAAAATCTATCTATTTCCTCTTTCGTGGGAAAACGGTTGCATTTAGCATATGCAACAAGCCTTTATACCACAAGGTTACCCCAAGTGGACAAGTAAAGTCTCGTGAGGGTTTCCAGAAATGATACCCACAAACATTAACATATTCATATATACTCAACAACAAATGACCACACTACTCCACCTAACAATCAACTTATGTGCCACTACAGTGTGATATTGAGACATCATGAGTCATTAAAGGCACAGTGGACAAGCATGAAGGAACCTATTGAGTCGAAACCACAATTCAGTGCAATCTCAAAAAAAAAGGAGACTTTTTTTTTTCTTTTTTTCTTTTTTTTTTTTTTTAGTAATGGTCGTCGTCCCGCACGTGCGGGGCCCAAGCCGCACGTACGGCTTGGTTGATGCACCAATGCCCGCACCTACTTTTAAAGCAGGGGGCAACTTTGATTTTGAGATTTTTTTTTTTTTTAACAAGTACAACAAATTTTTATTATTATTATTATTATTTATTTTTTAAATGAACAAGTATAACACCCTTTTTTTTATAAAAAAAAAAAAAAAAAAGAAAATAAACATGAAAACATGCCCCATTTTTTTATTTTTTATTTTTTAAATGTGGTTGAATACTTGATTTCCAAATACCACAAAGCAGAAATCAAGGTCTTACCCAGGCTAGAGAGGGTCCCTTCCACCCACACGCATGCAATGACCTTTTTCTGCCACATTGCAACAGCATAGTTTAACAAAACAAGAAGCACTCGCGAGCGTACATGCTTCAAGAAAATGGGAAACTAACTCCTAACACCTAACAAAAGGCACCAGAGTTATGGCATAAAGTTGCCACTTCAGAATCCCCCAGGTAATAAAACCCAGCGTAGTTTATAGCCTTCGGGCTAGTACAACCTAAATATACTTAACCATTTCTACCTTCAATTGACATCCGAAATAAATATAGCAAATAAGAAAATAACGGAATGCCTACTAAAGGTATAATCTTCACGCGAAAACCACGGTACTACTTTTCTCCTAACTGTGTTTGTAACTTTCCCTATTCTCCAACAAGGTGACAGACTTGGTTGATTCGGTATCCAGAATCGAGGCGCATAAAAAGCTACCTCAACCTATGGGGCTGCCATACAGAGTTCAAGCCGAGGTAGTTTTGAAGCAATCTCCACACCCCCGGGTATTTAAACCTTTGCGTTCTAGGTTTTGCCATTCGAACTCTAGTTTCCACCGTCTCAGTTGGTCTCCTAGGAACTCACTACAAATACGGTTAGGTGGCTATACCAGACCGTCAGATGCCGTTCGGGCACGGCTAACACCAAAGGAATTACACCTTTAGAGGATTTAAAGTCTCCTAGACGCAAATAAAGTATAATGAGAATAAAGAAAAACAGAATAGCATAGAAGGGAAAGAAAAAGAATAAGGAATCAATCTATCAATCATAATAAAATGGGTCCATCAAACCCCTGGGTAAGGAAAATGATCCTTCCTAGTCGAGGAATTTAGTCTCCTATAATCAATGCACACTCGCCACCCAGTAGTGGTTCGTTGTGTGGGGACTAACTCTCCTCCTCATTCTCAACAACGGTGATGCCGATTTATTGGGCACCACTTGTGTGGGACTTACCCCTTGTTATCTGAGATGGGGTATATAATACCCGCATCCAACAATTTTAATACCTCATTTTTCACCACCTCTTTCATGTTAGGATTCAGTCTCCATTGCATTTCGCGAGAAGGTTTGGTGTCCTCCTCTAGGTGTATATAATGCATGCACATGGAGGGATCTATCCCTTTCAAATCAGCCACTAACCACCCTATAGCACTCCGATGTGCCACGAGAACACTCATTAACTGACTCTCCTGCTCTACAGTCAAGTCAGATGCAATGATAACTGTAAAGTCTCCTGGGGTCCTAAAAATGCATACTTGAGTGTGGCCGGAAGTGGCTTCACTCAAGTGTAGGTGGTGTGACCAAAGATGGTGTGGCACGCTCTCTCGACAGAGGAGGAAGTGACTCAAACCGGGCTTTCCATGGAGGAAAATCGGTGTAGAAGAAGAATTAAGTAAGACATTCACCTCCTCAACTGACCCATCAATATCCAAATTTTCAAACCCCAAAATGAGCTAGACAAGCCTCTAAAGGGTCCTCTACAAGAATGGAGGGCAAAGCCTCCCCACAATCTCATCCACAACATCCACTAATAAGCACTCCTCTCTCTCATGAGGTTGTTGGGATGCTTGGAAAACATTAAGTTTCACTTGCATGTTGCCAAATGAAACTTCCATAACCCCGGTCCGACAATTGATGCATGCATTGGCCGTAGCCAAGAAAGGTCGACCTAAGATCACCGGGATTTGTTTCTTAGAACTGGCTACCAGGTTCCATATCTAACACCAAAAAGTCAACAGGGAAGTAGAACCTATCAACCTTAACTAGCACATCCTCAATCATGCCACGTGGCATCTGGGGACCGGTCAGCCAATTGAAGAGTGACAGTAGTGGGCTTCAACTCGCCAAGCCCAAATTCCTCGTACACAGAGTACGGCAATAAATTGACACTAGCCCCTAAATCCAATAAGGCCCTATCAATGAAATGGTCCCCTATAATGCATGCAATGGTTGGGGCACCCGGGTCCTTAAGCTTAGGAGGTGTGTCATTCAACAAGATGGAGCTTACTTGCTCCGTGAGTAGGACCTTTTGGGACATATGTGTCCTAGATTTACGCTTTTGCGTACAAAGGTCCTTTAGAAATTTGGCATATGATGGTACTTGCTTAATTGCCTCTAACAGGGAGAGGTTGATTTTTACCTGTTTAAAGACCTCTATCATTGCCTCCATAGATGACGTCTTCTTATTAAAAGGGGACGGTGTATCAAGGCACTGGGGAAAGGGTGCCTTAGGCACATATGGTGCCTTGGGCTCAAGTGAAGTGCTAGGGACTAAGTCATCCCTCTTAAGTGTTTCCCCCTCACCCTTGCTCTCATTGGGTGTACCACTGTGGTCACCCTTCCTAACTCTAGTTGCATCAGACGCAACTGACTGAGGTTCTAACTCCCTACCACTTCTCAAAACAACCACCGTCTGCACTTGCTCATGTTGCTTCCCATTCTCACCCGAACTCTCTGCCCCGTATTGTCCCTTAGGGTTGGCCACAGTTTGACTTAGTAATTTTCCCTCCTCTCTCCGATTCATGTTGTTAGCCATTTGACCAAATTGGGTCTCTATCTTGGCAATAGAGTGAGTGTGGAAGTGAACTACCGGTGCTAACCCCTTAAGTTCTGAGAGAACTTCCAACACCTGAGTCTCAAAGGCAGAGTTGCCCTGAGGAACAGGCGGGGGTTGTGGTTGTGGTTGCCGGTATGGTTTGGGGGGTCGATAAGGTTGCGGTGGTCGGTAAGATGATTGGTTGGCAAAATTATTGAAATTCTGCCTTGGTGGTGGAGGATTGTAAGAAGTGCCTTGTGAGGGGGTCTCCATGAGAAATTAGGGTGATTTCTCCATCCCAGATTGTATGTGTTGGAGTATGGATCATTACCGGGTTGGAGAATCCTTGAGCCGCATTCACATGCTCTTGGACTAACTCCAGAAATTGTGATGCCGAAGGGCACTCACTCAAGTCATGAGCAGGGCTCGCACAAATAACACATGCCTCGTGAAATTGAGGCTGATCTTGCTGGGTAGGGGCATGTCCCGTAGCTAACAATTGGTCCATCTTGCGGGACAATACCTCTACTTGTTGGGCTAACTCTAGGTTTTGCCCGACCTCATAAATGCCCCCTCTTCTTGGGGCTCCAACTACTGGTTGCCGGACTTGCCGGGCTGCGGAGGCATGGTGAAGGGAATTATCACTTAAGTTCTCAAACAATTGCCATACCTCAGCATCATTTTTAGACATAAATGTCCCACCACAGGACGAATCCACCATTTGGCGGTGCGGCTCAGTTAAGCCATAATAAAATGTTTGAACAAGTTGCCAATTAGACACTTGGTGGTAGGAACACTATTGGAGAAGGTCTCTAAGTCTTTCCCGCGTCTCATGGAATTGTTCGCCATCCATTTGAGCAAAGTTTGTGATGGCTCGCCTAAGTTGGTTGGTTTTACCTATGGGAAAGTACTTCTCCAAGAATCGTTGTTGTAATTGGTCCCAAGTTGTGATTGAATTAGCAGGTAAAGAATTTAGCCAGTGTTTGTCTTTATCCTTTAACGAGAATGGAAACAATCGCAACATTAAGGCCTCATTTGTGAAATCTGGATCCTCACTGTCGAGCAAATTTTCAGAAATCATTCAAATGCTTATAAGGATCATCATGAGTTAGTCCATGGAATGATGGGAGGATTTGTATAGTGCTGGACATAATCTCATAATGAGCAGCAGTGGTGTTGGGTAATTGGATGCATGATGGTGATGTATATGCAGCGGGTGTAAAATCCTTAAGGGTCCGGTTAGGCACATCGGGACATTAGGATTTGCCATCTCTAATGGCTCAATGTATGAATATGAATATTCAAGCCTAGAACACGGGCAGAGGCCCTAAGTCTCCTAAGGGTCCTTTCTAGTTCAAGGTCCAAACTCCACAATTCAGGGCGACAAGAACGACGCCCGTGTATACACTACCCACACACACACAATAAGTTCGACTTGGTGCACTAAGTTAGTTCAAGGTCCAAACTCCACAATTCAGGGCGACAAGAACGACGCCCGTGTATACACTACCCACACACACACAATAAGTTCGACTTGGTGCACTAAGTTACGAAAGCAGAATGCTAAAAGAGAAATACTCACAGCGGTTTAACGAAAACGCTTTACTCGTCTTGCGGGTGCTGGCGTGTAGACGTTGTCTCCAAACCCCAATTGAGCTTTGACTTTCGTTTTAGTACTCTGGTGCTTTGCTTGTGAGTGTTTGCTTCTGTTTACTCACTTTAGTGCTGCGAGTTTTTTTTTTTTAAAAAAAAAAGCTCGGCTGCGCTCCGCTTGCACTTCAATGATAGCTTCAATTTCAAACGCTCTGCACACTTAGCAATACCAAAAGCATAAAATCCTAAACTAAAAATTAAAATGAGAATGAAACTTTAAATTAACTAATTTTGCCAGAAGTCCCCGGCAACGGCGCCAAAATTTGATGGGCCGTTGAATACACTAAAATTAAATACTAAACTGTACCAAATTCTTTTAGAATAATGGCAAGTCCAGGTATCGATCCACAGGGACTATTGTGAAATTAAACTAATTTAATCATCAACTTCCTAAATTAATTTTGATAAAAAGATTGGTTGTTTATAACCTAATTTAATAACGAATAAATTAAACTAAGGAATTAAATTATCAATAATAAATGAAATTGGGTTTACTGAATTGAGGGAAAAACTAGGGCAAAGAGTCCACCACTAGCCACGTAATTAGGGTTTTCAATTGAAATCAATTATGCTATAGTTCGAGCAAAATAATGCTTTGCAACTACAAGTTCAAAGCATTTAACAAGAAAATCATCACATTCAATGTATGAGCACGAACCATCTCAAGTAATACGAATCGTTCACTCTAAACTAAGGTGGTGATACGACTCATTCCTCGTAGCATGGTTCGTCTCATACTTTGAATGTGAAGGAATAGAAAACTCATGTATGGATAACATTCAACAATCACAGAAAGTCAAATATTCGAAGAAATAATGAAAAATATATAAAAGAAACTTCTAAATCACTATCAAATGTTCAAACCTTTACATAATTAAAAATCAAAAAGAAAACAAAATAATTACATGGCTAGGGTTTCATCAAAACCCTAGAAAAGGAGACTAGCCACTCATGGAGGAGTGGAAGGAGGTAGATGGAGAAGAAACCACCATGGGAGACATCCTTGAAGCTTTTTGTTTTTCTTCCCTTCCAAACCCTAGCCTCTCCCTTTAGGTCAAAACAAGTTCAGAACCCTAGAAAAGCCTTTTCCTTTTCTTTTTATACTTCTACTCACTTCCAAACAAGTTTAAAACGTCGGTTTGACTTTCTCAGAAAAAGTCAACGCACGTGCGGAAAAGTCAACTCTGTCTAAATTCTATCTTTTTGCCCAATTTATGCTCCGACGATGTACAACCTGATTGACATTCAACACACATAAAGTATACAGTTTGACCAACAAGTGAAGTTAAGAGATTCTAATTAACGGCCTCAATGATGTATATTTCGGTCTTAATCACATCCCCCAACTTACTACTTGCTAGTCCTCAAGCAAGTAAAATAAAATAAAATTAAACAAAATCTAACTATTTCCTCTTTCGTGGGAAACGGTTGCATTTAACATATGCAACAAGCTTTTAAACCACAAGATTACCCCAAGTGGACGAGTAGTAAAGTCTCGTGAGGGTTTCCAGAAATGATACCCACAAACATTAACATATTCATATATACTCAACAACAAATGACCACACTACTCCACCTAACAATCAACTTATGTGCCACTACAGTGTGATATTGAGATATCATGAGTTATTAAAGGTACAGTGGACAAGCATGAAGGAACCTATTGAGTCGAAACCACAATTCAGTTAATACAAAAGTAAGTTCCCTATACTTGTGCATGCTAGTAGACAAGTCATGAGTACCTCGGTGTAAAATGCAATCTCCATATTAGTTAACTATCCACTATAATAGCCCAGTGTAACTCATAATAACACCCAACATATACAGAAAAACTAACCTGTTGCAGCCAAGATTCTCAATTTTTTTTTTTTTTTTTTTTTATGACTGTGCAATGTCCTGATCCATTAAGCTTTCTAATCAACCCATGTAGCAAGTTTTGGGCCAATGACTCCCAAACCAGACGGTTTTAGGGCATTAGGTGTAGAGACACCCCTACGGGCTTAATAACTCGAGTTGAAAAGGCTACGAACCCGAACTAGTCATTCTTCTTATTTTTCCTTAACTGTTCAATGTCCAAGTCCCTTAAGCTTTCTAATTAACCCATGTAGCAAGTTTTGGGCCAATGACTCCTAAACCAGATGGTTTTAGGGCATTAGGTGTAGAAACACCCTACGGGCTTAATAACTCAAGTTAAAAAAGGCTATGAACCCAAACAAGTCACATGTTTTTTTTTTTTTTTTTTTTTTTTAAGAATCTTGGCTGCTTATTTATTCTTTTCTGCAACTCTAGCTATTATCAATGATGTACACCAGGGATTATAATAAAAAAGATCACCGCTATGATAATGTGTTCATGTGAATTAAGGCATACTCATGACAAGTGTACTAAAACCATAAACACAAACAACTCTCCTTGTGCAAACATCGCATGCAAGTATCTACCCAATAAACCCTTTTCATACAAGTCTACTATGCTCTCCAATTAACATATGCAAATATCATCACCCTACTAGCAAAAAGTCACATCAAGTGAAGTAATGCAATCAAATGAAACAGGTATAAGCATGAATTATGAGCCAAATAGAAATGCACAAAAGAAAATATAACCCTCATCCCCCAACTTGAATATGACATTGTCCTCAATGGAAAAGTAAAGAGAAATGAGAGAATATTACCTGAATTGTAGGTGCACATCCAGGAGGCACATATACACACTTCACACTTTTTGCTTTTTTTTTTTTTTTTGAAGAAAAGAAAGAACGAAAAATAAAAATAAAAATAAAAGATAAAAATAAAAAAATAAAAAAGACAAAGCAATATACAACCGGGAACTACGGGAAGCCGGTGGCGGTGGCGGTGGCGGTGCCGAAGAGATGGAACCTCTGGCCTTTATGGAGGCCCGAGCAGATACACGTCCCACATGAAAACACACGTTGGCCCACTAATGTTCCACATGCAATCCCTTTTTTTTTTTTTTTTTTTTTAATGAAAACAAAAACAGATAAAATAACCTAAACTAACCGATTTTTTTTTTTATTCTATATTATATATATATATATATATATATTTATAGAAGAGAAGAAAATAAAAATAAAATAAAAACTAAACTACTTATTAATTAAATGAACAATTACAGTATAGAAGAAAAATAAAAATAACATCACTAACTACATAAGTATAATAAAAAAAAATAAAACCAAAGTCTACTAACTAATTGAACTAACCATAATCACTACGAAACAATTTAAACTAAACAAATATAGCCAATAAAAAAAAACTAAATTAAGATTATTGTTCGTACCATGATTTCTAAAGTTTTTTTTTTTTTTACGAAAATAGAAAATTAAAAATAAAATAAATAAATAAATTTCGAATTTTTTTTTTATAAAAAATTCTAAATAAAATAATTGTATATTTATTTATCTATTTTTAAAATTTATTTATGTATTTATTTAAAATTTATTTACTTAAATAAATTAAAAATGAAATTAAAAAAATAATAAAAATAAAACAAAACCAAACATTATTATTTTATTTTTTTTTAAACAAATTTTTTTTTATTTTGATTTTGATTTTTTTTTTTTTTTTTTTCCTTCGCAGTTGCCGCGCACCTGCTTATTAAGCAGAGGGCGAACTCACCAAATGCTCAATTTCCCGCACGTGCGGCGATTCTCCTCCTCACAGATTTTTTTTTTTTTTTTTAATCGTCGTCCCGCACGTGCGGGGCCCAAGCCGCACGTGCGGCTTGATTGAGGTTCTCCAGCTCGCACCTGCATTTAAAGCAGGGGGCAATTTGTTCAAAGTCACATTTTTTTTAATATTTTAAATTTGTATTTGTTTACAATTGAACATGTATAACCAAAAAAAAAAAAAATTTACTTTTTTTTTTTAAATTGAACAAGTATAACCCCTTTTTTTTTTTTTTTTTTAAACACAGAAAATAAACATGAAAGCATTTTTTTTTTTTTTTTTTTTTTTTTTTTTTTTTTTTTTTTAACTAACTCTAGCACCTAACAAAACACACCAGAGTTATGGCATAAAGTTTGCCACTCGTTCAGAATCCCCCAGGTATAAAACCCAGCATAGTTTATACCCTTCGGGCTAGTACAACCTAAATATACTTAACCATTTTCTACCTCAATTGGCGCACGAAATAAATATAGCACATAAGACAAACGGAATCCACTAAGGTTAATACCCACGGTACTCCTAACTTTTCCTCCCTAAGGCTGTGTTTGTTAACTTTCCCTATGCCTGCCAACAGGTGGGGTCCTGGCCCATAGCTAGTGTTAATGAGTGCGGTAGTGGGCCAGAATCCGAGGGCGCCATAAACTACCTCAACCTAGGGTGTTAAGCACCCCATTTTTAGAACGGCCTGTCGGTGTTGACACCACATTTACCGTCCTCAAGACTTGGACGTCACCGCTTGAACACTCGGTGATTATCCATGTTCGTGTTCGTTTGGAGTTCCCGGAGTTCTCGGCTACGCGCCTTGCCTCAGACCTCCGAACTTGACCGTTTTGTGTCTGGTTTTGCACCAAACACTTGTGCTTTGCCTTGGAGGGGCAGGGAATGCCTTGTGAGGCATCCCCACACACCACCGGCAGTGGCTAGAGGCCACCGGCTGGTTGATGATGCCATCGGCACTATATTGTGCCGGTCGGCACTCTTTTGTGCCGGTCGGCAGTCAATTTTGTCAAAATGACAATTTTGCCCTGCCGACTACTGTGCAGTTGCTTTTTGAGATATTTTGAAGCAGCTGTATAGCATCTGTTTCCCCTTCATACACGTGTATGGAGGGATGAGCCTTTGGTTTGCTTAGCTTGTAAGCTTTGTTGCCTATAAGAGAAGGCTCTCTTCTCTTGGCTCAAGGTTAGAGGAGTTAGACATTTTTAGAGAGAAAAGACAGAGAAGAAGCTCTGGTTTTAGGGTTTGAATTCTATATCTATTCTATCTCTCTTTTGCTCTCTTGTTTGTACACTAGGTGTTTGTGTCTCACTATTGCACATCAACACCTAGTGTTTCACCTTTCCTTGGCTACTGAGGTTCCAAGAGGTTGTTCTTGGTGTTTTTGGTTGGATTAGAGCTTAAGGAAGCAACAACATCATCTTTGGTGAAGAAGGTCAACAAGGGTGAGAAACTTGCTTTATTTCCCCCATTCTTGCATTCCTTTTTTACCTATCTTTGAACTGTTTTTGTGCTTGGTGTTTAATACAAAAAAGTTCTGTTTTTTAGTCCTCTTGATAGTTTATTAAGGGTGCTTTGTGCTTTGGGGAAGTTTAGCCCCTCTTAGGCCTTGAAAGGCCTCATTTTTGTGCTATTTTGTGAGAGCTCCGGGATTTTGGTGTTGGGGTCTCTTCACCACTGAAATCTTGAGGGATTTCAGTGGTGAAGATGATGCCTTGAAGTCCCAAGAAGGAGAGGGCCACCCCCTCTCCTTGTTGTCCTTGAAAAGGACAAGTTTTGGCCTCTTAAGAGAGCCTATGTTTCAAGTGTGTGTTGAGCATGCCATGGCTGTATTTTGTACTTATATTGCCATGTTTTAACTTTGTATTAAGTTGGTTTTGGTCCCTTATGCATGCTTAGCATAGTTGCCATGTAATGCCTTGTAAATGCCTTAACATGCCTTAGGTTGTTAGCCCTAATTTGAGCATGCTTTAGGCTTAGATTCATGAAGATTTTGTGCTTATCTTGACATGTTTTAGGTCTGTCCATAAGTGTTTGGGTTGGTCTTGGCATGCTTAGTATAGCCTCTTTGCATTTTAGGCTTGTTAGCCTTGAGCATGAATGTGTAGCATGCCTTGTTTGCATCATTTCAATGGTTTGAGACCATTTGCCATGTTATTTCAGTCCATTTAACATGCTCATATGTTTGCATTGCATGCCTCTTTGATGTTTCAAGAGCTCATGTTGTATGTTCCTTGGGAGTGCATGTGTGCATGACTTTTAATTTAAACCATATAGATGCCATCTAGGTGGTCTTTTGGACTTAGTTTTATGTGTTAAAACTCTGTTTTGGGTTGCCTAATACATGCCATGTATGGTTGTGTTAAGTGTAGTTCATTGCCTCTTTGGTGAGCCTCAAGTACTTGGGCCATTTGCATGCTTTAATTGCTTGAATTAGTTGGTTTGGCATCTCTATTTTGTGCAATTTCAGAGCTCATGTTGTATGCTAGTGTCCATGATATCCCCTTTCAAGTATGCTTGAGGGTTGCTTACTTAGTGCCTAAGTGTTTAGTCTTAACATATGCATGTGTGTGTGTGTTGGCCTTCATTTTTGGGCATTATTGGCCACTGATTTTAGGCCTATTTGGAGTTGCCTAAGACCGTCATTTGCTTGCTTGCATGCTTATCTCATGTTTGCTTGTATGCTTTGCATAAGTATATTGCATTGTTCACATTGCATGATAGCTAACATGATTAGGTTACATTGCATCAACATGCATTCCTTGTCCCTTGATTTGGTGATAGGGATTGGGATTTTGGTTTGTTTGGTTTGCATGCATTTGAGATTGAAAGTGCACATTTGGTTCTTTGGGCCATCATGCATGGAAATGCGTGATTGGTGGCCCGAGAATCGAGGCACATGTCCCTTTGAGTCACAAATATGAAAAGGGGCATGATTGGTGCACACATTGTTGGAATTACATTGCCATGCAAGTTTTTGCCCTCTGCTGCTGTGAGTTGCAGGTTCTGCAGACATTCAGTGCCGCCGCCGGCAGTATTTAGTGCCGACCGGCAGTCTATTGATGGCCGATGGATGAATTTTGTGCCGGTGACCACATACTTCAGCCGGTGGTGTCCTCAGCCCCAGTGCCTTGAGGAGTAGTTCTGAGACTTTGGCAGTTTTCAGAGGAACAAAGCAGGGAAAACAGAGGCAAGCTAGGCATGGCAGTGCAATTCCGAGCAAGTCCCGAGCGTGCGCTGCATCCGGCCCTCATCTCGGGCGGTTTACTGCTTTAATTAGATTAATTAATTTATTTGATTAATTTAGTTGGACTGTAATATTTTAATTAGCTTGCGTAGTTAATTAATCTGTATATTCTTTTGGTCCCTCCGAGCGAGGGCATAATTGTAATAAGTGTGGGTGAGTGGTTTGTATGTCTTCCAACCCCCACTTCTTTTCTCCCTTTTATTTACCTGCTTATGATGGTAGATTAGGGCACGTCTATTTTAGCATACCTTATGCAATGCATGCGTGCATCCATGCATTTGTCTAAACATGCACCGGGCTCGGTACATCATACAAACTGCATCGTACTTTCAATTCCAAATTGAATACGTGATAGTTGTAGCATTTCACATGCCATTTTAGGGTTAGCCGAGCCTACTCTAAATTGCATCCTTGCCTGTGTTGCATTAGCCACTTAACATGAACTAGGGACATGCATGTCTGCTAACTAGTTTCTTGTTTTGGCACGGAGTACGATGTAAGTATTTATGCTTTAGCATATCGCATGCGTGTGAATGTTAACATGACAGTATGCTTACCATGCGGCTAAATGCTTACATGAGATAAACTGTTTGAATGCCTGTGGGTGAGGTTGGATTGTTTGAGTTGGAAAACTCATTGAAATCCGTGTTTTAGCCTACTTGCGAGTAGCAAAATCCAAAGTGTTTTCAAAACAAACGGATATGCAATGCTTATTTCCAAATTAGGCAATCTAGTCTATACTTGTTTGCTGTGCGCATAACATAGTAATTCTAGGCTAATAACTGGAATAAGAACACATAATGTTTTCAAAATCGGATATCACGGTTAGTAGAGGCCGGTCTTCGGACCGGGCGAAAGGGGGTGCTCATAGCTGACCTTCCCCGATCGTACCCAAGCTCCCGAGCCAAGACATTTGGTGATGACGGACACGTGGCCTTCGGCACCGAGTCAGGGTTTCCTAAATTCCCCATAAAAAAAAATTTAGGTGGCGACTCTGTAATCTGGCAAAGCAGTCCATGTTTGGCACTACTTTTCAAAAATCTGTTTTTCTTCAAAACGATTTGCCAGATTTGGACTCTTTGGTTCAAGATTTAGAACCGCAACACAAAAGGGAGTCCGAACTGTAGAGTGAAGCCCACGGGCGCGTCTACAGTTTCTGGCGACTCTGCTGGGGATGTTTAGAGAGCTTGACTCGAACTCGTGATATCCTGTTTTGATTTCGTTTATGTGTCTCTTTGCATTGCATTTGCATTGGTGCGCCTAGGACACCGTGTTTGCCATCTGCCATTCCTGAACGGTTTGCCGGAGGCTTGTCTTGTCAAGGCATGACCATAAGGCTGACCGGTTATGGGCTCTGACAGCATGGGAACACAAACCCCGGTTTTACCGGGGCACCCTTTTCGACCATTCGACCTAGTGCATATTCGGATCCATAGTGACCATTCCAAACTAGGACAGGTTGCTTACCCGATTTTAGGTTGTTTGAAACCGCTGTGTGCGTAGTGAAACCCTAGCTCCTAACAAAGTAGGACAGGGAAACCCTACCCCAACATAGGGGTGTATTGGTCCTCTTCTACCTGTTATGTGCTTTTAGAGTTTATCTCTGCAGGGAAACGCACATATCAGTTTGCAAAGTTTGAGCATCCGGCCTGAGGCACTGTATCAGTATTGTTGAGAATCAGTTGTGTCTGCGGGTATCAGTTCAGTTTTGAACAGTGATTCTGGGGAACAGTGATCAGTAGTAGAGTGCAGTTGATCGACTACACCCGTGTTTGATCTGTTTGGGGCTGAAATGCTGTTTGTTTTCCGTTTCAGTTCAGAGATTCAGAGGTTGATCGAGAATAACTAGTGTCTTCTCCTTGCTGCGGCAGGACTTAGCATGACGCAGAATTCAGAAGAGATCGTGGTCATGACGGCCGCGTTGGATCCAGGAATCACCCTACAGGATGAAACTACTGTTGACATGCCGCATCCGCCCAGATCGCCGGCCGCGCACCCAGTTTGGGCCCCTCAACTATATCAGGCTCGTGAGCCTACTACATTTGAACTAATGGGGATGATAGGTGATCTTCAAAGATCCGTGACGGATCTCGCCTATGGAATGTCAGTTTCACCGCCAGCCGCACCATATGCCGGGAGCTTCGTACCCCAAGAGCCCCCGTTGTTGGGGCGAATTGTAATTGAACTCAGCCAACCGGAGATGGCCTCCAGCTATGGCAACGACGCATCAAACCAAGTTCTAATCAGGCCGAGGCCAGAGATAAAGGCAAGATGAAGGCAGATGCCGACCCTATCGAACAACTGCTGTGGGCAGTAGAGGCTTTGAAAGCCGAGGGAACAAGCAACAGATATCCGCAGTTATGTCAAAAGCTGTGGAGATGCTTTCCCCACTCCGCCTGAGGGCAATTCCAGTCAATCAGAGAATCGGGAGAGGCCCCGTCATGCCAAAACAGTTCTTCCCCCTCCCAGCCCTGCATCCGGAAAGGATCAGAAACCCAAGGCCGCACCCGCCGATCCGTTTGCTAGTGCATCTAGCAAGAGTGCTCAGGCTCCAAAATACCTGCCCCGAGGGCGCAGGGTCTTCCATGCTCTCTATATGCCATTATCCAAGGCACTTCAAATCCTTGCCGAGAGGGGACACCTTAAACCCCTGGAGCCCGGCCCCTCTCCGAAGAATCTCCCTGCCACACATGATGCTGCTCTGTACTGTGCGTACCACCAGCAGACAGGCCATGCTACCAACAATTGTTTCCGCCTCCGGCACGAGGTGCAAGATTTGATTGACAACGAGGTTATCCTCCCGCCTACTTCAGCAAAGTCCGTCACCACTCAGTTGTTGGATTTTGAGGACACAGATACTGCGAGTATGTAATCAGAAGGTGAACCGCCTGTGGGCAATGCTTGGCGCATTTTTGGATGTGGCGTTTGGCACGCATTTTTGGGCATCTGTTAAATGTTAATTTTCGTAAATTCTGACTTGGGTGTCGAGTCAGTCTTCTGTTTTGTCTTGAGCCTGTCTCATTGTTTTGAGTCAGTCCTTTTGCTTAAGGGTCTGTCTAATTGTAATGAGTCAGTCCCTCTTGTATAGAATACCAGGTGATTTCGGGGTTGTTGCCTCAAACACCGTTTTGTCTTATAAATAGTTGTTTTTTTGCTTTTTGAGTCTGTTCCTGCCGAGGAGCCAGTTATGCCAACAAATCTGAATGAAACAGCCGTGGCTATCATGTGCCGTATTTGTTGCTATTTGAGTTAGCCGTGCCAAAAGGTGTGAATGGAACGACAGTACATACCGCCTACTCTCTTGTGCCTTAAACATCGTCGTAATGACCTAAGCTTTTCATAAAACCCCTTTTCAAACACCGTGGTGATGAAAATGAAGAGGAAGTAATTCCTCGGGTTTTGCAAAATTTTGATCATTCTGAGAGAAAGAAAGGCCTACTAAGCTTTTAATGAATAAAATCATGCTTGTCAGCGTGAGTACTGAGAAGGACCCTGGTTTGATCCAGACTGGTTCCACACTATCTTCAGCGCGAGTGATTTGTCGCTTTCTTAAAAACTTTCAAAAACAAAATGTTTTGCGCAGTCTTGCGAAGACCTGTGTGGAATTGCTCTTGAGATCGTGCAGCCCAGGATCGCTCTCAGCCTCAAGATTCAATCCGTCTGTTGCAAACCGGAATCTGTTCAAAACATTCAACTGTGCCATGAAGCGCCTGTGTGGCCCATTTTGAGGCAGCCCTCGAGCAAGAGGCATCAAAGTCAGATCGAGGAGATCAGATCCACCCGGCAAGGCTCATGAAGCAACCGTGATGACTTCCTGCAAATCAACACCACAGTCACTCTCTTGGATACAGAGAAGCTTCAATCTCAAAACCATTTGGCATGGGCTTGCTACACTTTTTACCCTTTGAGAGGCTCGCTGGGCCGAAAACCCGGAAGGGCGGTCCAGGCAAAAGTTAGAGCAAAGAAAAGAAAAGACAAAAAGAAAAATAAAAAAGAAGCAAAAAGAAAAGAAAAGAACAAACAATAAGCAAAAAAAATGAAAATGCGAAAGAAAAGAAAAGAAGAAAAGAAAAAGAAAAAGAAAAACATAGCTCGCAAGGTCGAAAACCCGCATTGGGCGCCTTGGCAAAAGTTAGAGCCTAAACAGTGAAGGTTAAAATACCCGAGTGTACCTTAACCGGAACTACGTAAGGCTTGATTCCCATGTTTGGGATACGTAGGCAACTTCATCTTGAAGTCCAGCCCCCAACGCTTCCATAGCGTCTCAGTCCATGTCATGGTTTTGATCACTTTTGCCTCCTCTGAATCCAACGTCTCGACTGCAGCAACCTGGAACTACGTGACCAACTTCCTCTTGAAGTCCAACCACCAACACCTTCCAGGTGACTGTGTCGTCCATATATTGATTCAAACCGTCTTCGTCTCCTCCGCGTCTGAGGGTCCGATCGTCGTCAACAAGGACTGGCTTACAATGTGCCGCGGCATCATCCAAACAAGGGGCAACTTTCCGTTGCCATGCATTGCCATAAGTTGCCCTGAGTTACCGTCCAAACCAGGGGCAACTTTCCGTTGCCTTATCCCCCTTTAAGCCAGGGGCAATTTCCATTACCTCCGATCCGAGGTTGCATATCTCGAGGGTAAGTTCCGCGCTCGTCGAGCGTTGACTGTTTGCAAAAATAGTTTTTGAAAATTTTCACTGAGGTTGACTTATTTTCTCGAAAACTATTTCATTTTTCAAAATTGGACCATGTTTGGACCCAAAAGGAGAATTTTCAGTGCTCACAGCCTGATTCGCATGATTTTCAAATCAAAAATCGAATAAGTGTGTTGATCTGACTCTCATTTTGATCAAAACTGTTTTAGGAAGAAAACAAAAAATGGTCAAAGTGACGAACTAGGGGCACAATTGAGTCAGGCCTTCTGTCTTTCCCCCGTCAACATACTCGCCGGAAAGGCGCTCCATTCGTCAGAAGAAATAGCCGTGAGCTAACAGTGTTGGGCGTGAACCTGTGGCTTTCTATTCATCCATCAATCACCCCGGGGAGGGATGAAAAATGAGAGAATAAAGAATAGAGAGGAGTAAGTTGAGAGAAAAGTAAGAAAAGGGTTTTGAGAGAAAAACCGAGCCTGAGGGCCGAGTGATGTGAGTATCACAAATCAGAAAGGGTGGGAAATAATACCCGGAGGAATTGGCTCCTCGAGATGTGAGGTCTTTTGTAAACATGTCCGCGTGTCGTGTCTTTTGATTTGTTGGTCTCGATTTTGGCTTCGAGTCTTTTCCGAGTGTATCTCGTTGTGTTAGGTCGTGTGCCTTTTGTTTCTCTGTTTGAGTCTGTCTCGCTGTGTTCTGTGGTAGGCTCGATACCCCGGTTGTGAACCCCCTTTTCCACAGATTAATCGTTTGTGCTCAGGATGCTGTGCCATTCTCTACATTCGTGCGAAGCAAGAGAAGAAAAGGAAAATTTGGGACATCCAAGTGTGTTTCAACTGCGACCGTGTCAGCTTTTGTGATCCGTCTTGTCAGATTGGGTTATTTGTTCAGGATTTGCTGTGTGCAGAATGAGCCGAGAGCTGTGTTATGAGCTGTATGCAGATCAATCCCCAGTAGAGTATGGGCTGTATTTAGTTCAAGCAGTGGTTTTGTATGAGTTGTTTGCTGTTAGTTGGTTGGTTATCCGATTATCATAGTGCAAGTGCTCAAATTACAAGTATTCACTTTTCAGACAACAGATCAATATCATTTACATTAGGGGTGTAATATGAGGCAATACAGTACAGGGTATGGAATATACACAAATGTAAACACTTTTTCAGACAAAAAGTTTGTTTCATTTCATATCACCTTTTCAAGTACATAAGTTTTGGAAACAAAATCTGCCTGTGGCAGTACAAAGTACCCTAACTACTAACAAAAGGGGAAAATGCAAAAAAGGAAGAAAAATAGCAAAAATCTGTATCAAATGTCCAAAATGGCTCTGCAGCCGTCAATCTGTCCTGGTCCTCTTCCTGGACGAAGGTCCAGGAGCGTCATCAACAGGGGCACCACTAGGGGCATCACCGTCTGAGCTCGAGTCCGAGCCATCATCAGTCTCCTCCGCCTCTGTCTCTGCCTCAGACTCATCATCCGGAACCGGAGCCTGCGAGCTACTCCCGACATGAGTGCGCCCCCCTCTGGTGCGGGGATATGCTCTGCCATCCCGAGTAGAAATGGGAGGTCCAGCTGGAGCGCCGCCCACCGGAGGAATCTGGAAGGGAGGCTGAAAAAGCATGAAAGGTGAACGCATCAGAATACTGAGAATGCCGTGAGCAGTGAATCAGTGCAGAATGCAGTGTATGAGTACAGTGTATGTGAATGCCGTGAGCAGTGAATCAGTGCAGAATGCAGTGTATGAGTACAGTGTATGTGAATGCCGTGAGCAGTTTATCAGTGCAGAATGCAGTGTATGAGTACAGTGTATGTGAATGTCGTGAGCAGTAAATCAATGCAGAATGCAGTGTATAAATATCGTGTATCAGATGCTGTGAGCAGTTTATCAGATGTTGTGCTATGCATCAGATTATGTAAAGCAGTTTGTGTATGGTTTGAGGCTGTGGTCAGGAACAACATACCGGAATACTGTAGAGGGCTAGGAGGTCGAATGTCCGCTGTAGCATCCCCATCATGGAGGCATTCATCTCCAATGACTGCCGGGTGTACTCAGAAGACGCCTGCAAAAGTATCAGATGCATCAATATTCTGTGGAATATCAAATAAACTGAAATGAAATAACAGTGCAAGACGAAGAATGCAGTAATACATACCGGAGGCAAGTCGGGGACACCGACAAACTCATGGTCAGCTGGTGGAGGAGCAAAGGGGATCTGATAGGTCGCCCCACCCTGCCCCCTGAAAGTCAATGCAGCGGGCAGAGCAGGCCAACCGGTCCCTCGCCCTCGCTGGACTCCACCTCTGCCACGAACTCGAGCCCTCCTCGGCGCTCCCCCTCTCCCCGCTCCTGCTCCAGCCGCTGGCGCTGCTGGTCCCCTCTCTCTACTCGGCGGCCGCCACTCAGAGGTCGCATAATGAAGGACCGGACGTACTCCGAGTAATCGCCCTCGCCTCGGAAGCCGTCTGCCTCCCAGCCGATAGTATAATCTGCCATCTGCTCGGCAGTGAAGCGCTCAGTATCCCGCATGTGCTCGGGAGGGTGCACCGGGACTATCTGCTCAGGTAGGCCTAGGGTCTGACGCAAGAAACGCTCACCTAGGTACCAAGCCCGACAGACCGGGCCCTCCAGCAGAATCCGGTAACGTGAGGTCTCATCTGCGCCGGCAAACCGATCCCGCGCCACGGCTGGCAGTGGAGCCCAAGGCCGCCAGGTGATCTGAAAATGAAATACAATTTGTTACCTACTGTTATGGCCAATATATAGTAGAAAGACGAAGCTTAAATGAACTGCAAGTAAAACATACCTCGGCAGGGGTGATGGTGTCAAAGTAGCGGCGGAAGAAGCTGAAGGTCTCCCGGGGCCTCCGCACGCATCTCCCGTCGAAGCGGCGTGAGAAAGGGACGACCAGAGGGGTCTCTGCATCGGGTACAGGAGCGAGCCTAGGAAAGTAGGCGTAAACCCACAACTGCAAGATAAATACCAGTGCATTTATCAGATAAAGCAGAATACAGAAGAGAAAACAGAAATAGCAGAGCCGTGTGTCGTGCAGTGTATTGTGCAGAGTGTACAGTGTGAGTAGTGTACAGTCAGTATGAAGCAGAGTATGTGTGTGCCGTGTGTACAGTATACAGCAAGTGTAAAGCAGACTACAGTGTGCAGTGTGCAGTGTACAGTACAGAAAGTATAGAACTGAAATGAAAGGCAGAAAAGGAAATGTACCTCCCAAGCACGCCAATAGCCCCCGAGCAACTGTCCGCTGCCGCGGGAGACTGAGCTCATATAGCCGTAGAGGGTGGCCAGAGCCGCACCACCCCAATCAAAACGCAAGATGTCCCGGACATCTACCAGTGCGCTGAGAAGGCAGAGGGGCACTGTGTTCGCCCGGTCGGCGAAGAGAGTCGTCCCGAACAGGAACATCAGAAAGCCGCGTGCATATCTCTCCACGGCCTCCGGGGTCATCGGAGCTGCGTCAACGAGGAGGGGCTGGACCCTGAACTGCACCTCGAACCAGGAGTACCGGACGAAGCCAGGGCGCGCGAGAGGCGGTGCCGCGCCGAGCAAGTAGACCTGAGCTGCGATCCACTCATCCATATCGATATCAAAGGGGATCGGATCACCCCCTACCCCGATGCCTGTGAGCACCGAGAAGTCATAAGGGGTCATCGTCATGTCCCCTGCCGCGGAAAAGTGAAATGAATCGGTGGTGTCCCACCACCTCTCTGCCAGGGCAGCTAGAAGAGGCCTGCAAGCAGTAAGCCGGGTCAGACCCCTGCAGAATGCCGAAGCCGGCCTGGTCCACGATGTGTCGAACCGCGTCGGGAAGCTCGCCGTACCACTCACGAGCGACGGTATTCCCATACCCGCGGATGGTATGGGAATCTCCCTGTTTTCAAACAAATAGTTGCAAAGCAGTATAAAATGTACGGTTTTGAAGAAACAGTCAAAAATCGGCACAATATGGCATGCGTGCAAGTTTATCAGATTCAAACAGATACCGGGTGTGTGCTTACAGTGAACTACAACGTGTGATGCGTCAGCGTGTTTGAGTGGTTCAGTGCAAATTGGCATGCGTGCAAGTTTATCAGATTCAAACAGATACCGGGTGCCGGTGTGCTTACAGTGAACTACAACGTGTGATGCGTCAGTGTTTGAGTGGTTCAGATAAATATGGCATGCGTGCATATTATCAGATTCAAATAGTCCGGGTGTCGGTATTTGCAGTGGATACAGTGTGTGCCGTGTGTTTGAGTGATTCAAGGCTAGTGCAGTGTGTGCGCGTGTTGTTCTTAAAGATATCAGTTGCAAGTTTGTTTGTGATCGACTACAATATGCTGTGTATCAGTGTATCGAAACTAAGCAATTAAAGAATCTAATCGGCTGTGGCAGTTGACAGTTAAAAGGTTCTACAGTGCAGAAAATTAAAGCAGAGAAAAGGTGTTACCTCGGAAGCGCCGAAGGATAGGTGAGAGGTCGGCTCGCGTAGGAGAAGCTCGGGATCCAATGCCATGTCAAAGCTGCGAAAATGGCGGAGTCCGTCAGGTGGTAGAACATGGATCGCCGGCCGGTAGGTCGCCGGATCGAACGGGCGCTCGCTCAGCGGGAGGAGCTCACCCCGGGATCCATCTCGTGATCCGAGGGTCCCAACACGCGGGAATGTCGTCGGCCATGTCGAGAATGACGGGAAAGTGGTCGAAGAATGAAAATCGGCTCGGAATACGAAGAGTCAACCGAAAAAGTCAACCCCGAGCGGGCCGGAAATGGCCGGAAAGGCCGGAAGAGAAAAAGGTATGGAAATGAAGAGGAAATCGAGGGGAACAAATCCCGAAAAGGGGAAAATAGCAAAGGAGTGCCGAAATGAAATTTCGATCGGTCGAAAATATCCGAAACGCGATGAACTTCGCGAATCGGACGACGAAAATGGCGTGAAAACGCAAAGAAATGGCGAAATGAGGAGAGAACGAGGCTCTAGAGAGAGAGAGGGATAGTTTTCGGCGCAAGGGAAATAAGGAAATAGGGTTTTGAAACCCTATTTTAAAGAACCCAAGGTGAAAAGTCGAATCTGTCCCCGATCAGCAACTTTTGGCCGGTCGGCACTATTTTGTGCCGGTCGGCACAATATTGTGCCGGTGGAACTTTTATGCAGCCGGTGGCCACCTAGTCCAGCCGGTGATGTTCCCACAGCCTTGTTTAGGCCATGTGGGTAGTTTCTGGTCTTCATAGCTCAAGAAAGTGCAATAAAGTGAATCCCCGATGCTCAACCGGCCTCCGTTTTGACCTCGGACCGTGTCTTCTGTGCGTGGCACTCAGATTCAAGCAAAGATTGTATCCTTTTGTATCCTTTTGTCTTTTACAAGATTCAAAAGTTGCCCCGTGTGCGTTGCACGCATCCATCACATTGTCCGGTGCGTCGCATCGCGCCGTCTTGCACGTCCCTTGCGACTTGCACCGTTTTGCATTTTCGTGTGGCATGCGTGTCATACTTGCATTTCATTTTCCATTCAATGAGGTATGCGTGCCTCATTTTGCATTTCATTGCATCTCGAGGTACGCGTGCCTCGTTTTGCATTTCATTTTCCATTCAATGAGGTATGCGTGCCTCATTTTGCATTTCATTGCATCTCGAGGTACGCGTGCCTCGTTTTGCATTTCATTTTCCATTCAATGAGGTATGCGTGCCTCATTTTGCATTTCATTGCATCTCGAGGTACGCGTGCCTCGTTTTGCATTTCATTTTCATTCAATGAGGTATGCGTGCCTCATTTTGCATTTCATTGCATCTCGAGGTACGCGTGCCTCATTTTGCATTTCATTTTTGCATTTCATTGCATCTTGAGGTTGCGTGCCTCACTTTGCATTTCATTTCATTTCATTTTGGCGTTTTGCATCTTGAGGTATGCGTGCCTCACTTTGCATTTCATTTTTCATTTTGCATCCTTGAGGTATGCGTGCCTCATTTGCATTTCATTTGCATTTCGTTTTGCATTTTGCATCCATGAGGTCCGCGTGCCTCTCTTGCATCTCATTTTGCATTTCATCGCGCTATTTGCGCACCTCATTGTTTTTTTTCCCGGTCTGGCGAGACCTTAAACACGCACGGTCTAGGAGACCTTAAATCCTCGGAAGGTGCAAGACCTTCGGTGCATTTTGAAAGATGTGCGTTGTTACGCACTTTAGTTCTTTCGCATTGTCATGCATCCTTTGATCTACATTTCAATTCAAATCTTGGGGTACGCGTGCCTCAATTCCTTGAGGCATGCGTGTCTCATTTACATATCGCTTTCCATTCCTTCATGGCATGCGTGTCTCACTTGCATCATACATCGCATTGTTTTTTCGCCCCGGTCTGGCGGGACCTTAAACACGCACGGTCTAGGAGACCTTAAATCCTTGGGAGGTGCAAAACCTTCACCCGCGTTGTCTAACGCACCGCGCTGTTTTGCGCATCTCATTGCATTTTGCATGCATCGCATCGCGCTATTCTGCGCATCTCATTGCATTGTTCTGTGCATCCCGGTCTAGGAGACCTTAAATCCTCTGAAGGTGCAATTCCTTTGGTGTTTGTCGTGCCCGAACGACTTTCGGTGGTCTGGTAAAGCCACCTGCCTGTTTTTGCGGTGAGTTCCTAGAAGACCAACTGGGACGGTGAAAACTAGAGTTTGAACGGCTCATGCCTAGAACGCAAAGGTTCGGGATCTCCGAGACTAAAGTCTGGTTTAAATACCCAGGGGGTGTACCCTCGGCTTGAAATCTGTATGGAAGCCCCATAGGTTGAGGCGGCATGTTTACGCCTCAATTCTGGATACTGAACCAACCTAGTATATCGCCCTGTTGGTAAGATAGGGAAAGCTGCAATCATAGTCGTTGCATCATAGTGCATTGTCATGCATCATTTGTAAATACTGCATATGTCATGCATTTCAAAAAAATCCAAAAACAAAAAAAACACATGCATTGTCATGCATCATTTGTAAATACTGCATATGTCATGCATTTCAAAAAATGCATATGTCATGCATCATCGTATATATTGCATATGTCATGCATTCCAAAAACTGCATATGTCATGCATCATCATTGTAGTATAGTGCATATGTCATGCATTTTCTATAAATATCCATTTCCATTGCATTGTAGTTGCATGCATCCACTGCATCATCCTCCATCCATGGCTTGCGCCTTTCCTTGTTGAGCTTGGTCTGGTATGTGCTCATACTTTTCACGTCAAAACACAGTTCTGCATGTGTACGCGCCTATTCCACGTTGGTATGTTGGTTTGAGGGTAGCGGCACCTTTTCTGTGCTAGACATGGCTTGTACGTGTACATGCCCTTCCTAGGCAAAACTTGGTTTGGCCTGCGTGCCATATCCATTGTATCCATTGTAGTTGCATGCATCCACTGCATCATCTTCCATTTATGGCTTGCACCTTTCCTTGTTGAGCTTGGTCTGGTATGTGTCCATACTTTTCACGTCAAAGCACAGTTCTGCATGTGCATCGCGCCTACTCCACGCTGGTATGTTGGTTTGAGGTTGCGGCACCTTTTCTGTGTTAGACATGGTTTGTATGTGTGCATGCCTTTCCTAAGCGAGATACGGTTTGGCCCGCGCGCCATAATCGCATATTACATTGTAGTGTAATTGTTGCATCCGGCATTAGGATCATTGTTCTTTCCTCAGCGGGTCGTCACCCCACTTATGTCAATCCACCCAATACTTGTCCTTGTGTCCGTCTACATCACTCATAGTTCTGCATGTGTATCGCGCCTATTCCACGCTGGTATGTTGGTTTGAGGTTGCGGCACCTTTTCTATGGTAGACGGACTTGTTACTTCCATCAACCTATTTGACATTTGTGTGGTTTCGAATCGCTCACGATTGAATCATGATTCAATTGCTTTGCATGTAGTTTGCATAGTTTCAATTGCATTGCATATCATTTGCATTATTTATACATAGTTTTGTATATATTGCATATCATTTTGCATTCATCATCGCATTGTCATGCATGTTGCTAACAATATCATACCTGTTAAGTTTGCTTTCTTTGCAGGCACGATATTGTATGTACGGCTCATTTGAGGCCGGTGCAACCGGACGAGCCGCACAGGTATTGTATCCTCCGAGTGAGACGTATTGAGAATTGCATAATTCTCTTACATCCTTTCTGCATTATAGTGTAGATTGGCGTATGCTAGCTTATAACTGTCGCATGTGTGCTTCATTACAGCTTTCTTTGCATGATCATAAGTTATGCTCGGCCTTTTGCATCGTCAGTTGCATCTTGCCCCGCCTACGGGCGCATACCTTATCTGCGGCTTGTATGCCTGTGCCTGAACTACGCTGGTTTGATTCCTAAAGGGATACGTAGGCAGCTTGCGAGTTCAACCATTTGCGCTTCGTATGTTTGTCCAAGTCTTCGGCCTTGTCAAAAATGGGTCGTCTCTGGGCTTTGACATTCACTCCCGTCATTGTTATGACTTCCGAGTTCTGTCAAAGAGGGGCAACTGTAGACACCCCATTTTTGACCGTCCTCAAGACTTGGACGTCACCGCTTGAACACTCGGTGATTATCCATATTCGTGTTCGTTTGGAGTTCCCGGAGTTCTCGGCTACGCGCCTTGCCTCAAGACCTCCGAACTTGACCGTTTTGTGTCTGGTTTTGCACCAAACACTTGTGCTTTGCCTTGGAGGGGGCAGGGAATGCCTTGTGAGGCATCCCCACACACCACCGGCAGTGGCTAGAGGCCACCGGCTACTTGATGATGCCATCGGCACTATATTGTGCCGGTCGGCAGTCAATTTTGTCAAAATGACAATTTTGCCCTGCCGACTACTGTGCAGTTGCTTTTTGAGATATTTTGAAGCAGCTGTATAGCATTTGTTTCCCCTCCATACACGTGTATGGAGGGATGAGCCTTTGGTTTGCTTAGCTTGTAAGCTTTGTTGCCTATAAGAGAAGGCTCTCTTCTCTTGGCTCAAGGGTTAGAGGAGTTAGACATTTTAGAGAGAAAAGACAGAGAAGAGCTCTGGTTTTAGGGTTTGAATTCTATATCTATTCTATCTCTCTTTTGCTCTCTTGTTTGTACACTAGGTGTTTGTGTCTCACTATTGCACATCAACACCTAGTGTTTCACCTTTCCTTGGCTACTGAGGTTCCAAGAGGTTGTTCTTGGTGTTTTTGTTGGATTAGAGCTTAAGGAAGCAACAACATCATCTTTGGTGAAGAAGGTCAACAAGGGTGAGAAACTTGCTTTATTTCCCCCATTCTTGCATTCCTTTTTACCTATCTTTGAACTGTTTTTGTGCTTGGTGTTTAATACAAAAAAGTTCTGTTTTTTAGTCCTCTTGATAGTTTATTAAGGGTGCTTTGTGCTTTGGGGAGTTTAGCCCCTCTTAGGCCTTGAAAGGCCTCATTTTTGTGCTATTTTGTGAGAGCTCCGGGATTTTGGTGTTGGGTCTCTTCACCACTGAAATCTTGAGGGATTTCAGTGGTGAAGATGATGCCTTGAAGTCCCAAGAAGGAGAGGGCCACCCCCTCTCCTTGTTGCCCTTGAAAAGGACAAGTTTTGGCCTCTTAAGAGAGCCTATGTTTCAAGTGTGTGTTGAGCATGCCATGGCTGTATTTTGTACTTATATTGCCATGTTTTAACTTTGTATTAAGTTGGTTTTGGTCCCTTATGCATGCTTAGCATAGTTGCCATGTAATGCCTTGTAAATGCCTTAACATGCCTTAGGTTGTTAGCCCTAATTTGAGCATGCTTTAGGCTTAGATTCATGAAGATTTTGTGCTTATCTTGACATGTTTTAGGTCTGTCCATAAGTGTTTGGGTTGGTCTTGGCATGCTTAGTATAGCCTCTTTGCATTTTAGGCTTGTTAGCCTTGAGCATGAATGTGTAGCATGCCTTGTTTGCATCATTTCAATGGTTTGAGACCATTTGCCATGTTATTTCAGTCCATTTAACATGCTCATATGTTTGCATTGCATGCCTCTTTGATGTTTCAAGAGCTCATGTTGTATGTTCCTTGGGAGTGCATGTGTGCATGACTTTTAATTTAAACCATATAGATGCCATCTAGGTGGTCTTTTGGACTTAGTTTTATGTGTTAAAACTCTGTTTTGGGTTGCCTAATACATGCCATGTATGGTTGTGTTAAGTGTAGTTCATTGCCTCTTTGGTGAGCCTCAAGTACTTGGGCCATTTGCATGCTTTAATTGCTTGAATTAGTTGGTTTGGCATCTCTATTTTGTGCAATTTCAGAGCTTATATTGCATGCTAGTTGTCCATGATATCCCCTTTCAAGTGTGCTTGAGGGTTGCTTACTTAGCGCCTAAGTGTTAAGTCTTAAACATATGCATGTGTGTGTGTGTTTTGGCCTTCATTTTTGGGCACTTTGGCCACTGATTTTAGGCCTATTTGGAGTTGCCTAAGACATCATTTACTTGCTTGCATGCTTATCTCATGTTTGCTTGTATGCTTTGCATAAGTATTTGCATTGTTCACATTGCATGATAGCTAACATGATTAGGTTGCATTGCATCAACATGCATTCCTTGTCCTTGATTTGGTGATAGGGATTGGGATTTGGTTTGTTTGGTTTGCATGCATTTGAGATTGAAAGTGCACATTTGGTTCTTTGGGCCATCATGCATGGAAATGCGTGATTGGTGGCCCGAGAATCGAGGCACATGTCCCTTTGAGTCACAAATATGAAAAGGGGCATGATTGGTGCACACATTGTTGGAATTACATTGCCATGCAAGTTTCTGCCCTCTGCTGCTGTGAGTTGCAGGTTCTGCAGACATTCAGTGCCGGCCGGCAGTATTTAGTGCCGACCGGCAGTCTATTGATGGCCGATGGATGAATTTTGTGCCGGTGACCACATACTTCAGCCGATGGTGTTTCCCCTCAGCCGGTGGTATCCCCCAGTGCCTTGAGGAGTAGTTCTGAGACTTTGGCAGTTTTCAGAGGAACAAAGCAGGGAAAACAGAGGCAAGCTAGGCATGGCAGTGCAATTCCGAGCAAGTCCCGAGCGTGCGCTGCATCCGCCCTCATCTCGGGCGGTTTACTGTTTTAATTAGATTAATTAATTTATTTGATTAATTTAGTTGGACTGTAATATTTTAATTAGCTTGCGTAGTTAATTAATCTGTATATTCTTTTGGTCCCTCCGAGCGAGGGCATAATTGTAATAAGTGTGGGTGAGTGGTTTGTATGTCTTCCAACCCCCACTTCTTTCTCCCTTTTATTTACCTGCTTATGATGGTAGATTAGGGCACGTCTATTTTAGCATACCTTATGCAATGCATGCGTGCATCCATGCATTTGTCTAAACATGCACCGGGCTCGGTACATCATACAAACTGCATCGTACTTTCAATTCCCAAATTGAATACGTGATAGTTGTAGCATTTCACATGCCATTTTAGGGTTAGCCGAGCCTACCCTAAATTGCATCCTTGCCTGTGTTGCATTAGCCACTTAACATGAACTAGGGACATGCATGTCTGCTAACTAGTTTCTTGTTTTGGCACGGAGTACGATGTAAGTATTTATGCTTTAGCATATCGCATGCGTGTGAATGTTAACATGACAGTATGCTTACCATGCGGCTAAATGCTTACATGAGATAAACTGTTTGAATGCCTGTGGGTGGAGGTTGGATTGTTGAGTTGGAAAACTCGTTGAAATCCGTGTTTTAGCCTACTTGCGAGTAGCAAAATCCAAAGTTTTCAAAACAAACGGATATGCAATGATTTTTCCAAATTAGGCAATCTAGTCTATACTTGTTTGCGGTGCGCATAACATAGTAATTCTAGGCTAATAACTGGAACAAGAACACATAATGTTTTCAAAATCGGATATCACGGTTAGTAGAGGCCGGTTTCGGACCGGGCGAAAGGGGGTGCTCATAGCTGACCTTCCCCAATCGTACCCAAGCTCCCCCGAGCCAAGACATTTGGTGATGACGGACACGTGGCCTTCGGCACCGAGTCAGGGTTTCCTAAATTTCCCATAAAAAAAAATATTTAGGTGGCGACTCTGTAATCTGGCAAAGCAGTCCATGTTTGGCACTACTTTTCAAAAATCTGTTTTTCTTCAAAACGATTTGCCAGATTTGGACTCTTTGGTTCAAGATTTAGAACCGCAACACAAAAGGGAGTCCGAACTGTAGAGTGAAGCCCACGGGCGCGTCTACAATGGGGCTGCCATACAGAGTTCAAGCTGAGGTAGTTTTGAAGCAATCTCTACACCCCTGGGTATTTAAACCAGACTCTAGTCTCGGAAATCCCAAACCTTTGAGTTCTAGGCTTTTCCATTCGAACTCTAGTTTCCACCGTCTCAGTTGGTCTCCTAGGAACTCACTACAAACACGGTTAGGTGGCTATACCAGACCGTCAGATGCCGTTCGGGCACGGCTAACACCAAAGGAATTACACCTTTAGAGGATTTAAAGTCTCCTAGATGCAAATAAAGTATAACGAGAATAAAGAAAAACAGAATAGCATAGAAGGGAAAGAAAAGAGAATAAGGAATCAATCTATCAATCATAATAAAATGGGTCCATCAAACCCCTGGGTAAAGGAAAATGAACCTTTCTAGTCAAGGAATTTAGTCTCCTACAATCAATGCACACTCGCCATCCAGTAGTGGTTCGTGTGGGAACTAACTCTCCTCCCTCATTCTCAACAACGGTGATGCCCGATTTCTTGGGCACCACTTGTGTGGGACTCACCCACTTGCTATCTGAGATAGGGTATATAATACCCGCATCCAACAATTTTAATGCCTCCTTTTTCACCACCTCTTTCATGTTAGGATTCAGTCTCCATTGCATTTCGCGAGAAGGTTTGGTGTCCTCCTCTAGGTGTATATAATGCATGCACACGGAGGGATCTATCCCTTTCAAATCAGCCACTAACCACCCTATAGCACTCCGATGTGCCACAAGAACACTCATTAACTGACTCTCCTGCTCTACAGTCAAGTCAGATGCAATGATGACCGGTAAAGTATCTTGGGGCCCTAAAAATGCATACTTGAGTGTGGCCGGGAGTGGCTTCAACTCAAGTGTAGGTGGTGTGACCAAAGATGGTATGGCAGGCTCTCTCGATAGAGGAAGAAGTGACTCAAACCGGGCTTTCCATGGAGGAAAATTCGATGTAGAAGAAGAATTAAGCAAGACATTCACCTCCTCAACTGACCCATCAATATCAAAATTTTCAAACCCAAAATGAGCTAGACAAGCCTATAAAGGGTCCTCTACAAGAATGGAGGGCAAAGCCTCCTCCACAATCTCATCCACAACATCCACTAACAAGCACTCCTCTCTCTCATGAGGTTGTTGGGATGCTTGGAAAACATTAAGTTTCACTTGCATGTTGCCAAATGAAACTTCCATAACCCCGGTCCGACAATTGATGCATGCATTGGCCGTAGCCAAGAAAGGTCGACCTAAGATCACTGGGATTTGTTTCTCAGAACTGGCTACCGGTTCCATATCTAACACCAAAAAGTCGAAAGGGAAGTAGAACCTATCAACCTTAACTAGCACATCCTCAATCATGCCACGTGGCACTCTGAGGGACCGGTCAGCCAGTTGAAGAGTGACAGTCGTGGGCTTCAACTCGCCAAGCCCAAATTCCTCGTACACAGAGTACGGCAATAAATTGACACTAGCCCCTAAATCTAATAAGGTCCTATCAGTGAAATGGTCCCCTATAATGCATGCAATGGTTGGGGCACCCGGGTCCTTAAGCTTATGAGGTGTGTCATTCAACAAGATGGAGCTTACTTGCTCCGTAAGTAGGACCTTTTGGGACACGTGTCCTAGATTTACGTTTTTGCGTACAAAGGTCCTTCAGAAATTTGGCATATGATGGTATTTGCTTAATCGCCTCCAAAAGGGGGAGGTTGATTTTTACCTGTTTAAAGACATCCATCATTGCCTCCATAGATGCCGCCTTCTTATTAAAAGGGGACAGTGTATCAAGGCATTGAGGAAAAGGTGCCTTAGGCACATATGGAGTGCTAGGGACTAAGTCATCCCTCTTAAGTATTTCCCCCTCACCCTTGCTCTCATTAGGTGTACCCCCGTGGTCACCCTTCTTAACTCTAGTTGCATCTGGCGCAACTGACTGAGGCTCTAACTCCCTACCACTTCTCAAAGCAACCACCGCCTACACTTGCTCATGTTATTTACCATTCCCACCCGAACTCTCTGCCCCGTATTGTCCCTTAGGGTGGGCCACAGTTTGACTTGGTAATTTTCCCTCCTCTCTCTGATTCATGTTGTTAGCCATTTGACCCAATTGGGTCTCTATCTTGGCAATAGAGTAAGTGTGGGAGTGAACTATCAGTGCTAACCCCTTAAGTTCTGAGAGAACTTCCAACACCTGAGTCTCAAAGGCAGAGTTGCCCTGAGGAACAGGCGGGAGTTGTGGTTGCCGGTACGGTTGTGGGGGTCGATAAGATGATTGGTTAGCAAAATTATTGAAATTCTGCCTTGGTGGTGGAGGATTGTTAGAAGTGCCTTGTGAAGGGGGTCTCCATGAGAAATTAGGGTGAATTCTCCATCCCGGATTATATGTGTTGGAGTATGGGTTATTACCTGGGTTGGAGAATCCTTGAGCCACATTCACATGCTCTTAGACTAACTCCGGAAATTGTGATGTCGAAGGGCACTCGCTCAAGTCATGAGCAGGGCTCGCACATTTAACACATGCCTCGCGGAATTGAGGCTGATCTTGCTGGGTAGGGGCATGTCCCATAGCTAATAAGTGGTCTATCTTGCGGGATAGTGCCTCTATTTGTTGGGCTAACTCTAAGTTTTTCCCGACCTCATAATGCCCCCTCTTTTCGGGGCTCCAATTACTGGTTGCCGGACTTGCCGGGCTACGGAGGTGTGGTGAAGAGAATTATCACTTAGGTTCTCAAACAATTGCCATGCCTCGGTATCATTTTTAGACATGAATGTCCCACCACAGGACAAATCCACCATTTGGCGGTGCGACTCAATTAAGCCATAATAAAATGTTTGAACAAGTTGCCAATCAGGCACTTGGTGGTGGGGACACTGTTGGAGAAGGCCTCTAAGTCTTTCCCAAGTCTCATGGAATTGCTCGCCATCCATTTTAGCAAAGTTTGTGATGGCTCGCCTAAGTTGGTTGGTTTTACCTATGGGAAAGTACTTCTCTAAGAACCGTTGCTGTAATTGGTCCCAAGTTGTGATTGAATTAGCAGGTAAAGAATTTAGCCAGTGTTTGGCTTTATCCTTTAACGAGAATGGAAACAATCGCAACATTAAGGCTTCATTTGTGAAATTTTGGATCCTCACTGTCGAGCAAATTTCCAGAAATTCATTCAAATGCTTATAAGGATCATCATGAGTTAGTCCATGGAATGATGGGAGCATTTGTATGGTGCTGGACTTAATCTCATAATGAGCAGCAGTGGTGTTGGGTAATTGGATACATGATGGTGATGTATATGCAGTGGGTGTAAAATAATCTTTAAGTGTTCGGTTGGACACATTCGGGACATCAGGATTTGCCATCTCTAATGGCTCACTGTATGAATATGAATATTCAAGCCTAGGAACACGGGCAGAGGCCCTAAGTCTCCTAAGGGTCCTTTCTAGTTCAAGGTCCCAACTCCATAATTCAGGGTGACAAGAACGACACCCGTGCATACACTACCCACACACACACAAAAAGTTCGACTCTGTGCACTAAGTTACGAAAGCAGAATGCTAAAAGAGAAATACTCACAGTGGTTTAACGAAAACGCTTTACTCGTCTTGCGGGTGCTTGACGTGTAGACGTTGTCTCAAACCCCCAATTGAGCTTTGACTTTCGTTTTAGCACTTTGGTGCTTTGCTTGTGAGTGTTTGCTTCTGTTTATTCACTTTAGTGCTGCGGTTTTTTTTTTTATTTTTAAAGCTCGGCTGCGCTCCGCTTGCACTTCAATGATAGCTCCACTTCAAACGCTCTGCACACTAAGCAACACCAAAAGCATAAAATCCTAAACTAAAAATTAAAATAGAATGTAACTTTAAATTAACTAATTTCGCCAGAAGTCTCCAGCAACGGCGCCAAAATTTGATGGGTCGTTGAACACACCAAAATAATTACTAACTATACCAAATTCTATCAGAATAATGGCAAGTCCAGGTATCGATCCATAGGGACTATTGTGAAATTAAACTAATTTAATTGTTAAATTCCTAAATTAATTTTGATAAAAAGATTGAATAATCATAACCTAATTTAATAACGAATAAATTAAACTAAGGAATTAAATTATCAATAATAAATGAAATTGGGTTTACTGAATTGGGGGGAAAACTAGGGCAAAGAGTCCACCACTAGCCACGTAATTAGGGTTTCCAATTGAAATCAATTATGCTATGGTTCGAACGAAATAATGCTTTGCAACTACAAGTTCAAAGCATTTAACAAGAAATCATCACATTCAATGTACGAGCACGAACCATCTCAAGTAGTATGAACCGTTCACTCTAAACTAGGGTAGTGACACGACTCGTCCCTCGTAGTATGATTCGTCTCATACCTTGAATGTGAAAGAATATAAAACTAATATATGGATAACATTCAACAATCACAGAAAGTCAAATATTCGAAGAGATAATGAAAAATATATATATGAACTTCTAAATCACCATACAATTGTTCAAACCTTTACATAATTAAAAATCAGAAAGAAAACAAAATAATTACATGGCTAGGGTTTCATCAAAACCCTAGAAAAGACGACTAGCCACTCATGGAGGAGTGGAGAGAGGAAAAAGATGAGGAAGAAACCACCATGGGAGACATCCTTGACGCTTTTTGTTTCTCTTCCCTTTTAAACCCTAGCCTCTCCCTTTAGGTCAAAACAACTTCAGAACCCTAGAAAGGCCTTTTCCTTGCCTTTTTATACTTCCAATCTCGTCCAAACAGGTTTAAAATGTTGGGTTGACTTTCCCATAAAAGTCAACGCACGTGCGGGAAAAGTCAACACACGTGCGGGAAAGTTAACTCTCTCCAAATTCTGTCTTTTTGCCCATTTTATGCTCCGACTATGTACAACCTGATTGACATTCAACACACATAAAGTATACAGTTTGACCAGCAAGTGAAGTTAAGAGATTCTAATTAATGACCTCAATGATGTACATTTCGGCCTTAATCAGTTGACCACCTGTAGACCAGAAAAACTGGTTGTAGATCAAAAAAAGTGGTCAGCCGACCACCTTTACTGGTCTGCCAACCAGAAAATCTGCCAAACTCCAGTTTTGCTGCAACAGAGAACAAGAAAGGGCATAGCAGTGTATTTGCAAGATATGTGTGCACAACCATCCTCCCTATCATTTCTCAAGCTCAAGGGAGTGTGGTTCTCGACTCTCGGACCGCCAACCAAGCATCGCAATGCACGATGGCCGAGAAGCCAAGTTTGCACGAGTCAATGCCAATGAATGCACACAAACAACACATAAGGGTCTCCACCTCTATCATGCTTGATCAAGAGGATCGGCGACTGAGAAATGAGGCGCATTTCATCACTTCAAGTATGAAACGCCCCTCGTTTCTTGTGTTTGGATCAACATCCGATCCAAATACAATGCAATGCAACACACATGCAAACAATCATGCTTATCTAATAATGTTAATGTGGCATGCACAAGGTTCTAACATATGAACAATGCATGCATGGCATGTTTGGAGGCTAAGAACATCAAAGCTAGTAAAGAGCATCTCACAAGAGGCATGCAATACCAAGTTTAAATGGCTAAACCAACTATGGAAAGACCTAAACCATGCCAAAACAGTGGCCTAAATGCGCTGAGATGATAGCATGAAAGACAAGAAAATGATGCTCATGCATTAACCCATGAACAAGCATAGAAGCACAACTCTCAATCATAATGAAGAAGTGACAAATATGAGAGTGTAGCTACACTATATTGTAGACGACCTGAACATCACGGCTCCGCGCGTGAAGGCGCGAAATCCGGTTTGTTCATTAGCTACTACAGTTCGGACTCAATGTCACGGTTCTGAATCTAATCTCGCAAAGTGCAATGCAAGATTGATAAATCACCAAAGTGTCCAAATCCAGCAAATCGTTTTGAAAAACTGATTTTAATAAAGAAGTGCCAAACATGGACTGCTTTGCCAAATACAGAGTCACCACCTAAATGTTTTATTTTGGAAAATTTAGAAAACCCTGACTCGTGCCTGAGGCCACATGTCCCTCATCACCAAAGTTGCCTCGGCTCGGGAACTTGGGTACGAGAGGGGAAGGTCATGCAATGAGCACCCTCGCTCGCCCGATCGAAGGATCGGCCTTTACTAACATGATATTTTGTTTTTGAAAACACGTGCCCTTATTCCGGTTCATTAGCTAGAATTATTATGTGATGCACACCGCATACAAGTATAGACTAGATCGCCTAAGTTGGAACAAAACATCTCGGGCTTGTTTGGTTTGTTTTTGGAGAGTTGTTTTAAAAAAAATTTGGGAGAGTTGTTTTAGAAATTTTTTTGGTTTGTTTGGTTGTATATTTTGAGAGAAAAATTTTTTGTGGGAGTTTGGGATGATTTGATATTTTGTTATAATTGAGTAGATGTGTGTGAGAGAAAAAGTGATTGAGAAGGAGAGAGGAGAGAGAAAAAGTGATTGATTGATGTGTAAGAGAGAGAATGATTTTGGAAATTTTTTGAGAAAAATCTCAAACCAAACAATTTTTTAGAAATTTTTTTCTAAAACTCATCTCTCAAACTCAAACCAAACATACCCCTCATGTTTGTTTGAAAATGGTTTGAAGGTGTTACTCGCAAGTAGGCTAAGACGTGGATTTGCCACCCTCAAGTGAGCTTAGAAAACATGATTTTGCCACTCTCAAGTAATCCAACCTGCACCCACAGGCATTCAGGCAGTTATATCACTTAAGCAGTTAGCCTCATTGTAAGCATGCTTTCATGACAACACTCACACTCATGCAAGGATGCTAAAGCGTAAAAGCTTACCTAGTACTCCAAGCCAAAACAAAAGCTATGTTAGAAATCAATGCATGACGCTAGCTATGTTAAGAATACCTAATGCAACACATGCAAAATGCAACTAAGATAGGCTCGGCTATTCTAAGATGTCATGTGAATGCAACTTGATAACATGTATTCAAATAGGAATTGAAATACAATGCAGTTAGTATGATGCGCCGAGCCCGATGCATGCAAGACAGATGAATGAATGCACGCATGCGAAGCATAAGGATGCTAATTGAAACATGACCTAGAACTAACCATCATAAGCGGTTAAGTAAAAAGGAGAAAGACGTGGGATTGGAAGACATGCACACACTCACACACACTTATTACAAAATTCGCCCTCTCGACGGAGGGTCCGAATAAATCATATAAGCTAGCTACACTAAGCTATTCTAACAAATCTAATAATCTAATTAGACTAATTATTACATAATCAAAATGAATAACTAGCTAACACTAAGCTAATTATTACAACACGTTTAACTAATTAAGCAAATTAATTAAGTTACAAAACCAACTAAGGAAGAAAAGAAGCTGAATTGAGCTGCCACAGCTCTGCCTCGGAATGATGAATGATGCATGCTCGATCGCCTCGCTCGGAAATCCATTTCCATGCCTCATGTTGCCTCTGTTTGCACTGTTTTAGACTTCTGAAAACTATACAAATCTCCAAAACACTTCTGATCCACCTCATGGACATGCTGAGAGGCCATCGGCCAAATGGTATGGTCATCGGCCAAGGGATAAGGGTCATCGACCACTTTTGAGTCCATCGGCCAAATATTGATAGCCGATCGGCCATCTCTTCCTGCAAACTGCTCCTTTTGCTGCAACAGAGCTCAAACAGAGGCATGGCAATACATTTGCAAGAAAAAATGTTGTGCAACTACACCCCTTATCATGTTTGAAGCTCAAAGGAGTGTAGTGCTCGACTCTCGAGCCATCAATCATGCATTTCGATGCATGATGGCCAAAGAGGCCGAATCGCACAATTCAATGTGAATGAAATGCACAAAAACACATAAGGGACCTTAACCTCTATCATGTTTGATCAAGAGGCAAGGCATGCACACACAATGCAATGCAACAAGCATGCAAAATCATGCAATGCAACAAGCATACAAAATCATGCAATGCAACAAGCATGCAACAACATGCAATGTACCAAGCATGTATCAACAATGCAAGCAACAAGCATGCAAAACACAATGCAACCAAAACATGCAAGCATGATGCAATGTAACGACAATTGAACAACATGCAAAGATGGACTTAAACCAAAATGGACAGACCTCAATCATGCCCAAATCAGTAGCCAAAACACCAAAACTAAGGCACCAAAAGGCAAAACATACATGCACACATATTGGTCCATAAACTAGGCAACAATGCACAATCCTCAAACATGAGCAAGGTGTGACAAACATGAGAATGTGGCAATGAAATAACCTCTAAAATTATGTGAGGAATGATGCCAAATCATGCACATAATACAAGCATGGCATGCTAGGAGGTTCAAAGCATAAGGCTAGCCAAGGATCTTGTACCAAGGCCACATGAATCAAGCCCCAAAGGGCCAAGGACAACCAAAACAGTCCTAGATCATGCCAAAATGAGTCTAAAACATGCATGGACCAAAGCCAAAACAAGTCAACATGAAAAGCATAATGCATGATGCAAGTAAGGCCAACAAAGAGGATTACACTACACCTATCAAAACCAAACATGGCATGACTTTGACAACAAAAATCAGAGATGCATCATGGTAAAACAAGACCAAAAATACATTGAAATGATAGCCCAAAGGCCTAAGCATAGAGGCATGCACAATGACCCACTCTTAAGGCATAAAACACCAACTCTTCAAAGTATTGAAAGAATGACAAAGGCAAGTGTATGACCATGAAACATGCACTGAAATATCATTTCAAATGATGCCAAATCATGAGAATAGTCTAAGCAATGCATGCTAGTGGACTTGATACACAAAGCTAACAAGCTAGATTGAACCATGGCTATACAAAACAATGCATGCATGACTAAAACAACATCAAACAGAGCTCAAGCATGGTAAAACATGAGGGAAAGCCTCTTTGAGTTGAGCCAAAACATGCAAGAATGATGGTCCAAACACAAGATACATGTTATGCTAGCATGCAAGATTGCTCTACAAGTATGTGAAGCATGCAAGATGCTATCAAACCAACTTAAAACAGAGTTGAAGCATGCTAAAATAACACCAAAAAGTTGCTGAAATGGAACCAAAACATGCTAAGCAAACATGCTACTGTTATGAGCCATTCATACTAGCATACAAGACACAAGGAGAGGGGATGACCCTCTCCTATTTGGGACCTCAAAACTATCTTTCCACCACTGAAAATCCTCTGGATTTCAGTGGTGAGAAGGCCAAAACAAGGTGGTCCCAATAGCTTAAAATGATGGTTCAAAACAAGGCCAAACAAGGCCTAATAGGGGGTAGACTACCCCCAACACAAAAGTGACCTTAAACAAACATCACAAGCATGAAAAATCAGAACTTTTTACAGTAGAAAGTTAAGCTTAAATCAGCATGCAAATAGGTCTAAAAGCTTAAGCCAAAACAAGGGATTAAAAGGTTAGTTTCTCACCCTTGAAGAACACCTTCAAGAACACAACTCCAGCAGCTTTTCTGAGCTTAAACCAACCCAAAAACACTAAAACCAACTCCTCAGTACCTCAGCAACAAAAGGATGGTGTCCTAGTAGGTGTTTGTGTGCAATAGTATGAATAAATCACACTTTTGAGCACCAACAAGAGCAAACAATGAGAGAGAAGCAAAATATAGAGAGAGAGTGATATATGTTTTGTATATTAACTTTTCAGAACCTCTGGAAAGGGAGAGGGGCTTCCCTTCTTATAGAAAATCAATTCTCAAGCTTGTTGAACAAGCTTGAGTCTTGATTCAATCCCTCCCTACACGTGTATGGAGGATGAGAATTGTGCTCACTAGCTGGCACAGCTGGCACAAAAATATCTGAAAAAGCAGATGGAAAGGCCTCGGCCAAGAAATATGGCCGATCGACCAAAAAGAGTGTCGATCGGCCACCGCTTATAGCCGATGGCACAAGGCCTTGGCCGATGGGTTGTAGGGATGGCCAACAAGCCACCCTCTTCCCTCAGAAGCAAAAACCACAAGTCCTTGGTCCACAACCAAGCACAAAATAAACAAGTTAAGAGATCCTAAGGCGAGGCGCGCAACCGAGACCTTCGGGAACTCAAAATGAACACGAGCATGGATGATCATCGAGTATTCAAACGATGACGTCCAAGTCTTGAGGATGGTCAAAAATGGGGTGTCTACATATATGCACTAAAATCATGTGTGAAATGATGTCAAATCATCCAAACAACACAAGCATAGCATCCTAAGGACCTTGAATCATTAGGCTAGTCAAAGCTATTGCACTACAACCATGCATAACAAATCCCATATGACCCAAACTACTCAAAACAAAGTTGAGGCATGCTAAATCAAGGCCGAAAGCATGCTAAAATATAGGCTCAAAAGGGAAGGAAAGCATGTTCATTCATAGGCTCACAAACAAGGCATAATGCATAACCCTCAAGGGCAATGAAAGAGTGATAAACATGGGAGTACAGCAAAGACATAAGCTCTGAAATTATATTCCAAATGATGCCAAATCATGCATATATCACAAGTAAGGCATGCTAGGAGGCTTAAAGCTTAAGGCTAGCAAAGGCACTTGCACCATAGCCATATCAAGCAAGCCCCAAAGGGCCAAGATGACTCAAAACAGTCCCAAGGCAAGTCAAAACAATGCCAAAAACATGCTTGAAAATGGCCAACATATGCTAGAATGGGAGGGATAAAGCATGACGCATGCAAGGCCAATGAGCATGATTACACTATACCTACCAAAACCAAGCATGAGGTGACTTCACCAACAAAAATCAGAGTTATAATATAGAAAAATAACACCAAAAACATGCTGGGATAGTAGCCCAAAAGCTTAGGCAAACATGCATACGTATTGGCTCATAAACGAGGCATGAGGCTCAACTTCTCAAAAGTGATGAAAGAGCGATACATATGAGAGTATGACAATGAAACATGCTCTAAAATGACATACAAAATGATGCCAAGGCATGCAAACAACTTAAGCAAAGCATGCTAGAAGCCTTAGACAATAAGCTAGTGAAGGCATTTGCACTATAGCTATACAAAACATGAGCCATATAACCAAGATAGCCCAAAATAGTCCTAAAACATCCTAAATGAAGTTCTAAAACATTCTTGAAATAAGCTAAGAATGGCTAGACTTAGAGGCCAAAACAATAGCACATGTTAGGCAATTTAGCACAATTGCACTACAAGCATACAAAGCAAAGCTCGAATGATCAAACCGGCTCAAAACAGAGCAAAAACATGCTGGAGTGGAGCATACATATGCTAGATTAATAGGCTAAACCATCAAGTAAGCTAGGCTAGCATGCAAGTTTACACTACAAGTGTATAAAGCATGCAAGAGGTGACCAAACCAGCCCAAAACAGAGTTATGGCAGGTCCTAAAAGTCACAAAAAAGTGCTTGAACTAAGCTTAAAAGAAGGAGAAATACATGCTCTTTTGATGGGCCATCAACACAAGTAAACAAGAAAAGAAGAGGGGGGACAACCCCCTCCTATTTGGGGCCTCAAAACCACCTTTTCACCACTGAAATTCCTTTGGAATTCAGTGGTTTAAAGGCCAAAAAAAATTTGGTTTGAAAGGTGGTGAAAGATGGCTCAAAAGGCTTTACAAGCCAAGAAGCAAAACGAAGGAAAACCCCCTAGCCAAACAAGGCACAAACCAACACTATTAGGACTGAAAAATAGAGATTTTTGTAGTTCAACACCACCCCAAAAACAACCCCAAAGTAGTGTGAAAAGATGGCCAAGCAAGCATGCAAAATAAGCTAAAAGGGAGAGAGTTCTTACCATTGATGCACAGCTGCAAAACAGGCACAAATTCTGAGCTAAAACCACCTTTTAGAGCTCAAACAAAGTCCCAAAGAATCTCAGCCCAATGATGGTCAAGTTTGGTTAAGGATGCTTAGGCAAAGGAGAGGTATATCTCCAAGTATATCTCTTGCATGCACACAAGGACAAGAGGGAGAGCAAACTAGAGAGAAAAGTTGAAATTTAGCTCTGAAATTTGTAGAGAGAGAGAGAGAGAGAGAGATTTTAGTGTGAGAAGCTCCCACAATTGCTCAAAATGTTCTCCTCTTGCAAAATGAGTGATATGCCTTCATATATAGCAAGAATAGAGCTTGGTCGAAATATCTGATTATAGGACAGCTGGAGGTTGTGGAAGACAGTTGGAGGGAAAATATCTTCAAAAAATCTGAGTTTGGGACCTGTCAGCCACTTTTCTGGTCAACCGACCACCTTTTTGGGTCGACTGGATACTTTTCTGGTCGACAGCTCATTTTTCTAGTCGACAGGCAAAATTCTGCTTTCCAGATCCAACTTCAAATGGCCATAACTCCTTCATCTGGACTCCTTTTCAGGTCATTCTTGTGTCCAAATTGAAGCCCCGGAAGTAAGATTTCCAATGGTGGCAGCCTTGCATCAACATTGCAACTGTGTAAAAAGTTATACCTGTTTTGGTGAAGCCGCTCAGTTTTGGTCCTTCCCGGATTCATGCCGAACTTCTCCCAAACTAGTTTTCTTCTCTCTTTTCCTCTTTTCTTCAACCCCATACCCATAAACAAGGTGTTTTGAAAAAAATTTCAAAGATTTCATCTCTCTTTCAATTCATTTCCACTTTGTCCTTGCTCGGTTTACCGAAAAGCGCAACATTTAACAAATTGCGAGCCTCGGAACATCGTAGGAACTTTATTTCAAAAACATTTTGAAAGAGAGGGCCTTAAGGTCTAAAAACCATTCAAAATAGTTTTGGTCAAAAAAAGGGGTGTGAGGTTTGGATTTCACGCTCTCCTTGCCAAAGAAATCGAACCTTTGCACTGCGTAGCCTGCATCACTAAGTAAGCAATTAGCGGCGCCCAAGTCTTAAGGGTGGTCAAAAATGGGGTGTCTACAGGTCTCTCGCAGGTTTGTTAGGTGATCGGAGAAAAGTCTACTTTTGAAGAGCATGACATCGACGTAGACCTTCATGTTGCGATCGATTTGATTCTTGAAAATTGCATTAACCAGACATTGGTAAGTGGCTCCGGCATTCTTCAGATCGAATGGCATCACTAGGTAATGATAAGTTCCTCTGTCAGTAATGAAGGAGGTATGTTCCTGGTCAGTTGTATGCATTAAGATCTGATTATAGCCGGAGAAAGCATCCATGAAGCTGAGCATCTGGTGACCGGCCGTTGTGTTGACCAGTAGATCGATTCGGGAAAGTGGGTAGTTATCCTTAAGGCTGGCTCAGTTGAAGTCGGAGTAGTCGATGTAGAGTCTCCACTTGTCATTGCTTTTGCGAACCAAGACTATGTTGGATAACCATTTGGGGTAGTCTACATTTCTAATGAACTAGCTTGTCCACCTCGGTGGCGATGAGGTTGTTGCGTTCTGGATGAAAAATGCACTGCTTTTGGCAGAACGATCGGAACTAGGGCTATACTGAGGCGATGGGTAATAAAAAAAGGTCAATACTTGGCATGTCCGAATGAGTCCAAGCAAAGACATCTTTATGCTCGACTAAGAGAGCCATGAGGTTGGCCTTGGCCTGAGAGGACAGTTAGCTACCAATCTTAGCCCTTTTTGTTGAATCGATGGGATCAATGGGTGTTTCGACCACTTCCTCCACTAGTTCGCCTCAAGCTAGCTCTTTCTCATCTGTAACATCAAGCCCTTCGATGATCATAGCCTCCTTCATCTTGACTTCCTTTAGCGAGGCGACGTAGCACTCTCTGGCCACTATCTGTTCGCTCCTCACTATGCCGACCCCTTGATCAGTCAAAAATTTCATGGCCAGATGATAGGTGGAGGTGACAGGTTAGAGGGCGTTGAGAGTTGTGCGACTGGGTGTGATGTTATAAGCAGAAGGGCTGTCGATGACGAGAAAAGTGAATAGTTTGGTAGACTGCTGTAAATATTCTCCGATGGTGATGGGGAGATCGATAGAGCCTCCCGAGGTCACCCTGATCTCCGGTGAAGCCGACTAGTGGGATATGGAGAGGCGACAACTTTTCTTCTCCGACCTTGAGTTGGCAGTAGGCGTTGAGAAAGATAATGTATGAAGAGCTGCCTTTGTTGGCAAGTACTCGTCTGACTTTGTAATTTGATAAGAGAGTGGAAATGACCAAGGGGTCATCATGGGGTAGCAAATACCTGTGGAGTCTGCCTCTGAAAAGGTTATTGGTTCAGACCATTGCTTGGACTGTTTGTAGGGGCAGTCCAATGTCGTTACTTTCTTATCAGAGCCTTATCTGATTTTTCTAAGCTTGACTAGCTGTGCCGACCAATATGGTCCACCACATTCGAGCTTGCTAGCGATGACTCTGATCTCGCCGATCAAGGGGGCGGGGTAACCTTGTGCTTGGGGTTTTGGTGGGACCCGATCATTATTCTGCCTAGGATGTGCAAGTTGTCAGGAAGGAGTGTGTAGCCGGTTGTGCCCCGAGGGGTCAGCCCTCAACCTTTGTTGGGGACAGGCTACCATGAATCGGCTGAGACGCCCCTGACGGATCAAATCCTCAACCTGGTCATTAAGGTTGACACATTTCTCAGTGCTATGGTCGTGTTCTTGATGGAAATGGCAATACTTAGAGTGATCCCGCCGGTTGGAGGGAGATCTGGATGGTTGAGGTCATTTCAGGTTGTAGTTTCGTTGAATTGGGTGAAAGACTTACTCCATGGGTGAATTAAGAGAGGTGTATCGTTCAAACCGACCAGGTGGGCAAGTAGGTGCCGATCGGTCTGCTCGAGTCGGTCGGTCTGTATACTGAGGGGGTCGATGTGTATATTATGAGGACCTGTGCTTGAGTTCTTTTCTTTTGTCCTTGAGAGGTGGATTTTTGGATGTGGAGTCTTGGCTGGCTGCCAGGGAGTGTGACACCCCGTATTTTTGAGATATTAATAATTTAGTGAGTGGTATTAGTGATTTATGATAATAGTTTAGTGGTGAGATTTTTAGATAAGAATTTAATTTAAAACTATTTATTTGTATTTATCTCTTTTATATCTACCTTATTGCTATTCATCCCCAGCTGAAAATAAATTTAACCCCATATTTCACTTTTCCTAGTATTTCTTTGGTAAAAAAAAAAAAAGTGGCCTACTATGCCACCCGCCCCCATACCCTTTTGTCTACCCTTTTTAATTCTTTTCATTAATTTTATTTGTTTTCTTTTACTTTATTAATGACCAACAGTCCATGCTATCAGACCATACCCATTTGCTTTCCCAAACTTCCTTGATTTATTAGGAACATAATTGCCTTTTATTTTCTTACCTCCTCTTGTTCTTATAAATTGAGCTTATCATTTTTCAGTTCCTCAACTTCTTCTTTGCTTTGGCTTCATCTCTCTCTTCATATTGTTTTCTCTCTTAATTTGTTTGGGATCAAAATATTAAGTTTAGATGTGGGATTTAGAGTGAGAGTTAATGTTTTTAATATGAGAGTTGTATATTTTATCAAAGTGAGATCAAAGTTATTTTTGGAGACCCATGGAGTAATTTTAGATTTATGGTGGCCGAATTAATTGATTTGAGGTAAACTCGGGTTGTATACAATATGCTCTATTAAATCTCTTTGCAAAGAGTTCTCTATTTTTAATTATCCTCAATTTGTAATCCACTTGATTATTGTGGTTATTAATAGATTTTGTAAAATCATTTGTTGTCGAATCGTTGATATTCTGATCATTTGGTAAAATTATCTACAAATATTTATGTGTTAAAATGGTGATTTGTCTAACTGAATGACATGGAAATACTTTGTACATGGATCGAGTGAACCTTGTTAAATTGTTTACACCAATATGCCCGGATAAGCGTGGAGCTTGGGTGAGGTGGGTGAATAAATGAATTTGTTCACTAGTCATGTACTAAGTAGGACCGGGTATTTGGTCTAGATAAATTATGGTTTATTTGTTGTGCAATTTGGTAAATTGCTTGATTATTGTATCGTTGATTTAATGTCATAAATTGTTGGATTCTTGTTAAGTTATTCTATACCCGAGCCTTGTATTCCTGTCGTATTTTATACTTCCTGAATTAATTTATTTTCAGGTGCAGAGCAGATTTTAGCGAAGATCAAATTAAGATAAGAAAGATTTATTAATATAGAGATTTGGGACCCGCCACTGTAATTATTAAATTTGGAGATAGTTGTAATATTGTTTATTTTGGAGATAAATGTACTATACAATATTTTGGAGAATACGGTACAATTTGGAGACAATTTTGCAGTTATTATTTTTGGGAGCAAAACTTGTATATTTTTTTATGCTATTTTAGTGTATTTAACGACCCGGCAGTGAGGCGTTACAATTTGGTATCAGAGCTCTAGATTAGAATACATAGGAACGGTGGGAAGAGGTTTAACCACAATTGAGGAGTATTGTCATGTGTTAGAAGGAATAGAATTATGTGACTCATAGTTTATGCGAGCTTTATGCTAATCATAGTAACTATCCTTGTTTGATCCTAACTGTACCTCTAGCTTGACGTCAAATTTGTCAGATGTAAAATCATCACTTCTCTATCTTCATTGAACCTTTCCAATTTGACAAAGTACTGCCTTAAAATGATCAATTGGCAATTTTTGAGCCATGATTATTGTATCTTGCATGTTGTTCTCTTGAAAACCAGTTGCACTCTTTTAATCCTTACAGGATGAAGAATCTTAGGTATTTGGTTTGAAATGTGTATGGCCAAACACAATTTCAATTCAAATATCTAGTTGGGTCACCAGCTCCATAATCTTAACCCTATTAAAAGTTCAAAACCATCATGTTATCCGACTGTACTGTCAAATTCCATTTGAATTCTTATGCTAATTATGCTATTGTCGTAGCCACATCATACTCTTTCTTCTCTACTACAACTGTGAGAATCTTGGGATTAGAGCTTGAACGATTAGAAACACCTATGAGTGTAGCTTCACCATTAGGAGGTCAAACTCGAGTAGATCTCGTATGCAAATCATGTGAACTAGGAGTCTCTAGTTTGCATTTAACTTGCGACCTACGAGTCGTGCAAATGCCAGACTTTGACGTTATCCTAGGAATGGACTGGTTATCAGCTCATAGAACCACCATTGATTGCTATCGAAAGACGGTGACTACTTACTCTCAGGACGGAACGCGATTCCAATTTAAGGGGGATAGACAAGATTCCCTATCACTAACATTTGGAAAGTCAAAGTGGCATAATCACCTAGCTGGGTGGCTAGCCAGCTTAGTTCTGGAAGACAAAGAACATATGGAACTAGGGCTACCTCGTGTGGCGTGCGAGTATGCTAATGTATTCCCAGAGGAACTACCAGGACTACCTCCACAGTAAGAAGTAGACTTTACCATTGAACTACAACCTGGTACATCACCGATCTCAATGGCACCACATCATATGGCACTAGCTGAATTGAGAGAGCTAAAGACACAGTTGCAAGAATTATTGGATAAGGAGTTTATAAGGCAAAGCACGTCCCCGTGGGGAGCACCAGCCTTATTTGCTAAAAGGAAAGATGGGACACTTAGGTTGTGCATTGATTACCGACAACTTAATAGGGTCACCCATTACTTGGGATTGATGACCTTTTCGATCAGCTTAGAAGAGCAAAGTATTTCTCAAAGATAGACCTCAGGTCTGGGTATCACCAATTGCGTATCCGGGAAGAAGATATTCTTAAGACTACGTTTTGAACCCGTTACGGCTACTATGAATTCGTAGTGATGCCATTCGGCCTAATCAATGCACCAGGCGTGTTTATGAGCTTAATGAATAAAATATTCACGCCTTACTTAGATCAATTTGTGGTAGTTTTTCATAGATGATATTTCGATGTATTCCAAGTCTGAAGGAGACCATGAACAACATTTGAAGAATAGTACTTCAAACTTTAAGAGAGAACCAACTGTATGCTAAGGGTAGTAAATGTGAGTTCTGGATGGAGGAAGTAAAGTTTTGGGGTCACGTGATATCTGAAAAGGGAATATCAGTAGACCCAACTAAAATAGAAGTAGTGACAGAATGGAAGCAACTTAAGAACACATTTGAGATTCATAGTTTCTTAGGATTGGCCAGTTACTATCAAAGATTCATTCAAGACTTCTCAAAATTAGCCAAACCAATGACACATTTGACTCAATTGGGGGTAAAGTTTGAATGGAACGAGTCTTATGAAAATTCATTCCAAGAACTCAAGAAAAGATTGATGAGCGCACCTATTCTCATAGTACCAGAACGTGACGTTGGGTACAATATGTATTGTGATGCTTCCAAAGAAGGTTTGGGGTGTGTATTGATGCAAAATGGCAAGGTGGTGGCATATGGATCAAGGCAATTAAAGAACCATAAGAAGAATTATCCCACCTATGACTTGGAGTTATCAGCTATAGTTCACGCACTCAAAATTTGGAGACACTACCTGTATGGTGAAAAGTTTAAGATATTCACCGATCACAAAAGCTTGAAGTATCTGTTCACCCAAAGGGATTTGAACATGCGTCAGAGACGTTGGATAGAGTATCTTAAGGATTACCAATTTACCCTTTCCTATCATTCCGGCAGGTTAACGTGGTGGCAGATGTGCTAAGTCGCAAGAATAGAGGGATTGTTGCTAGTTTAGCAATTAGAGAATGGAATATGGTTGGAATGCTCAATGGATGTGGGGTACAAATGGGGCTTCAAGATAAAAAGGCTTACCTTGGTGCTCAGATTGCTACACCTAAAATTTTTAGCGAGATATTGGAATCACAAAGTACAATTAGGAGATAGCATTCATCAAGGCACAAATGGAATCTAGTGAAACCATGCCTGGTTGGAAAATTCACATTGATGGGAGTTTGAAATATCAAGGTCAAATGTTCATGCCAAGCGACAACTCACTAAGGGAAAAGGTACTCAAGGAATTCCACCATTCAGTATTCGCAATACATCCGGGAGGTACTAAGATGTACTAAAACTTAAAATGCCAATATTGGTGGGGCGAAATGAAAAAGGATGTAGTGAAGTTTGTGTCTCAGAGCCTGACATATCAACAAGTAAAGGCTGAACATCAAAGATTGGCAGGAACACTTCAACCCTTACCAATCCCGGAGTGGATGTGGGAACACATAACAATGGATTTTGTAACGGGATCACCCCGGTCGCCGTAAGGCCATGATGCCATTTGGGTGGTGGTTGATCGATTAACTAAGACGGCCCATTTCCTACCAATAGGACTAGCAGACACACTCAAATCATTAAGTCGATTATTTATTCGAGAAATCATTAGGTTGCACGAAGTACCAGTCTCAATAGTGTCAGATCGTGATTCTCGTTTTACGTCACAATTCTGGCAAAGTCTGCAGAAAACTATGGGTATAGAGTTATGTTTTAGTACAACTTTTCACCCTCAAACTGACGGTCAATCAAAAAGAACTATTCAGACTTCAGAAGACATGTTTCGAACTTTTGTGATGGACTTTAAGGGTAATTGGGAGAGACACTTACCACTAGTCGAATTCTCTTACAATAATAGTTTTTAAGCAAGTATTGGTATGGCACCGTATGAAACTTTGTACGGACGGCCTTGTTGGTCACCAATATGTTGGACGGAAGTCGGAGAAGCACCTCTTTTAGGGCCAGAGTTGGTTCAAGAAACTACCGAAAATGTGAAATTAATTAGACAAAGACTTTAGACCGCTCAGAGTAGACAGAAAAGTTATGCAGATCAAAGGAGAAGACCTTTAGCATTTCAAGTTGGAGACCATGTATTTTTGAAAATACAACCTCGTCGAGGAATTGTTCGTTTTGGAAAGGAAGGAAAGCTATCACCTCGCTTCATTGGGCCTTTCGAAATTTTGGACAAAATAGGAGAGGTGGCTTACCGTTTGGCTCTACCACCTCAACTGGATGGAGTGCATAATGTTTTCCACGTCTCTATGCTATGAAAATACGAGCCACACCCTTCTCACATCATCAATTAGGAGGAAATCAATCTTGATAAAGATGTGACATCTGAAGAAAAGCCTGTCAAAATTTTAGATCGTCACGAGAAGAAATTACGAGGTAAAACTATACCGTTGCTTCGAGTTCTCTGGAGACATCGTGGGACGGAAAAGTCAACGTGGGAACGAGAAGATATGATACGTGCCAATTACCCTCAGCTTTTCGAGTCTAAAGGTACGAATTAATTTCGAAGACGAAATTTTTTTTTTGAAGGGTAGATTGTGAAAACACTACAACAAAAAGGTCTATGGTGACGAAAACGCATGACGAAAAAATATTTCGTCACCAAATATACATGTTTTAGTGATGAAAATAAGATTTCGCTCCAATTGTACTATTTTTAGAGACGAAAACCAAATTTTGTCACCAAATGCTTAAAATCAAATAAAACAATTGGTGACAAAAAATTTATTCGTCTCTAAATTTTATTTTTCGTCACAAAACACTTTCTCACCTTGGGAAAATTTGGCGGAAGATTTGGCGCCATTTTGGAGACGAAATTTTTCGTCACCATTGTAAAAAAAATTTAGAGAGGAAATAATTTCATCTCCAAATGTATTATTTTTAGAGAGGAAAACCAAATTTTGTCACCAAATGCTTAAAATCAATAAAAAATAAAATTGAACCAAGAGATATCTATCTCTCTATTTAGATGCATGTATTTTACTTTCTATATCTCTCTGTCACCCCCTCACCCATTCATTTCAGTCACACTGTCCGTCCATCTTTGTCGCATTGGCTAACCCGTACGTCGCCGGCCGGTGCTCGCTACAACAGGTATCTCTCTCTCTCTCTCTTTGCCATATTTTGTATCAAAACTACGTAGTTTTAAATGTTTCCTAATAAATTAAATTTGTTACGATTTGAAATAATTATTAATAATCAGTTCAAAAAAAATATTAATAATTAAATAATAAATTATTAAGAACATAATAATAATTATTTTTAATAGAATTATTATTTATTGATTAAAATCATAAAATTTCTTAAATTTATTTATTTTCATTCAAAATATTAATTAAACCTTAATAAAGATAAAATTACAAATATAAATAATAAAACTTAAAAAAATATAAATTAAAACCAATTTTGGCTACAAAATTTTATCTCAAATTTCTTCTCAATATTTGAAACAAGCCCTTCAAAATTTTGCCTCAATTAAAATTTCCTCATAAAATTTTGTCTAAATTTCTACTCCCTGGTCTCAAAAAAAAAAAGAAAAAGGGAAGAATAGAGAAAGAAGGAGATGTGTTCGAGAGAGAGAGAGAGAGAGGACGAAGAAGAGATGGAGGGAAAAGAGACCATGAAGAGAGACAGAGGGAAGAGCAGTCCTTCTTAGCAACAGCCATTGCTTCGCTCGTGACAGCCATTGCGTTGCTCGAGCAGTCCTTCGGAGCTACCTCCTTCGCAGCCCGGTTCGTCTTCGCTTCTCCCTCCAGTCGACGAAGACCCACGAACGAAGCAAACGGAGCTGTCTCACCTCTCCCTCCGACCAGAGCTCTCGCACCTCTCCCTCCCACCGTCCAATTTCAGGTGCATGTTTAGATACTAGGGTTTTGAGTTTTGACTTGAGGCTTTTCAATTTGAAAATTAGGGCTTAGGGTTTTTCAATTTCAAAATTTGGGGCTTTTCAATTTGGGGTTTAGTGTTTAACTCGGAAGTGGGGTTTATGCTTGACTGCCTTCATTCAAATTTCTAATAATTGTTCTTGTTTTGGTAGATACTGAGATCAGACCCAATAGAGACCGAGGAAGCTGTGCTTCGATTGCCTCCTGTTTCCTTCCTCAAATCAAAATCTCTATCCAAGTGACAGTTTGTATGATTTTTCTTTGGACTCATTTGATTGGAATTTTTATAATATATATTCATGTTATATACTTGATCATATGATTAATTAGTCCCATGATTGCCTTGAACTTCTTAATGTTGATTTTTAAGCTTTGTTTAATTAGTCCCATGACCATGTGATTGCATGACCATATTCCTGTTGCAATTTTGTTGTTGAATTTTTAAGCTTTGATTTAGATAACAGTGTTCTTAATCCTGAGTGATAATTTTATTTTGAATTAAAATGGTCATGAAATTGATGATTTAATGTAGAGCTTGTTAGGTTTAGAACTTTAATTATCCTGATTAGAGAGACGTTTTTTATTGTGATATGGGTTTTTCTCAAATCAAGCTCATCTACCGGTGAGGGAAATTTTTTTAATTTGAATTTGGTTATCTGTCACACAGAGCTTATGTTGTTTTATTGAATTTCATCAATGTGTGTATAATTGAAGAGTCTTGCCATTTGGTCTTTAAATGATTGATTGAAAGTGTTTTATTAAGACTAAGGGTTTTGTGTCTCTGTGAAGAAAAATAAAATCAAAAGAGATCATGGTGAACAATGCATTACTTAGTGCAAAGTACTAATAAAAATAGTAGCTTATTAGATGCGAACATTGATGTGCAGACTAGATTTATTGAGAGGTGTTGAGGGAGAGGGTAAATCAATTGCTTCAATTTCATTGTGAATTGAAAATGTTGTGTTTGAGTCTTGGATTTGTGGACTGAGAAGAAAAGAGAAAGGAAATGTGAAATAATAATAATAAATAGCTTCTAATTCATTCATTTTTCCCTCGACAAATTCAAGATCCAAACACAGCTTTAAGTGTCTTTGCAAAAGAAAATATAACCTACGACAAGTGTCACTCAATGATAGAGAATGCCTAACATCTGGGAACTACTTAGGTGGCCACACTCTGCTAGTTCATGGTTTTGCATGCCACTTGTTGGTAGCTTCGATGAATAATTCATTGTTTACTATTTAGATTTTATTTTATTTGTTTATTTGTTTTATGCTAGTTATAATAGAATAGCATGCCTTGCAGATGGCAGATTCCTCTCTGCTTATTTGTATTTGCTGCAACTTTCACTTCAGTGCTCATTGGCATGCCATGAATTGTTATGTCGTAGAATCTGATCTTCTGAAGTAAACTATGAACTTCCAAGACAATATGGTAGCTTAAATTTGATTGGAGTTTAAAATGTAAAGTTGAAGTTGAATGATTTTAGTTTGGAAAACCGTAAGGTACTATTTTGAGCACTCTTCAACCTGGTCCAGGATCTATCTAGGCACATGGCCCAAACCATAGGAGTAAAGTGAAGTTTGCCCTTCTCTTTTTATATTCTGGATTTTTTGGAAAGTGGGATGGTTACACATCCCTATTTCTCTATTACCATAGCATGCTATCAATTGTCGTACAACTATTTGGAAAGTGTGTGCCCTTTCTTCTCTTTTGTCAGATCAATCTGGTTATTACAGTATCAAAATATATCAATTTTTTTCTTTTGAAGCCTGGCCAATGTTTTGCTGCTTATGAGTGGTGCATCACTGATTCTTTTGATCCCAACAATGAAGAGCACCAGAGAATCAAGGTTCTACTGATTCAATATGCCTTTTGACTTGCTTTCTCTGTCGGAAGACAAACTTAATTTCTTTGGAAATAGGGTGAGGTTGAGCTTGGTAATGGACTTCCGGATATCAGGTCAATGAAACAATGTCTTGAAGCTTTGAAACTTGCACTCAAGAGGATTCACATTCACTAATGTAAGTTGTAAAAACTTACAGAACAAGCACGGTAAAATTTGGTTTAAAATTTACTTTGAAATTTTTATTCTTTCTCTTCTGACCTAAATACTTTGAAATTTTTATTTTTTCCCTTCAGACCTAAATACTCCTCTTCCAAGTTGTGCGTGTCGTTGTCTTTTTTTATTTTGGAGTTTGCCTTCTTCCTTATCTGCAATTATTGCCCCTTGATGCTTAAGTGCTTATTTTTGTTTGTCATATGCTTTGCACTTTGTTTGCAGATGTGCCTGAAGGTTCATTTATTGTTAGGGCCCATACTCCGATGTCAAATTTATTTTCATGCCTTTGGTTTAATGAAGTCAACCGTTTTACATCATGTGATCAACTGAGCTTTGCTTATACTTTCTTGAAGTGGAAGAGATTGAATCCAGGTAGGCCATTCTTTCTAAATATGTTCAAGGTGGGTAATTACTAAAAAAAACTATTCTTTCCATTACATTATGCTTCAGGGACTGTAATTTACCTATACCAGGAGAGTAATGAGGGAGGTTGATAAACTAGTTGGAATTTCTAAATAAAGAAATAGTGCCCTTACTATTAACTTGTTCCTTCAATCTGCTCATATTTATTGACCTGGATACCGTACATTTTAGGTGTTAGCCTCCAAGTGTTCTGCACTTGGCTGGTTAGTTAAATGAATTTTCATAATATCACTCTTTGATTAGAATTTCAGAATGCTTCTCTGGGTCATTTCGAAAAAGGTACTATTTTCACACATAAGTTTGAAAATAGGACTTCGGAGGCCAAAATCGTGCAATAGCCACGAGACGGCCCGGCGAACACGTCAAACACGTTGGGAAGGACCAATGTGAGTTGTGGAAACTTACAGAACTTGCACGGGACTCTCGGTTTGAAAACTAAGTCCAAAAATGCACTTTTTCACACTTAAGCTTGAAAATAGGCCTTCGGGGGCCAAAATCGTGCAGCAGCCACGAGACGGCCTGGGAAACATCTCAAACACCTCGGGAGGGACAAATGTGAGTTGTGGAAACTTACGGAACTTGCACGAGACTCTCGGTTTGAAAACTAAGTCCAAAAATGCACTTTTTCACACTTCAGCTTGAAAAATAAGCCTTCGGGGGCCAAAATAATGCAAAAGCCACGAGACGGCCTGGAAAACACCTCAAACACCTCGGGACGAACCAATGTGAGTTGTGGAAACTTACGGAATTAGCACGGGACTCTCGGTTTGAAAACTAAGTCCAAAAATGCACTTTTTTACACTTAAGCTTGAAAATAGGCCTTCGGGGGCCAAAATCGTGCAAAAGCCACGAGACGGCCTGGAAAACACCTCAAACACCTTGGGACGGACCAATGTGAGTTGTGGAAACTTACGGAACTAGCACGGGACTTCCAGTTTGAAAACTAAGTCAAAAAATGTACTTTTCCACACTTAAGCTTAAAAATAGGCTTTCGGGGGCCAAAATCGTGCAACAGCCACAAGACGGCCCGCAAAACACCTCAAACACCTCGGGATGGACCAATGTGAGTTGTGGAAACTTACGGAACTAGCACGGGACTCCTAGTTTGAAAACTAAGTCCAAAAATGCACTTTTTTACACTTAAGCTTGAAAATAGGCCTTCGGAGACCAAAATCGTGTAACAGCCACGAGACGGCCCGGGAAACACCTCAAACACTTCGGGACGGACCAATGTGAGTTGTGGAAACTTACGGAACTAGCACGGTACTCCCGGTTTGAAAACTAAGTCCAAAAATGCACTTTTCCACACTTAAGCTTGAAAATAGGCCTTCAGGGGCCAAAATCGTGCAACAGCCACGAGACGGCCCAGGAAACACCTCAAAACACCTCAGGATGGACCAATGTGAGTTATGGAAACTTACGGAACTAGCACGGGACTCCCGGTTTGAAAACTAAGTCCAAAAATACATGTTAAATTGTATATGTTATGGATAAGATAATAATTGTGTAACTGACATTTTTTATTTTTTTTTGTGTTTCATTTTTTTGCAGATTCGAGATTTGATATGGACGTGTTTGGTAATTTGGAGGGCCGATGGCAGCTCATTTTGTGTTTTTGTCCATATTATCTTACATGTATTTTGGTTGTGTTGTAAATTTTATATTTTTGTTAGTATTACGGGGCATGTTTGGTAATCCGCCCTTGATATTTTATTTTTGTTGATATTAGTAGACATGTTTTTTGTTGGATATTAGGAGATGTGTTTGGTAATCTGCATACGGTTGATATTATATTTTTGTCGATATTAGTAGACGTTTTTTGTGGATATTAGGAGACATGTTTATAATCCGCATGCAGTTCATATTGTATTTTTGTGGATAGTGCTAAAATTCGATTGTAATGTTTATGAAAATGAACAGATTTTTGTATTGATTTGTAATGATATTTTATTGAACAGGTTATTGACATGCGCAGGGAATTGTTACTGAAAAGAAAAATTTTCGGAAGAAAATAGTATTCCCATTTTCAAAAATTTTAATTTTTATTAGTGACAAAAAAAAAATGTCGCTATTAATCCATATCATTGGTGAGGAAAACTTTCGTCACTAAAATATATTTGGTGACGAAATATTTCGTCGCAAAAAACAATTAAAATAAAATATTATTTAGTTTTGGTGACGAAATTGGTGTTTTAGAGGACGAAAAATTCAACATTTGGAGACGAGACGACTTATAGGTGACGAACGTGGTGACGAATTTTTTTCGTCACAAATCACTTTAGTGACGAAATTTTGATGTTTGGAGACAAAATTTGTTTGTCACCAAAAGCCTTTTTTGTTGTAGTGAAACCTGCATTTAATTATTCTAAAAAATAATAATAATAAATTAATTAATTAATTAACTTTATCCAGAGTTTATCTGAAATACATATTAGTATAAAAGTTAGTTTTAAATTAACCCAATTCAATCACAAACAAAGATATTACTAAGAATAATAATTTTGTGAATGTTTAATATTTGTTGTTTATAAATTATTTTAATAAGGATTCAACATAATAATTATTCTTATCAAATACCTTAATTAAAAATCTTAGTGTATCAATTTTAAGAAACCCACACAAATACACAAATATACACAAAAAAAAAAAGTTTTGGCAGTTTAGGAGATGAGACCTAATTATGTGCCTTGGACTTGCAAAATTGATTAGACAGAATGACTAGGAGAGAGAGAGAGAGAGAGGGGAAAGCCTCAGCAATGCATTGTGTATATATATATGCATGCTTGCATTCAGTGAGGAAAGGAGGAAAAATAAAATTATGTGAGCAACAAAGCAGGAGAAGAAGAAGAAGAGTGAGAGATTAAGGAAGCTAAAATTTTCTACCATTTCATCATCATTATTAAGTAAGAAAACCCTCTCAACCCTCTTATTTTTTTTAAATGTTAAATTTTCATATTATATTTATATCATAAAATGACTAAACTTGTAAATAGAATTTTATTTAAGTTGTATATAAATTTATGATTTGTATATCAAATATTTGAAGATATTGGTAGTCTTAAATTCATGATAATATTGTGGAATTTGGACTTGCATGTGTAGTTTATGCCATTAAAAAGATTATTGAAGATTTTATTTGGCCCTTAAATCTGTCAGAAAATTTGTACGAATTTTTAGACAATTTTATAGTCAAAATCTGAAGATGATTTCTTCTACAAAGTTGTTGGGAATGATGTCTAGTTTATCCAAGAATTTTTGCAACACTTATTGAGCTTTATACGAATTTACACAAATTTTTAATTAAATCTGAAACTGTAAGACAAATTTTACTATATGTTTGAAAATTTATTAAAAATTCTATATCAAGCCAAATCTGGTAATTTCTAACTAAAATATGAAATTTGAGAAGTCTAGTTTCATAATAAATTTTTAGATTATGGAGTTGATCTATGAATTTAAGTATGGAATTAATTTAAGAAAATGTGATAAATCTGTGTCATAAAATTTTTGGGAATTTTACAGAATTATTTATAACTTATTTTTGGGAAATTTTTTCTGAAAAATGACCTAAACATGTTTATTGAATATTCTGTATATTTTCACGAATTTCAGAATTGTATAAATAATTTATTTATAATTTTTATGACCTAAGGTACATCCTGAAAATTTCTGGGCAGATTAAAGATTATTAGTTCAATTAATTATTTGGATAAAAAAAAATAATTATTGTGTTGGTCTAATTCATTAAATATTGTAAATTAGTAATCCATGTATGGGCGTATTGTGGTTTATTTAATATTGTGGTAGTCTAATCCTGTAAATTAAAAGTCCGTGCATGTGTGTGATTATGGTTTATTTTCTTTGTATCTAAATTATTATTTCATACCATGGTTTAAATAAATTGTTTATTTAAATTTTGTACAATTATTTATTATTGTGTGACATGTGTAATATTTTCTGTTGGGAATTTTAATGAGTTGGTATAACGTTATTTGTTATTAAAAATTGGAATTATTTGTGATTAATATCAAAACTAACTGAAATGATTAACGGCATATACAAAGTTAACAATTGACGATTAATGCCAGTTGTTCAGGGGAGTCTTGGTTTTAAAGAATGTACGAAATTAAGGGTTGACGGTTAATACCGGTTGTTCAAGGTGAGCCTTGGTTTTGAGAATTCTCACGTAAATTGTGTCGCAAAACCCTAAGATGGCACGAGACTTATTTGAACCTTTTTCGGTATTCGGTTTTGAAATAAGGGTGGATGTATAGGTGGCACACAGGAAGGTTACGTATCCCTGGCAGACCGTTTCCTTAGGGCAGACCATGGATGCCATTACTTGGGTATATAACTCTGGACGTGAGCATCCCTGATAGTTACAGTTAGTAACACTTGAATATTTGACCAAGGGGGGTTTCAAATTAACCGTTGCCATGCTTAGTGGTTGGCAAGTTAAATCTCTTTGGTGAGATTTCGAGTGTCACCTAATTTATTAGAATTATTGAAATTATTTTAATGGTTGTAATTTATGTTTACAATTATATTGTTATCTCATGTTTATAATCTCATTATTTTTCTCTTAAAAAGAATGGTAGGTTGGTTATGTTTTCTTACTGTGTTGCAAAACTCATGGCATATATTTTTGTTACGCTGGCGTTTTATGCCAGATTTTGGCGAGGAAATAATTGAAGCTGAAATAGAGTTAACGCTAACGTAGAGCCTTGGCTAACTTGAAACCTTGATTAGAGCCGAATAAATTTTATTATTTTATATAATAGTTATTAAGGACTTTATAATTACATTTGATGATGTATTTGGAAAATTTTAAGTTTTTATTTATTGTTGATTGTACCTTTGGTTATGTACGAGAGTTGGAATGTCCAATTAAGATGTCAACTTTTTTATTTATTAAGTCATTTTGTTTATTTAATTTCCCTTGATGTTTCAAAAATTTGGGGCATCACAATTTGGTATCAGAGCGTAGAGATTAGGTCTTACATGAGATCTGTTGGGTGGGTAGTAAAAAAAAAATGATATTTGAAGTGAAAAAGAAGTTGTGGATTTTTTGAGGTATTAGAGGGAAATATATATATATATATATATATATATCGAAACGTGTTAATGAAGATTTAGTCGTTATCAAAGTTTTGAAGCATTAAGAATTGAAATTTCGAAGACGAAATTAATTTAAAGGGGATAGATTGTGACACCCCATATTTTTGAGATATTAATAATTTAGTGAGTGGTATTAGTGATTTATGATAATAGTTTAGTGGTGAGATTTTTGGATAAGAATTTAATTTAAAATTATTTATTTGTATTTATCTCTTTTATATCTACCTTATTGTTATTCATCCCCAGTTGAAAATAAATTTAACCCCATATTTCACTTTTCCTTGTATTTCTTTGGTGAAAAAAAAAAAAAGTGGCCTGCTATGCCACCCACCCCCATACCCTTTTGTCTACCCTTTTTAATTCTTTTCATTAATTTTATTTGTTTACTTTATTAATGACCAACAGTCCATGCTACCAGACCATACCCATTTGCTTTCCCAAACTTCCTTGATTTATTGGGAACATAATTGCTTTTTATTTTATTATCTCCTCTTGTTCTTATAAATTGAGCTCATCATTTTTCAGTTCCTCAACTTCTTCTTTGCTTTGGCTTCATCTCTCTCTTCATATTGTTTTCTCTCTTAATTTGTTTGGGATCAAAATATTAAGTTTAGATGTGGAATTTAGAGTGAGAGTTAATGTTTTTAATATGAGAGTTGTATATTTTATCAAAGTGAGATCAGAGTTATTTTTGGAGACCCATGGAGTAATTTTAGATTTATGGTGGCCGAATTAATTGATTTGAGATAAACTCGGGTTGTATACAATATGCTCTATTAAATCTCTTTGCAAAGAGTTCTCTATTTTTAATTATCCTCAATTTGTAATCCACTTGATTATTGTGGTTATTAATAGATTTTGTAAAATCATTTGTTGTCGAATCGTTGATATTCTGATCATTTGGTAAAATTCTCTACAAATATTTATGTGTTAAAATGGTGATTTGTCTAACTGAATGACATAGAAATACTCCGTACATGAATCGAGTGAACCTTGTTAAATTGTTTACACCAATATGCCCGGATAAGCGTGGAGCTTGGGTGAGGTGGGTGAATAAATGAATTTGTTCACTGGTCATGTACTGAGTAGGACCGGGTATTTGGTCTAGATAAATTATAGTTTATTTGTTGTGCAATTTGGTAAATTGCTTGATTATCGTATCGTTAATTTAATGTCATAAATTGTTAGATTCTTGTTAAGTTATTCTGTACCCGAGCCTTGTATTCCTGTCGTATTTTATACTTCCTGAATTAATTTATTTTTCAGGTGCAGAGCAGATTTTAGCGAAGATCAAAATTAAGATAAGAAAGATTTATTAATATAGAGATTTGGGACCCGCCACTGTAATTATTAAATTTGGAGATAGTTGTAATATTGTTTATTTTGGAGATAAATGTACTATACAATATTTTGGAGAATACGATACAATTTGGAGACAATTTTGCAGTTATTATTTTTGGGAGCAAAACTTGTATATTTTTTTGATGCTATTTTAGTGTATTTAACGACCCGGCAGTGAGGCGTTACAGGGAGTCCTCGACATTCATATATTTTTGAGCTTTGGCGAGAAGGGCGGCCATGGCGGACGGAAGGTTTTTGGAAGGGGAGAAAAGGAAATCTGATAGGCGCAAGCTGGCCATGAAGGCTTTGAGAATGACCTTGTCATCATTTTTCTCCACTTGTAAGGCCTCGATATTGAAACGGGTGACAGAGCTGTGCAGTGACTCCCCTTCCGTCTGCCGGATGTTTAGCAGTTGGGTCGCTGGATATCGCTGTCACTGAGCACCAATGAAATGGCTCAAGAAGGATTCACTAAGCTAGCGAAAGAAGGTGACAGAGTCTGGGGAAAGCTGGCTAAGCCATAGACGCGTCGACCCCTTCAATATGACAGGGAAGGCGCGACACATGATTTCATCGGGAAAGGCATGGAGAATCATGAGTGTCTGATATGCTTCCACGTGGTCGACCGGATCGGTGGTACCACCGAAGGTGTCGATCGATGGCATTTTGAACTTGGGAGGGAGAGCTTTATCTCTGATGGAAGTGGTAAAAAGAGAGTTGATGGTAGACGAAGTTTTATGCTGCATGTTCTACATGACCCCTTGCAGCTATAGCTTCTGCTTCATGGCCCTCAGCTCCTCGTCCCGGATAGGGACATGTTCTACGTGAATCTTATGCTTTCAATTTTGTTACAATAATGTATTCTTCCATTATACAATTATGGAGAGACAAAAATTAATCCATGTGAGGTGGACCCACCCAATGCCTACATGGAAATACATTTAGGCCATGTTTGATTCATAAGACTAATAGTAAACGTATTAATAATTCCATCAAATTAGTGTGGTATTTATTATCCAATTAGATTAGTAGGATAAATTATCTCCTTGTCCATTGTTTGATTTGGATTGGATAAGAAAATATATGAACGTAGAATTACAACTATAGTTATTTCTTTTCCAATCTTACCCTCCATCAATGTTTTCTTCACAATCTTTACTTTATCAAAATTTCTTCATAAACGTGGTTTTGAAAAAAAATATATAAATAAATAAATAAAAGCAAAATAAAAATGCAAAATACAAAAGCCATGTTTGGTTTGTTTTTTAATTTTTTTTAAATATAAACTAATTTGATAAAATAAATATCAAAAAATATTTTTAAATTTTTAAAAATATTTTTAGCCTCCTAATATAAAATTATATAAAAATAGTAAGTGTTTAATTTTTAATCAAGGGTAAAAGAGTCTTTTTATTTTATTTCTCAACTCAGGATATATAATCCCACCCATACCCCATTACTAATAATCCTACAAATTTGTTAGATTAATTATTCATTGGATTAATAATCCTGCAACAAAATTTCAAAACAAACACAGGATTATAGGGCCTACGAATTAATAATCTTAATCTCATACTCTAATTCTGTCAATCAAACATGCCCTTAAGGTAAGAAAATAATACCTTACAATGCAACTTGCCAACTTGCTCTGACATACATGTATCAGATAAGGTTTGGGCCATACAAGTGGCTTATTTTCATTGAACCAAATTGGTGGTTTAAGCTCATTAGATAAAATGAGTAGCAAGTTTGTCTGTATAAAAGAATGTAATCTTCAAGGGAGGTATGACTAAACTATTCTATTTACTTATTCAGTTTGATTTAGATATATGTTATTTAACTTGACCGTCGGAATGCCCTCGATCGAGCCGACATCCGCCGGTTGAGAGGCAATAACTGTTTATTCTTTTTGCAAATTCAGAACGGTGCGACTCAATTTTTTATTAATCTCTCGATTAATATATATGACACAATTTCTACCTTCACAACAACATTAACATTTTTTTTTAAAAAAAAATTTCAAGTGTAGGTAAAATTTAAAAAATTTAATAATGCAACAAAAATAATAATGGTGTAAAAATATCTGAAATATGTCAGGTGCAAGTAAAATTAAAGATTTTTAATAATACAACAAAAATAATAATGGTGTAAAAATATTATAAACATGTCAAGGTTGGGATTGGAACCAGTAGCACCCTTTTGGATCAGTACCTGAAAATAGCGACTTAGACCAAATCGGCCATTTTCACTCCAATGTAAACTTTCAGTGACAAAGTATCCTTGAATCTTATATTCAGCTGAGGGCAAAAAGATAGAATTATATTCAATACCTCGCGTGTTTTATATAAACATCTGTATCATATATTTATCTTTATTCTAGGACAGCTCTGTTTAGCTAATTTTAATTAGGGCAGTGATTGAGAGGTCTGGGTATAAAGTTCTAAATGGAACTCTATATGTAGTTAGGTCTCGTTTGGCAACATCACTTTTTAACCAACAAATCAAAAAGTCAATAAAAAAAATTAAAAAGCCAACAACCTATACTAAAAAGTCAAAAAAAAAAATTTATCTCTATTTTTTGCATATCTTTTCGTAAAAAACTAAAAAATCATTTCAAACATACTAATTTTTTTTTATATCATATTTTAACCCAAAAATTAAAAAATTACTTAAAAAACATGTTTCCAAACGAGACTTTAGTTTACATGACTTCAATACTCTTACGGATAAAAAGTTTGCCCTCTTTGGCCATAAGCTCATTGGTTCAAGAGCTACTCAGCTTCTCGCTAACAGCCCTATTCACTTGGCTAATTGACTCAGCCTGACTTCGTGAAATGCGACTTGAGTGTCCCACCGTTATTTTGAAAAAATATTATCAAATAGCGAAGCCTTGTTTTCAAGTCTCTCTCAACTTCCACACAAAAAAAGATAAACAAATTGCGTATATATATGATCATGGTTGTCGTAACAAAAATTTGATAGTCATGTAACTTGATGGGTTGAAATCTTTTAGGCTAGTCAAAGGGTTAAAGTCCCTCATGTCCAACCCTTTTCACTAATATTTGTATATATTTATTCACACTTAAAAGGAAAAATAATGATAATCTTTTATTTTAGATAAGGTCCATCACATTGTTTCCCTCAATCCTTTTCAAGTGCCATATTCAAAGCAATATGCATTTTTGTTAGTAGTATGAATTTGTTAGACAGTGTGTCACTCTGTTTTAATGTCAATTTGGGTGTTTACGCTTTATTTAGTTAGTCGATTTGCAAAAGAATTTGGAAAAAAAAGAAAAAAAAGTAGGTAAAATGTGAATAAATTATACTTACATTTCACATAATTTCACACACCTTTTATTTTCTCTTTCCAAATACCTTTTCAAATTTCTCAACCAAACACAGTCTTAAGGACACCGAATTAGGAATCAAGATCTCCTATTCCGTTCTATGCTCCCTTCTTTGTCCCTTCACATTTTACTGGTTTATGGAGTTGTTCATATCAACAAAGATGATATTAAAAACGTATCAGATTGAAGGGGATAGAAAAAGGTATATAGAAAGGGATAGATTCATTGTTAATTTTTGGTTGTGTTAGCGTACGAAAATGTTAAAATTTGACAACCTTATTTCTAATATTTGTGTCATTTTTTTGGCATGACTATCATCTCATTTTTCCAACTACCATTAAATCACTATAAAATACATCTAGTTGTTAATAAAAATATTAAAATTTAATAATTTGACAAAGTTTACGTCAAATTTAACACTAAGAATAACAACGGTAATAATATAATTATGCCAATTTAAATAACACGTTAAAACTACTCTTAAAACGTTCAAACTAGCTGGATTGACTTCTTTGCCCAAAAACAAAAAAAAAAAACAAAACAAAACAAAACAAACAAACAAAATCAATGATAAGATTTCTCTCAATTTTCCCCGGCTCTCACTCCTTTGAAAAGGATTCAGCTCCTTTCAAGTTGGTGGGGAGGTGTTGTTAAAACTTAGTAGTTTTTGAGGTCTATTTAACCGTTCATTTTTTAAGATCCATTAAAAAGAGTATCTACACAGAAAATAAATTAATCTGACATTGATAACCAAATAATTGAATTACATTTGTTGTAGAAAGAAAAAAAAAAAATAGATAGTCTATCCTCTAAATTATATTTACTGTTCAATTTTGTAACTTGTATAATCTGAATATGTAACCATCAATATTTGATCAATTTAATTTTTTACATAAATTATCTTCTCGATAAATCTTATAAAATAAATTATCCAAATCAACGAGATGAGTTTCTAAATGGATCCACTAAACCTAACAATCCCTCTCTAATTAGATCACTAACTGGAGAGAAGTGATCTCTCCTTCAAAAATATGTGTATAGTTCTTTGTACATATTCTCATTCCTTGTGATTGCATTGGATTCTGACAAGTGTTCTATGATTTGAAGAAAAAGTAGTTGCTTTCAGTAGGCTTCTTTCTCTGGACATATTTTTGTCGGTGGGGTGAATAAAAAAATGCAATTACTACAAATCTTTAAAAAAAATAATATACTCCAATTTTCACTCTTAGGTATATTTAGATATCAAGAATCAAAGAAAATTAATATAAAAAATTTCATTATTCAAAATAAAATTTATGTGTCAGTGTTATTCAATGATTTAGTTTATCTAAAAATTTTAGTCAAGTTTCGTTTGTCAACTATACATTTTAGTTAAAAAATTATTTTAAATTATCACATCATTCTTTTTATTTTATTACACATCTTTTCGTAAAAAGTCAAAAACTTACTAAAATAATTTGTTCCCAAACGAGGCCTAAGTATGAATATAAACACTAGACACAATATGAATACACTAACAAACAAAAAAAAATCAAAATATATAAGACACGATATATGGGAGACATATATAAAATATATTATTTTATGTATTTATTGTATGTTGTATACAAAAATAAGCAAATCTTTAAGTATCTAAGTATTTAGAGCATATCCGAATCAACCAAGATATTTGCCCTAATAATTATGTATCAAAAAGTATTTAACGAGTGTCATAGAGTTCATGTATTTTAGAAATTCTCTATTCAAATTTAAAAATTTTATTTTGACTCTAAGTTAATTCCTAAAATTTTATTTATAAATGCAATGGGTTCAAATAACTGGAAATTTATTAAAAAAAAATTTGTATCTCAATTAATCCATGAAATATTCTTATATTTCAATACGTCTTATTATTTTAGACATTTAATTCACTAAATCCTAATTCTCATATTTAAAATCTTTTGTGAATAATTTTAACCTTATAAATATTTTTTGAACCCTTAACAACTTAATTATGTGAATATTTATATTAAATAAATTTGATAGTGTGATGTACACATTAACAGTGAATGTTCGCATCATGAAATATTAATATTATCAATGTGAACAATAATGCGCGTTTTACCCTATTATTATCAGAAGATATTTTGATAATTGTATCACTTATAAAATTTATTAAAGTAAAATAAAATAAATTGAATTAAGTAAAACAGGTGAAAATAAATTTGTGAATAAATGTTTCTTCAATAATTATGAATTACTGGGGTCAATTTATATATATATATATATATATATATATTTCATGAAATGCAATAGGTTCAATTTAAGCCACTTCACGTAATTAAGGTGGCGGAGCCCGTGGTTGGTTTATTGGACTCGCCGTGTCTTTGCTTAATTCTTGGTGGGCGTTGGTTGTCCTTTTTAGGATAAATAACGTTATGGCCCCTTATTACATTTTGAACAAATTAAAACATAAAAAAATTAAAATTTTGACCAAATTATATTTTGCCTCCATGACCAATTACCTCTTTCACCACTCATTCACTACACTCTCTATTATCTCTCCATCAGATCCTTCCACTGACACAATACCAATACTAAAACCTTCACAACCTCCTTTCTTTACTTTTCCCTATACGTTCAAACCCTATCACTGACTATACTCTCTTTTGTCACTGTCAATTTGTCATTACCAACAACTGAATAATATGGGACCATTTACCGCCTTACTCCAACTTTTCACTGCCACTAACAATATCTTAAAACCACCATCAAATATCCAACACTATAGGCCTTTCAAATAGATATCATTGAATACATCATCAAACAACATCTCTTTATCAAATATGATTTTCATTTTAGTAGATTTGGGAGGGGAAAGGGACAATGAAGTGGAGTAGAGCGTGAATAAGAGCAATGTAGTTGTAATTCATTCAATTTTGGACAGACATTGATGGTGGTAGAAAATTGAGAAAAATTACAAACATTAAACCGTTTGGCAATGCATTTTGGGGCTATTTTAGCCACTACGGGACAAAAGAGGCTAAAGTAGCCAAATGGAGACAAAAGTCACTGCAATTGATTGACAACAACCCACTTCAAGGTAAATTTACCAAACTACCCCCACATGAAAAATCACAAATAAAAACAAATTAATGTATACAAATAAAAATAAAAATGACAAAAACGTAAATTAAAAAAAAAAAATCACAAAAATACGCCTCATCCACAAAAAAATAAAAAATTAAAAATTAAAAAAATTAAAAATTAAAAACAGAAATTAGCATTTGCTATCTAATTTTAAAAAAAAATAAAACACATGAAAACCCATTTTTGAAACATAAAAACAAATTAATGTATACAAATAAAAAAAAATTACAAAAACGTAAATGGAAAAAAAAGAACCACAAAAATACGCCTCATCCAAAAATTAGCATTTTCCACGTCATTTAAAAAAAAACATAAAAAATCCTTTTCCAAAAACAAAAAAAACAAATTAAAAACAAAAAAACAAAAAAAAACCGAAATTATCATTTTTCAAGTCATTTGAAAAAAAAAAAAAAAAAACAGCATAATAAAGCCTTTTCCAACAAAAAAAACAAATAAAAAACAACAACAACAAAAACACATTAAAATGAAACTGAAATAAGTATTGTCAACGTCATTTAAAATTTAAAAAAAAAAAAAAAAAAAACCTTTTCAAAAAAACAAATTAAAACAAAAAAAAAGTCAATAAAATGAAACCGAAATTAGCAGTTTCCACGTCATTTCAAAAAAAAAAAAAAAAAAGCCTTTTCCAAAATAAAAAAAAAAAACAAATTAATATATATATATATATATAAAAGAAGACAACAACATAACACCCAAATTTACATTTTCAACGTCATGTTAAAAAACCAAAACATAAAAAAGCTTTTCCCCCAAACCCAAAAAAAAAAAAAGCAAATTGAAAACAATAAAAAAAAAATTGACAAAAACGTAAATGAAATAAAAAGAATCACAAAAATACGCCTCATCCAACCAAAATAAATAAATAAATAAATAAATTTAAAAACAGAAATTAGCAGTTGCCACGTAATTTTAAAATAAATAAAACACATGAAAAACTATTTTTGAAAAATAAAAACAAATTAATGTATACAAATAAAAATAAAAATGACAAAAACGTAAATTAAAAAAAAAGAACCAGAAAAATGCGCCTCATCCAAAAAAAAAAATTTAAAAACAGAAATTACCATTTGCCATGTAATTTACAAATAAATAAAACACATGAAAACTCATTTTTGAAAAATAAAAACAAATTATTGTATACCGATAAAAATAAAAATGAGAAAAACGTAAATTAAGAAAAAAATAACATCAAAAATACGCCTCATGCAACCAAAATAAATAAATAAATAAATAAATTAAAAACAGAAATTAGCAGTTACCACGTAATTTTAAAATAAATAAAACACATGAAAAATCATTTTTGAAAAATAAAAACAAATTAATATATACAAATAAAAATAAAAATGAGAAAAACGTAAATTAAAAAAAAACATCAAAAATACGCCTCATCCAAAAAAAAATTAAAAACAAAAATTAGCATTTGCCACGTAATTTAAAAATAAATAAAACACATGAAAAACCATTTTTGAAGAATAAAAACAAATTAATGTATACAAATAAAAATAAAAATGACAAAAACGTAAATTAAAAAAAAAACCAAAAAATACGCCTCATCCAAAAAAATTAAAATTAAAATTAAAAACAAAAATTACCATTTGCCACGTAATTTACAAATAAATAAAACACATGAAAACTCATTTTTGAAAAATAAAAACAAATTATTGTATACCAATATAAATAAATAAGACAAAAATGTAAATTAAGAAAAAGAACAAATTAATGTATACAAAAAGAAATATGACAAAAACATAAATTAAAAAAAAAAAAAAAAACATAAAAATGCGCCTAATCCCCTCCCCCAAAAAAAAAATCCGAACCAATGACGCTGACGTGGAGGATGTATGGCAAGGAGTAAAAATATAAAAAATCACTTCAAGGGCAGTTGGTCATTCACCATGAAAACACCTCAGCAAAAAGCCAAAAAGTCAAAAAAGCCAAAAAGTCCTTCCCAAACCAAGTTTTTTAACCCCAGGCTAAAATAACCAAAAAATCTAAAAAATTAACCCACTTCCTAAACTGAAGCTAAGGACTGAAGTTGGAGAAAATTTTAAAAATTAAAGTGTGAGAATATTGAAACTTAAGAAAAGTGTAATTTATCTAAATTTATGTAATAATGTAATATTACGTCACGTGACTGCTAAAGTTAGTTGTGGGAATAAAATAGAAATTGTTAAAAACATTACGGACCATAGTGAAAAATATTGAAATTTAATGGAGTAAAGTGTAATTTACTTTACTTTTTGGGCTAAAATCTCCCTGAAGCAAGAAGGTCTATACATTTAGAGCTTTGGCTTCTGTGGGTTTGAAGCCTCTTTCTGTTTTTGCTCACCTAGCAGTGTGTATGCTTTGAGTTCATTAACCTCAAAGTTTGTAAGAGTCTCAAGATTGAGTTCATTAATTCAAGATATAACAGTCTAGATTTGGGGACATGTTGGTTTGAATTTTGATGTTCAAGATACAAATCAAGTCTACTAGTCTGTAAATGCTGAGTGTTTCCTAGGGTTTTGGTTGCTTTGTTCAAATCCCATTTTGCCCCCTTTTCGTTGTGAACCCAACATTGTATCGTTTATGATAATGAAATCACATCAACTAGATATGCTGCCAAACTCCTTTGTTGACTCTGAATCTCATAACCAAAAACCCAATTCCATCTTTCACAACTCTGCTGATCTATCAAGGGAATCTAGGGTCAATGGGAAGGACACTATGGTGGGAAAGCAAGATAGGTCTATTGGGGTTCTTGAGGTTTACATACACCAAGCAAGAGACATCAAAAACATGTGTATATACCACAATCAAGATGTCTATGCCAAGATTTTCTTGACTAATGACCCTGAAAAAACTGTTCAACCCAGATCATTAATGGTGGGGTAAGAATCCGGTCTTCAATGAGAGCCTCCGGCTCAATATCAAGACGATTGACTCGTCGCTGAAATGTGAAATATGGATGCTGAGTAGGATTAGGAATTATCTTGAGGATCAGTTGTTGGGTTTTCCATTGGTTCCTCTTTGTGATGTTGTCATTGGGAATGGAAAGTTAGATCAAGAATTTTCACTCTCTACTACTGATCTATTCCATTCTCAAGCTGGTTTTGTCCAATTGAGTGTCACCTACAATGGATCTTCTCCGGAAGTCTTGGAAATCCCTAGTTCGCATTCTAGGCTAGATGCAGAGGTACCCGTTTCGGTCCCATGTGAACTTGATAAGATTGAAATCCCAAATCCAAATATTGTGATTGAAAATGAGAGGATGGTTTCGAGTATTTTCGAGTCACATGTGACAATTTTGACTCCAAAAGCACAGAGTGCTTGGGCAAAATCGATAATGATAAACACCTTAGCTCAGAAGATACAAGTGATCAAATAGCTGATGGTACTTCAGTGGGTGGTCTTGGCAGTGGTGAAGTTTCAAAGCTTGAAACACCACCAGGTAGTGTCTCATTTGCACTGCCAAACGTTGAACCTGAAAAGAAGATGGTGCAGCAAGAGATTGTCGATATGTACATGAAAAGTATGCATCAATTCACTGAGTCATTGGCAAAGATGAAGCTTCCTTCGGAAATTGGCAACGGATGTGCTGATGATTTGGGAGATACAGGCTCGGATGAGAAAGTACCGGTAATAACAAAGAGCAATGGACAAAGAAACCCAAGAGTGTTTTATGGGTGCAGAGCTTTCTTCTGATCTGTTTTATTGATTCAAAAGACAGAGGTGACTTGCATTGTAGCGAGTGAGTCGAGTGAGTAGTGAAGTGTCTTGACTCTAAATGTGTAAGCATGTTTTGTCTGTGTTTCAAACTTATTGCTATTGATTTTAGGTTTTTTCAAGGAAGTACTTTATCTTTAGTTTCCAGATTGTTTATTTCCTCTTTTCCTTGCAATGAATACACTTGCAGAAGTCGCCATTGATTTACATCTTCTTCTTTTTTTTTTCTTTTTTTTATAATTTAACTGTCTATAGTTGAAGTTCATTTGCATTATACCTAGATGGAATTATTTCATACATTCACAGGGAAAAACTAAAATTCGAAAAGAAAATTCAGGCCAATCCAACACCTAATGGTTATATCTCACCATTTTTACATAAGCATACTGAGCATGAAACTAATAGGAATGTACTTATATTCTTATTCCATTCTTCCTAACATCACCATCAGATAATCCAGATGTGTCCAATTTGAGAACCACTACTGCAGGAGTAGTTTTTTATAATAATAGATATATGTTCAAGTAAATGTACAGGTGGTTTAGTAATACCTATGAGTTTGTAAAGCATGCTTTGCCTGCAAACTAGTATCAATGTTGATATTCTTAATTCACAACTTCATAAAATCAGAAAAATATCGAAGAGTTCTTACCTCATGTATTTTCCAATAAGAGAGCACAATTAAGGTTTTGTATCCGCCTATAGGAGAGCACAAACAAGCTATGTGTGCTCTTGCCCAAACAAGCTATGTGTTAAGAATTCTGAATTAGCTTTCTCGTATGTGAGCGCTTGAATCAAAGAATGACTCCAGTTTGCTAAAAAAATTGACCTGTGCAAAGTTTATACATGTATTGCCTCATATTCTTCTACAAGAAATGCATTGGCATTCATCATTTGAACTCAATCCGCCAACCAAGCAACCTTTCTGGTACTTTCACTATGCTGCGGAAGTAACCACAGAAAGATCCCGAGATATAATGTGAATCTCCATATTACTTTAGTCTCCGTATTTTAATTTTAATTTTTAGAAAAGATCTCCATATTTTAATTTGAATAATGTGAATCTTATGCTTTCAATTTTGTTACTACAATTGTGGAGAGATAAAAAGTAATCCATGTGAGGTGGGCCCATCCAATGCCTACATGGAAATACATTTAAGGTAATAAAATATTACCTTACAATGCAACTTGCCAACTTGCTCTGACATACATGTATCAGATAAGGTTTGGACCATACAAATGGCTTATTTTCATTAAACCAAGTTGGTGGTTTAAGCTCATTAGATAAAATAAGTGCAAGTTTGTCTGTATAAAGAGATGTAATCTCCATCTCCAGGAGAAGGTTTACCTAAACTATTCTATTTATTTATTCAGTTTGATTTAGATATATGCTATTTAACTTGATTGTCGGAGTACCCTCAATCGGCCAGCAACAGCTAGTTGGGAGGCACTGGCTATTTATTCTTTTTGAAAATTCGGAACGGTGCGGCTCAATTCTTTATTAATCTCTCGATTAATATATATGGCACAATTTCTACCTCCACAACAACATTAACATTTTAAAAAAAAAAAATTTGCAATGTGGTTTTTCGGTTATAAGCCATTAACATTTTAAACCAAAAAAAAAATGTCAAATGCAGGTAAAATTAAAAAATTTTAATAATGCAACAAAAATAATAATGGTGTAAAAATATTTGAAATATGTCAGGTGCAAGTAAAATTAAAGAATTTTAATAATACAACAAAAATAATGATGGTGTAAAAATATTAGAAACATGTTAAGATTGGGGATTTGAACCGGTGTTGATTAGTACCTGAAAAGAGCGCCTTAGACCAAATCGGCTATTTTCATTGCAGTGTTGACAATCAGTGACAATATATGCTTGAATCTTACATTCAGCTAAGGGCAAAAAGATAGAATTATATTCAATGCCTCGTGTGTTTTATATAAACATCTGCATCATATATTTATTTTATTCTACGACAGCTATGTTTACCTAATTTTAATTAGGGCAGTGATTAAGAGATCTAGGTATAGAGTTTTAAATGAAACTCTATACATGTGGCATTAAAAAAAAAAAAAAAATCAAAACATCACATTATAGATGGGTCTCACCTATTAGAGTTATCTTAGAACTCTCTTTTTAGAGCTCCAAAGTATTTATGTTTTAATTATATATAACAATCATAAATAAATAAATGCCAAATATACATGTAGTTAGGCATCGTTTGGCAACATCACTTTTTAGTCAAAAAAATTAAAAAGTCAATAAAAAAAAATTAAAAAATCAATAGCCTATACCAAAAAATCAAATATTCTTTTACACATCTTTTCGTAAAAAATTAAAAAGTCATTACAAATATATTAATTTTTTTTACATCATATTTTAACTAAAATATCAAAAAATTACTAAAAAAATGTATTCTGAAACGAGGCTTTAGTTTACATGACTTCAATACTCCTACAGATAAAAGGTTTGCCCTCTTAGGCTGTAAGCTCATTGATTTAAGAGCTACTACACTTATCGCTAACAACCCTATTCGCTTAGCTAATTAGCTCGGCCTGACTTAGTGAAATGCAACTTAAGCACCCTACTATTTTTTGAAAAAATATTATCGAACGGCGAAGCCTTACTTTCAAATCTCTCTTAACTTCCACACACAAAAAAAGAAAGACGAATTGCGTATATATATCATCGTGGTTGTCATAACAAAAATTTGATAGTCATGTAACTCCATGAGTTGAAGTCTTTTAGGCTAGTCAAAGGGTTAAAGTCCCTCATGTCCATCCCTTTTTGCTTATATTTGTATATATTTATTCACACTTAAAAGGAAAAATAATGATTACCACTTAAAGGGTCATCAATATTTCTCAAAAACAATCTAATTAACAATATTTTTTTTATTTTCATAATGGTGTCCCGGCTGTTGTTCCAACAAATTCAACTGAATAATTATTGGACATAAGCATTGGGTGACTTCATAGTAAAATAAGAAATGAATTTTTTTTATTTTTTTTCTTTTATCTGGAAGAATAAGAAATGAAATTTTAACCATTGATTTATTTTTTAAATTTTAAACTCATAATTTACTGTCCAAATCAATTGAATTATTCAAGTTGTGGTTTAATCAACGCTAATCCCGAATTCAATTAGTTAAAATACTTCTCTTCAATAGTTTAAATGATAAAAATCTTTTATTTTAGATAAGGTCCATCACATTATTTCCCTCAATCCTTTTCTAGTGGCATATTCAAGCAATATGCATTTTTGTTAATAGTATGAATTTGTTAGACAGTGTGTCACTCTATTTTAATGTCAATTTTGGTGTTTACGCTTTATTCGATTAGGGAATTTGTGAAAGGATTTAGAAAAAAGGGGGAAAAAATTTTAATAAATAATAATAGATGAAATGTGAATAAATTATACCTGTATTTCACCTAATTTCACACATCTTTTCCCTTTCTCTTTCCAAATTTTTTTTCAAATTCCTCAACCAAACACAGTCTTAAGAACACTGAATTAGGAATCAAGATCTCCTATTCCGTTATATGCTCCCTTATTTGTTCCTTTACATTTTATTGGTTTATGGAGTTGTTCATATCATCAAAGATGATATTAAAAACGTATCAGATTGAAGGGGACAAAAAAAGGTATATAGAAGGGGATAGATTCATTGTTAAATTTTGGCTATGTGGTGTGTTTGGAAGTGAGTTTTTATGTAGATTTTAGTAGATGTAGGTTTTTTAGATAAAAAATTTTTAGTGTTGGGAAGATAGTTGGGTTTTTATGTGGTTGGATGTGATGTTTTGCTGAGAAAAAAGTAAAATGATTATGGGGGATGTGATATTTTGTTTGGATGTGTTTTTTTTGGTTTTGTAAAACTTTTGTCTTTTAGTGGTTTTTATGAGATAAAAAATTTGGTGTGTTGCTTCCCAAACACCACCACATGTTAGCGTACAAAAATGTTAAAATTTGACAACCTTATTTCTAATATTTGTGTCATTTTTTGGCATGACTATCATTTCATTTTTCCAACTACCAAATCACTATAAAATACATCTAATCGTTAATAAAAATACTAAAATTTAATAATTTGACAAAGTTTACGTCAAATTTAACACTAAGAATAACAACGGTAATAATATAATTATGCCAATTTAAATAATACGTTTAGGGCATGTTTGATTGGGTGGATTAGAGTATGGGATTGGGATTATTAATCCGTGGGCCCAATTATCCTATGTTTGTTTTAATATTTTGGTTTAGGATTATTAATCCAATAGATAATTAATCCAACAAATTTGTAGGATTATTAGTAATGGGGCAGGGGTGAGATTATTAATCCAATAGATATTAATCCAATTGGATAATGAATACTACACTAATTTATTAGGATTATTAATACTTCACAATTAGTCTTGTGAATCAAACATGACCTAAAACTACTCTTAAAACGTTCAAACTAACTGGATCGACTTCTTTACCACAAAAAAAAAAAGAACAAAACAAAACAAACAAACAAACAAAATCAATGATAAGATTTTTCTCAATTTTCCCTAACAGCTCTCACTCCTTTGAAAAGGGTTCAACTCTTTTCAAGTTGGTGGAGAGGTGTTGTTAAACTTAATAGTTTTTTAGGCCCATTTAACCGTTTATTTTTTAAGATCCAACGAAAAGAGTATCTACACCAAAAAACAAATTGATCTAACATCGATAACCAAATAATTGAATTACATTTGCCAAAAAAAAAAAAAAGAAGAAGAAGAAGAAAAAGATAGTCTATCTTCTAAATAATATTTACTGTTCAATTTTGTAACATATGTAATATGAATATGTAACTATTAATATTTTATCAATTTAATTTTTTACATAAATTATCTTCTTGATAAATTTTATAAATGAATTGTTCAAATCAATGTGATGAGTTTCTAAATGGATTCACTAAACCTAACAATCCCTCTCTAATTAGATCACTAACTAGGGACAAGTCATCTCTCCTTCAAAAACATGTGTACAGTTCTTTGTACATATTCTCTTTCGAAAAATGCTTGGGAGCACTAATTAGTGCTCCCACTAATTAGGTGGTAGTGGGTCCCGTCAGAAATGATGTGATGTTTTGGTCTTGGAGTTGTATTTTTTTTTATTTTTTTATTTTTTTAATACATTAGTGCTATTAGTGGTGGTGTTTTTAGTGGGATGAATCATTGTTGATTCTCTTTCCTTGTGATTGCATTGGATTCTGACAAGTGTTCCATGATTTGAAGAAAAAGTAGTCGCTTTCAGTAGGCTTCTTTCTCTAGACATATTTTTCTCGGTGGGTCAATAAAAAAATGCAATTACTACAAATCTTTAAAAAAAAATAATATACTCCAATTTTCACTCTTAGGTATATTTAGATATCAAGAATCGGGTTGTTTGGAGTGTTACAAATAAGTGTATTTTTTAACTTTTTAGACTAAAAAATTGAGAAAAAAAATATGATTGTTTGAGATAATTTTTTAAATTTTTACGAAAAAATATGTATTAAAAAATTATATAAATTAATGTAGAGAAGAAGATTGGATGGAATAAGCTACACAATATGCTGAATTGAGGGACAACGTCGGCAGTAGAGGCTGGGAAATGATTCCTTGCTTTTCGAGCATTGAATTGGAGGTGTTGTTCAGCTCGTAGGGGTCCACCACGGGTCCCGTTTTACTAATCAAAACCGTTCAATGTGTAGAACTCGTCGAGTACTATATTCTTGTAAAAAATCACATTGATCGGATATCAATAGCTATCTGATCGGATTAGTTTGTTTTCAACTGTTAACTATAACACCATCCATTTTATAAATTTTAGCTGATTTGATCATATAGTTACCGATATCCGATCAATATAATTTTTTACAAGTATATATCACTCGACGAGTTTTACACATTGACGGTTCAAATTTTGAAAAAGGAACTCGTGATGGGCCCCCACGGGCCGAACAGCACCGTGGTATTTGTACACCTAAATAAGTGCAAATTTTCCCAAATGTCAGCTCCGCTGTTGTGCCGTCAGAGTTGTTTGAAAAGGAAGATTGTGTAAAATTAATTTTTTTATATTTTTTTGGATAAATAGTGATAATTTTTTAACTTTTTAATTTTTTTGTGAGTACCCAAACCAAGCCTCAAACAAAAATAATACCAAAAATTTCATTATTCAAAATAAAATTCATGTGTCAATGTTATTCAATGATTTAGTTTATCTAAAAATTTTACTCAAGTTTCATTTGTCAACTATACATTTTAGTCCAAAAGTTAAAAAACTCATTATAAATTTGTTAGCACCATAAATCTGTAATTTTTATTATTTGTATAATTGCAGGACACGTGGCATCCTCTTATTCATTTGGAAGTTAAAAGAAGTTATAGAGATGGTGGAGAATATGAAGGACAAAGTGGATGAGTGGAAGGACACATGGCAAGACAAGAATGAAGATGGAAGAAATGGGTAGTTACTAAGTAGTTATTGCTGTATTTTTTCCTCTATAAATAGCCATTAATGGCTACATTGTAAAAGATCCAGAACTCA